>VONZ01000210.1:365000-515000 GCA_012976165.1 Labeo catla | reverse complement strand
TGGTATCAGCATGTTCATGCACCGATGAAGAAAACGCAGCCCAGCGGGAGTCGATACACTACTCTAACCGGCCAGGGATTGGATATAAAGTCAGCCTTTCCCATGAGCGACAACGGCCTTTTCATATTCTCTGCTTCCCAACCAGAGCGAACAACAGAAAGTGAGGAGCTCTAGATGCTCACAGGTTTATGAGGGTGCACAGATATTGTAATGACAACACATTATTTGGAGTAGTTGGAGTAACAATCTAAAAGCAAGCAAGTATCTGATGTCTCTTCACTCATTTGTAATCATTTGTGTCTGCACACGGGAGGAATTTAAAGGAACGGGTTACCCAAAAATTAACATTTGCTGAAAATGCACTCTGCATCAGGAGATCCAAGATGTAGATGAGTTTGTTTCTTCATCAGATTTGGAGAAACGCAGCATTCCATCACGTGCTCACCAATGGAGGTGAATGGGTGCCGTCAGAGTGAGAGTCCAAACAGCTGATAAAAACATCACAATAACCCACAAGTGATCCACACCACTCCAGTCAATCATTTAATGTCTGCAAATCAATATTAACACTACCTCCAGTGAAAAAGTGGTCTGGTCTGAATCAGGAGAGAAATCTGCACAGATCAGGCACTGTTTACAAGTCAAAACAGCTGTAAACAAATATGTGGCTGGATTTTGATGTGAGAGACAACATTGTGGATTACTTGTGGATTATTGTGATGTCTTTATCAGATGATTGGACTCTCATTCTGACGGCACCCATTCACCACAGAGGATTCACTGGTGAGCAAGTGACGGAATTCTACATTTCTCTAAATCTGATGAAGAAACAAACTCATCCACATCTAGAATGGCCTGAAGGTAAGCACATTTTCAGCTAATTTTACATTTTTGTCTGAACTATATCTTTAATCTGATCTAGATATACTGGTAGATGAGCATCTGAACAGGTTGTTTTTCCTCACTGCATTTAACATTATTTGCACATGATTTTTTCCTTTAATTATGATGACATTTGTGCCATTTGAGGCATTATGCAATTTTGTTCTTGTCAGTTTGTTGTAATTTTTCGGCTGTTCTGCCTTTTGCATTTTAATCTGGTCTTTTTATTAGACTGTGTGTCTGTTGCATTATCAACTGTGAATGTGAGCTTCAGCAGGTTTTATTCAACAAATCTCTTTAACACATTAACTACTGCTATCATTTCATGTTTTGGTATAATAAAACAAGCATGAGAGGTTTAGAAATTATTTTCAACAAAACTATACTTAGCAAATGTCACTGTCATCTGATCCAGCTTCACCCTAAATGAAGCTGTTGCACTGGTGAAACTGATCAGATCTGTTGCGAATGTTTAATAAAGTACTACACAAGAATGGGAAGAATGGGTGTATCTAAATTCTCTGATGCTGCATGTGGAAGGAAGAAAAAAAAATCATTTTGTCTTGTTTATATCATGAATACTGCTGCTTCAGGTAATTCTCTGTAGAGCAATATGACAGAATCTTATATTAATAAGATTATATATTAAATATTATATTAGATATTATAAGTTGTTGTGGACGTTTACAACGCCAATGTATTGTTATACAGTCACTAGAATAAATAAATGCAAATACCTAATTTGTGAAAATGTACAATAGATGTTTTTCTTGAAAATAAAGGTATATTTATTCAAACAAAGAGTGTGTCTCTTCTTCAATGTGTTGCATTGTAAACGAACAGCACACTTTATCAACATCATTATTATTATTTGTATTATTATGATTGATATTATCACTGCTCAATAACACCCTAAACTTTAAATAAATAATTTTACAAAATGGTAAAAAAAAAAATATTTATATTATAGAAATACACTTGCGATAGAGTAGATAATTTATAGCAATTAAATATTTTTTGAAAATTTGATTTCATATTAAGAGACTTTATCATCTAAAGCGGCATTAAATGTTATTAGTGGATCTACACCATCTTATTTAAAACAGTGATGTATTATTATCGTTGTTGTTATAATAAATATTATAGAAGTAATTGCAGCGGAGTTTATAATTTATTGCGATTAAATTCAGATTTCATATTAAGAGTCTCTCCCCATCGTCTCATCAGAGTGTCTGTTTTCTTCTCTTTTTTCGTAAAAATGAAAATAATAAAATATTATTTAGATTAATATTTTAGTTAATGTTTTATTTATTTATTTTTATGTGCTTTCAAGGGCTGCTTCACAGTATCATCAGTCTGAATAGGAACCAAACAAACTTTCCGCTGCGTTCCAGTCGGACACATTTGTTGGAAGGAACAACAAAAGTGATCCAGGGAATTTCATTTCTATATATATATATATATATATATATATATATATAATTTAAGCTCAGTCGTTGGTTAATTGCAAAAAATGGCCGATGATGAAGATGATTACATGTCTGACGCTTTCCTGAACCAAATGTGAGTTTAAATCACGTCGTTTTTGAGATAATATCCTGTCCTGTCACTGTCAGTGTGTGTTTGCTTGTGCATCAGAGATAAACACGGAGGAACATTTGTTTTTATGAGCAAACAAGCACTTTACATGTATTTAAATGAGTGGATTATGTAATTTAGGTTTTTTAGATCATTCTTTCTGTCGGAATTAATCAAAACTGCTCCGATTAATGGTGTAAATCAAAACGAAAACATGGTAATGGACAAGTACTGTGGTTTTCATTTACATATGTTATGATTGATTTTCGAAGCATAAAATTAGTGTAAACTCCGTACACTAAAATTGTTATAGGATTTACTTAGAAACAATTTTCACACAGTAGTTAAATTCAAAATTGATTACAAAGAAACTCAAGTAAATGTGAGATTTTAAAGTAGAAAAACTGAAATAGTATTTTCACATAAGATGTACTACAATAACCTTTATTTACAACTTCAAATATGCTTGTAAATCTTGTCAAGTACAGAAAATATTTACAAATATTTCAGATCAGACTCTCAACATCTATAATTCCCAATTCTTTCAGCTCACCGATGTCCTAAAAAACATAAACTGCTCCTCACTGTGTCTTACATGCTGTTTTGTTGAGTTGTTTTGATGCTGTTTACACATTATCAGCCCAGATGTTCGTCCTGGCGTCCCGATGGTGCAGCGTGTGAAGGAAGCCATGAAAAAGGAGGCTCTACAGAAAGAGAAAAACACACAGAACCGCCAGAAGACCTATAAAGAGCAGGAGCGAGAGAGTCGAGATGCTGCGCTGCAAAGCTCGATAAGCAGCCAAAATAAAGGCTTTGCGTTACTGCAGAAGATGGGATATAAAGCAGGACAAGGCCTGGGAAAAGAGGGTTAGTGGTTGTGACTTTTAAATGCACTATAAGCTTTAAAAAAATAATAAAAAATACCCCTAAAAATATATTGTAGTTTTGTGTGCATTGAAAAAATTCTCGTACTGCAGGTGCTGGACGGGTCGAGCCGGTCCCTTTGAACATCAAAACAGGTTCTTTTCTGATTCTTAATAGTAAGTGTTGTTGATTATGTAAGACTCTGTTTAGAAATTTTGCATGTGCTGTTGTCAGACAGAGGCGGCATTGGAATGGAAGAGCTCAAGAAGAGGAAAGCAGACGAGGAGCTTCAGAATTACCGGAGAAAGGTGCAAATGAAACAACATGTGGAAAAGAAATCAATAGAGGATTTTAGGTATAAACCTCTTGAAGCTCATGTTTTTTTAATCCTATAAAGCTTATGTATCAAATTTGATACCTTGCATTACATGTTTTGATCATGAAACTAAGCATTGAAATTATTGGGTATAGAGTGATGACTGATATTTGTAGTATTATTAATGCAAGTATCTGCTAAACTAAAAATCTCATTGATTTTCATTACAAGCATCAGAATTTCATCACGTTTGTCCCTATAAATATCAGAATCTTCACCAAATTACGTTTTTGCTCAGTTTGAGTCTCTGAATAAAATTTAGCAGTTTTATTTTCTCCATATTTTCACAATATCCGACTATATGAGCCCTAAAATCCTGATGCAAGCTTCCAAAAAAAAGGCAAAATTATATTTTTCTAAACAGTTACTTCAAATGTCAGGCTTTAAAGGAGAAGTCCACTTCCAAAACAAAAATGTACAGATAATGTACTCACACCCTTGTCATCCAAGATGTTCATGTTTTCTTTCTTCAGTCATAAAGGAATTATGTTTTTTGAGGAAAACATTTCTGCATTTTTCTCCATATAATGGACTGATACGGTGCCCTGATTTTGAACTTCCAAAATGCAGTTTAAATGCGGCTTCAAACGATCCCAAATGCGGTTGTAAACGATCCCAGCCGAGAAAGAAGGGTCTTATCTAGCGAAACGATCGGTTATTTTCATAAAAATAATACAGTTGAAATACTTTTTCATCTTAAACGCTCGTCTTGTCTTGCTCTCCCTAAACTCTGTGTATTCTGGCTCAAGACAGTTAGGGTATATCAAAAAACTCTGATCGTATTTTCTCCTTGAACTTCAAAAATCATTTCAGAATCATCCTACATCACTGCAGAAGTACCGACCCGGTCTTTGCAAAGTGAACATGCAAAGAAGATCAAACAACCTTAACAAAAAAGGTAAAACAGCGATATAGGGTGATTTTGAAGTTGAGGGAGAACATGAGATGGGATTTTTTTCAACCCTGACTGTCATGAACCAGAACAAAAACAGTCCAGCCAGAGTTAGACAAGATGAGCATTTGAAATTAAAAAGTATATAAATTGTATTATTTTTATGAAAATAACCGGTCGTTCTGCTTGATAAGACCTTTCTCGGCTGGGATCGTTTACATCCGCATTTGGGAAGTTCAAACTCGGGGCACCATATCAGTCCATTATATGGAGAAAAATGCTGAAATCTTTTCCTCAAAAAATATAATTTCTTTACAACTGAAGAAAGAAAGACATGAACATCGTGGATGACAAGGGGGAGAGTAAATTCTTGTAAATTGTTGTTCTGGAAGTGGACTTCTTCTTTAAGCTTCTCTGTGTCTGGATGTGGTTGAGCAGCAGTATTGAGTAACATTATTAACATTATTAACATTATTACAGAGTGCGTAAGAGAACCGAAAGAGAGGAGCGTCAAATACAGGGCGACCTGAGGAAGAGCCAGCGGGCCTGTGAGCAGCTCGACAGCCAGAAGGTCAGTAAGGCTTTACACTTATTTTATGTGTTAAATCTAAATTTGACAATTGAAAACGGAACAGAGGCTTTTCTGCATTTTATATAACCGAACAGTTTTAGTTCATCATGCTCGTGATTCACTCATGAGTCTTGTTTTAGGGCATCACTGTTCCCAGAGACAGCTGGTACTGGCCTGAAGTAGTAAAAGATGAAGAGGCAGAGCTTCTGGAGGAGGAAACCAACCCAGAGGGAAGTGACGATGAGGAGGAACTAACAGTGAGTTTTTGGCACTCTCATTGCTAATGGGCTGCTTTGGCGGGGAACAGTTTGTTTTATTATTTGTTTTGCAATAACTTTGGTCACAGGCTTGAATGTTTAAGTGCAACAAATCCAATCACCAGTACAATTTTTGTAAAAATTGAGAAAATGCCAGCCATGCTGTAATTTTTTTACTGCAATTAATTTTATAAATCATCACATATATTTTTATAACTTATTAAAGTCCACTTCCAGAACAAAGATTTACAGATAATGTACTCACCCCCTTGTCATCCAAGATGTTCATGTCTTTCTTTCTTTAGTCATAAAGAAATTGTTTTTTGAGGAAAACATTTCAGCATTTTTTGCCATATAGTGGACTTCTATGATGCCCCAAGTTTTAACTTCCAAAATGCAGTTTAAATGCAGCTCCAATTGATCCCAAATGCGATTGTAAACAATCCCAGCCGAGGAAGAAGGGTCTTACCTAGCGAAACGATCGGTTATTTTCATAAAAATAATACAATTTATATACTTTTTAATCTCAAACTCTTGTTTCGTCTTACACTGCCTCGGTTCATGACGTATGTTGAAAAACTCCCATCTCATGTTCTCCCTCAACTTCAAAATCGTCCTATATTGCTATTTTACCTTTTTTGTTAATGGTGTTTGATCTTCTTTGCATGTTCACTTTGCAAAGAGTGGGTCAGTACTTCTGCAATGATGTAGGATGATTTTGAAATGATTTTTAAAGTTGAGGGAAAAAATATGAATAAAAATAGCATAGATTTACACTGTTAGAAAAAAATTATATTTTGAATAAATGCTGTTCTTTTAAACTTGTTATTCATCAGAGAATCCTGAAAAAAAAGTGTCACAGGTCCAAAAAATATTTGGCACCACGACTGTTTCCAACATTGATAATAAATCAGCATATTAGAATCATTTGTGACACTTAAGACTAGAGTAACAGCTGATGTAAATTCAGCTTTGCATCACAAGAATAAATTATATTTTAAAGTGTATTAAAATAATAATCATTATTTTTTATTGTAATAACACTTTGCAATATTACTGTTTTTCTGTATTTTTGATCAAATAAATGCAGCCTTGATGAGCATAAAGAGACTTCTTTGAAAAACAAGTCTTACTGATCCCAAATTTTTGAGTGGCAGTGTATATATATGTATAATGTATGTATTTATTTATGTATATTAAAATAATTCTTTTCAATAATTATTTTAAAGCACCATCATGTCGCTTTTTTTTCAGCCTTTAGACAAGCTGCAGTTTCTCACCTCATATCTTCGAGGAGTTCATTTTTACTGTATATGGTGTGGGACGGCATATAATGGTAAGAATTATTAACTTATAATGGCTGTTTGAGCACATACAAAAATGATAAATAAACCAAAATATTCTTGTTCAACAGATGAGGAGGATTTGAGCTCAAACTGTCCTGGTGACACGGCAGCAGATCATGATGACTAGAGCGACCTGCAATATTCTGGAACACCTGTTTTTATTGTTTTTGACGTTTTGGCATAGCTGTTTAATATTTATGTTTTCTTATTCATCCATTAAATGTTGCGTTGATATTTTGATGATAATTGTGTGTATATTTGTTTTATATCAGTATTGACCCTGACGCATCACTTTAATTTCTTTGTGTAACTAAATCTCAATTACCTTTCCTGATTATTTCATTGTGGTGTGGGGTGCACTGTGATATTTGTAGACAAACAATAATTACTTTCTCCAGTTAGCCTAAAACATATGGTTTTGTTTATAATACTACTTGGTATTACATTTTCCTTTGGTTTCATAGTAACGTTAGATTTTATAGTATATTTTTAAGCATTTGGTTAAATTAATTTAAGAGTTTTTTAAATTTATCTTCAGCTGTTACTTGCCAAATTTCATATTTACAGAAACATAATGAAAAAAACTGACAAAAAAAATGAATGTAGCCAAAAGTCATATTTATATTATTATACCTGGTATATTATTTTTTAAATCTAAGTGATTAAAAATAAATTTATATGATTGTTCTAGAAGGTTTTTTTTTCAACTGGGTGTGGCCTATCAACACGCTTTACCTTTGATTGGTCAATCCAATGTTTGGCGATGACGTTGAATTCCGGAAATCGAAACTTATCGATCTAAACGATACGAAGAACTGAAAGTATACTTATGTCTTTGATCGATGTCAGTGTGCAGTGACACCGTTAGTACCGTGTTAACTTGATTTAAAAACACAGTAATGAGTGTTTTTGTGGTCGTCCGTTAAAGATATGACGTTCTGCGTGGCGTTCACGTGCTGATCAACGTACCTTAAACACTCGGTGAACTTCTGTCGCTGTCTGCTATTTTAGTTCTGTTTTTTACCTGTGCCATGGAGTCTCTATCAGGTAATTTTATTTCTCAGCTAAATGAGTACCAGCAGAAGACACAGTGCACCGTGGAGTATGAGGAGGGATCCACAGATGGACCGAGTCACAACAAAACGTGAGGACTTATCATTAATTGCATGTGCAGTAGAAATGAGTGAAGTCTGCTGACGAACAGTTTCTGTCCGGTTTGTGCAAATGATTTAAAGTAAATTACTATTAAAACCTTTGTTGTTGACTTGTTTTTAATCAAATCTGTTATTAGGTTCACTATGAGGGCTATTGTTAATGGACAGCGGTATCCTGATGGCACAGGGAAAACAAAGAAGGAGGCAAAGCAAAATGCTGCCAAAAACGTTCTTAATGGATTAAAAATCACTAAAAACATTGAAGCTGTAAGTACAATCTGTTATATATATTTTAAAAAATACTGTGTGTGTGTGTGTGTGTGTGTGTGTATACACTATCAGTCAAAAGTTTTTGAACACTTTTTTTTTTTTTTTTTTAAATAAGTCTTTTCTGCTCACCAAGCCTGTATTTATTTTTTCCAAAATATAGCAAAAATCGAAAATTGTGAAATATTTTTACTGTTTAAAATAACTGTTTTCTGTTTGAACATATTTTAAAATGTAATTTATTTCTGTGCATGGGTGTAAATTTCATTTAACAGTAGGGGGGGACAATAAATCTAAAATTTCTCATGAGCAATTTTTGAAGGGGACACAAATAATACAGTCAAATTGTACTTATAAAGATATGTCCCCACAGTGAAAAACTTTGCTTCTATCATTATTATTGTAGCATGGAGACTGCGCCATTATGGTTATTTTCAAAGTTTTTCTCAGGTTCAATGACAAAGCAGATTTTTCTTCAAAACTATTTATTGCATTGTTTGTTATGTTGTTTACAGTCAAGCCATCAACATACAATAAAATTTAAACATGACTGTTATTGTGAAAAAGATATATAAAATAAGTAATGTTTTGTAACAAAATCAATTATTAAATAATCAATTTACAGTAACTGCTCTATGTAAAAATCTGTCATTATCCCTTCAATAAAAGCACCACACTTACCTGACACTGTACATCTGATTGACCCTGGTCTACCTGTCCCTTAATAATTTCTGTCTCCTTTGCCTGTGATTGATATTGTGACATTAGTATTTTCATAAGCACCCATTCTTAAAGCCAAATTGCCTTAATATGTGAACTTGTTGTACTTACTTGGCGTTTAGGTGCACTGAAAAATGATCTTATGTCCATTTTTCTTTTCTCTGTCATTTTATCTATGACACTGCAAGGCAAGTTTATTTATACTGTAGCACATTTCATACACAATGGTAATTCAAATTGCTTTACATAAAGAAAGTAAAACTATCATAAAAAATAATCACAACAATAAAAACAAGGAATTAAAAAAAGGTTTAAAATTGTATTTAAAATTAATTAAGACACTTAGAACAGAATAGATATTGATTATACAAAAAAATGCAGTGGGGTCAGTTCGGACGTAGCACAGTGCTCATTTAGTAAATGCACAGCTAAACAATATGCTAATTGTGGCCGTTAATGTTAAGTTAACATTATGCCAAGGCGTCACAAATAAAACAATGCATGGGAAACGGCTTTGTCGTGTTAGTTGCAGTGCACTATGCAACAAGCTATTGTAAACAAGCTAACGTTAACTAGATAAGTAATAATTTAATCGCTAATATAGCAGATTCATGGAAAATTACATCGGTAATCAGCATTTTTGCCGCAACTAATTTATGAATGAGTCTGCATCAACTACATTAAAGAGAATCGCTTTATTTAAAGTGAATAAAATACCCTACTTACTGGAGTTCAACATTAATTAAGCCGCAGCCACACACCTGACTTGAACTGGGAAAGCAGGCAGTGGGCCAAACCACTGTGAGGAAGGGGAGGGGGAACTCAACTGTTTCTAAATGCATTTTTTGCGGGTTTTTTTTCTACTTACGCAATTATTTTAGGTATACATACATATATTTTTCACAATAGAGAGTGCGATTTTTTTTTAAATAATTATTTTTTAGTAATTTTTTTTTTTTTAAATTAATAATATTTTTTGGGGGGGGACAACCCTCGGATGGGGGGGGGGCATGTCCCCTCCGTCCCCCCCGGGATTTACGCCCATGTTTCTGTGATCAAAACTGAATTTTCAGCATCATTAGGACAGTCACATGATCCTTCAGAAATCATTTTAATATTCTGATTTGCTGCTCAAAAAACACTTATTATTTTTAATATTTAAAATATTTGAGTACTTTTTTTTTTCCTTTAGAAAAAATGTGATGATAGAGACATGTATAATGTTATAAAAGATTTTAATTTCAGATATATACACACATACACGTATATTTATTTACTATATATTTCTTATATTTTCTCCATATGAAATGCATATATAATATTAAATATTATGTTTAATGTTATATTTAATATTATACAAAAATATTATTTAAAAATACATATTACATTCAGACACGTCCATAATGGGAAGTGTAAAGTATTTTAGATTTATTAGGAAGTTAATAGTTAATAGAAAACATTGATTTCTTGAGTCAGGACTACCCATACTATAGACTGGTGTGTTTTTGTGTTTTTTTTTTTTAATCGAATTGTAACCCTAAGAATTGATTTGAAACGAACTGTGAGGAACTGTGAAAGATTCCCACCCGTATTTTACATGCATTATATAATGTTATGATAATAATTTTGTTGCAAAAAACACACACACACACACATATATATATATGAATATTACACACACACACACACACACACACACATATATATATATATATATATATATATATAATATTTAATATTCTAAATCATAGAATCTGGAATATTTTTAATTAAAATATTTAAAATATTAATGAAAATACTTAAAATATTAATTAAATATTTAAAATGTTAATTCATTTAATAATATGTTGAAAACCTGTAATTAGTTATTTTGAGATAAAAATACATATAATATTACATTACATTTTATATTGTACACTATCATTTTTTTTTTAAATTTTGTGATAGTGCATTAGTTCTAACAAATAAGACACTTCTAAAGAATTTATTAATCTTAGTTAATATGCATTATTAAATCAAATGTTGTATCTGTTAATATTATTTACTGGATTTGAGTGAATAATAACAATGAATAGCGATGAATAGTCAATTAAAGTTAACGTTAATGAACATTAATAAATACTGTAACAACATTGCTCACTGTTAATTAATGAATTACTAAAGGGACCTTATTGTACAGTCTTACCAAATTTCATATTCATTTTATTATAATGCTGATGTCCTAGAATCTAGAACATTTGTTTAAAAATTAATGTGTTTAACTGCAGACAACATCATCTGTCCAAAACACTCCCAACAATATGACTGTATCTCAGACGAATTATGTTAGCTGGCTCAATGAATATTCACAGAAGAACAAGTTACCATTCAAGGCTCGTGAGTCCACTGTAATGGATCCAGGAAGCACCACTCAGTGAGTAGTTTCTTTAATTTGCACACATGCCTTCTGATTCACAATGTCCTACTGAGAAAAGATAGAAAAATACAGTACTTTTTCAATGAATATTTGCATACACTGCAAAATAAATTCCAGACTGTAGCAGGAAATAAAATCTGTTTTTCTCTTTTATCTGTTTTGCAGATTGTGTACTTATGTCTGTAAGTATGTTAGTGGTGATAGAGAGTATCCCGAAGCTTATGGGAAAAATAAGAAGGATGCCAAAGAAGCAGCGGCAACCCGTGTTTATGAAGAAATAACCAAAACACAGAATGCAGAGGTAACACAGCATTTGTCTACTTATACTGTCTATCACTCTGTAATTTATGAGTTTTGTTTGAAATTTTATTTTACATTTAAGGTGAGCAGGAATAGAGAACAGAAGTCCGAGGTTGCATCTCTTAGGTAAGTGATAAATAACATGGCTGACAGTGATTGACTTAAGATTGCTTTAGAGTGTTCATCTTAAAAGTATTTTGTACACCACTGATTTAAAGGAACAATTCACCCGAATAGGAAAATTTGCTGAATATTTACTCACCCACAACCAATCAGATTTAAAGAAATGTAGCGTTCCATCATTTGCTCACCAACGGATCCTCTGCAGTGAATGGGTGCCGTCAGAATGAGAGTCCAAACAGCTGATAAAAACATCACAATAATCCACAAGTAATCCACAACACTTCAGTCCATCAGTTAACATCTTGAGAAGCCAAAAGATTGTAAGAAACAAATCCACCATTAAGATTTTATCAGCTGTTTGGACTCTCATTCTAACGGCACCAATTCACTGCAGAGTATCCATTGGTGAGCAAGTGATGCAATGGCACATTTCTCCAAATCTGATGAAGAAACAAACTAACTCATCTACATCTTGCATGTTCTATTTGTTTAATAGGTTATTTTACCACACTGTAAAATGTTCTGCACATGCTGAGCTGTTTATTTACATATGCATCTTTATTTAAGTGCTAGCCTGGACCGTGTCATTTTGAGTTTTGCTGACGAATCTCGAAGCTCCACGCCTGACAGGAACTACATAGCACATCTCAATGACTACTGCCAGAAACATAAAAGAGTGCTTGATTTCAAATTATATGAGAAACGAGGCCCTCCTCACAACCCTGAGTAAGTCTTGAACTGGCCATTACTCTGCAGATGCGTTTGAGTTGAAAACGAAAAACTGAAATGTTCTTTTTCAGGTTTGTATATAAAGTTGTCATAAATGGGAAGGAGTACCCTGAAGGACAAGGGAAGAGCACAAAAGAGGCGAAGCAAAACGCTGCTCATCACGCTTGGAGTGAAATTAATGAGCAATCTGGCTGGACCACACAGGCAGGACACTTCAGAAATACAGATGTGTTTATAAGTCTAAATGTTAATGATGTCATGTTTATTAATCCACATGCATATTTTGAATTAACAGAGTTCTGGAGATGACAGCTCTTCACAAGCTCAAGAGACATCGTAAGTTTAAATGAGCAAAATGACAATACATCTTTATATAATTAATCATTCTATCATGCATGCTGAGCATAAGACATAGAGATACATTGTAGTTTATTGTTTATCTGTTTCATAGTAAATCTCAAGATGAACAGCAATCCTCAAAAAGCTCGTCTGAAACTCCCAGCTCAAGTTCTTTTATTGTCTTTAAAGACTCAAATGCAGTCGGTTCTCCTATGGCCATAAGTCCTGTAAGTTCAGTCTGCAGTATTAGTAGCATTTGCATTTTTTCAGATTTCATAGGTTATGTCACAGGTTATACAGGTTATATTAGAGGCTGTCCATTTCATAAAACATAAACATGTTTTAGCATATTATATATATATATTTGAACTTTACTATGTATATTTTATATATATGAACTTATGAAATGAATCTGTGTTGCAGAGTTCACTGGACGTGAAGCCGAAAATAAAGTAAGCATTTACAGTTGGTACATTTTTAGATTTTACTTTTTGCTGTTTAAATAATAGCTTTTTAATCATTAATGACACAAAATAACATGCTGCATTTTTTCTTTTAGGTTAGCACCAAATTTTAATCTGTCACCAAATGGCCTTGTCTGGAGTAAAGAGGTATTCCCACATTATTTGCCAGTATTGGGGAAGGAAATTAGTACAAAATAGAATTAGCTGAACTGTAAAGTAAAACAGAGTTATCTGTGAAATGAGTTACATTTTCTGTGACATATGAAAAAATACAAAGAAAGTAAGACTGAAAATATATACATATGTGAGGTTTGGGATTTGTATGTTTTTCTTTATAATGAGTATCCTCCATAAAGCAGTAGATGCAAAATTAATGATAAAAGCAAAACAAAAATTGTAAAATGAGACCAGTGCAAAGGGTATGAAAGCTCATTTCACTACGTAAGAAAAAAATCATGCTTTGGTAAATCAAAAGTCCAAATTGTGAGAGAAAAACTCATAACTATTAGATAAAAACAATCATGTTTGTAGGTTATTTTTTTGTCATATGCCATAGTTTTACCCTTTGTCATAATATAGACCTTTTATCTCATAATTATGCCTTTTTGTGCTATAATCGTAACCTTTTAATTAAATCATAATATCAACATTTATCTCATAATTATGACTTTTTATATATATATTTTTTCTTATCTGGTAGAAATTGGCTTCCTAAAAACAAATTCAAAGTTGTATTAAAAAATATAAATAGGATGTTTTTATAAAACCAGTTCCAATGTTCTCTTTTAATTTCCTTTTTTTCTAATGTTTTCTTCTTCTGATACTTTCCACAGGTTGGTACTAACATGAATGTGCAAAACCCAGCAAAGCCACCTGGAGGTCAAACTTCAAACCAACCTACAAAGTCAAGGTAAATCATAACCTGTTTGCGTTGTGTCAATCAGCATAGCTTTTAAAAAGCTTTTTTTCCTTGAGAAATCCATTGTTTTGAAGTTATTCATCTTTGTAGGTTTTTAGAAGACTTTGACTCAGTAAATCCGATAGGCAAAGGTGGCTTCGGCCGTGTTTTCAAGGCAAGACGAATACTTGAGAACACATATTATGCTGTGAAGATAGTGAAGAGTACAAAGTAAGTCATTTAAGCTCCTTTATTGTCTTTAAATAATTAAAGTCTTTTGATAGTTGCAAAAACTTGATGTGCTGTCCTATAGGTTACATCGACCTAATACCTGCAATTGTAGACATCAGTAAACATCAGTATACCTAATATAATGTCATTATATATGCTGTATTTCTCTAGAAAAGCTCGTCGTGAGGTTGGTGCTTTGGCTAAGTTTAATAACGCCAACATCGTTCGCTACTACTCGTGCTGGGTTGAGGACACGGCGTACAGACACGATTCTTCAGAGAGCTACAGTTTCTCAGAGTAATTCACCAAAAACAAGTCACTCTGAAACGAACTGCAGTCTCTACCTTCAACCAGCTGTTATATTTGTACTTGTCTCTCTGTCTGTTGGCTTTAGTTCTGGCAGTGACCCGACAACAAAGTTCCTCTACATTCAGATGGAGTTTTGTGAGGGAGACACGCTTCGGGCCTGGATTGATAAAAGAAACTCTTCAGATGCTCATTACCCAGAGAGGAGGACGGAGGCAGCACAAATCAACAGGCAGGTGCTGAAGGCTGTGGAGTACATTCACTCCAAGGGTTTGATCCACAGAGACCTGAAGGTGGGCAGCTCACTAAAATTTGTATTTGAATTAAATTGGCCACACCTGGTCATTTTTATTTTTTAATATGCCTATATAAGCATAATACGTTTTTCAGTTTAAGTTGTTTGAGTACTTCAAGTTAAAAGGTAAGCTAAAATCTGAGTTAAAATTAAAGTACACACACACACAGGTTTGTTTTTGTGAATTGTGGGGACATTCCATATGGCGTAATTGTTTTTATACTGTAAAAAACGTATTTTGTATCGCCCTACACCAACCCTAAACCTAAACCTATCCCTCACAGGAAACTGTGCACATTTTTACTTTCACCAAAAAACTCATTCTGTATGATTTATAAGCCTTTTGAAAAATGGGGACATGGGGCAATGTCCTCATAAGTCACCCTCTCCTTGTAATACCTATGTCATACCCATGTCATTATACAAATTTGTGTCCTGATATGTCACAAACAAACGCAGTGCTGCCTAAAAGTTTGTAAACCCTTTAGAATTTTCTATATTTTTGTTAAATTTTTTATATTTAAGTTAATCAGATTTTAGTCCTGAAAGTTGACCAAGAGAACCCAGTCAAACAAATGAGGTGAAAATATTTAGTTTGTATTTATTGAGAAAAATGATCCAGTGTTAAATATTTGTTGATTTGCAAAAATATGTGAATCTCTAGGATTTGCAGTTAATTTTAAGGTGGAATTAGACTCCAGTTGTTCAGATGTGTTATCAATCAGGTGCCAGTGTTTGCCTAAAGAACAGGTATCTATCAAAATCTGATCATGTTTGTGGAAGTGAATCATGGCATGATCCTCAGAAAAAGAGTTGTTGTTGCTCATCTGACTAGAAACGGTTACAGACTCCACAAATCCTCAGATTGTTTACAAATGGAGGTAAATTCAAAACCACTCTTACCCTCCCTAGGAGCGGTCGACCAACTAAGATCACTCCAAAGCAAGACTTGTAATAGTCTGCAAGGATGCAAAGGACCTCAGGGTAACTTTTAAGCACATAAAGGCCTTTCTCACATTGGTTAATATTAATGTTCATGAGTCCATCATCAGGAGAACACTGAACAACCATGTTATGAATGGCAAAGCTGCAAGGAGAAAGCCACAACTCTTCAGTTTGCTAAAGATCATGTGAACAAGTCAGAGGGCTATTGGAGAAATGTTTTGTGGACGGATGAGACCAAAATAAAACCTTTTGGGTTTAAATGAGAAGTGTTATGTTTGGAAAAAGAAAAGCACTTTATTCCAGCATAAGAAGAACCTTATCCCATCTGTGAAACATGGTGGTGGTAGTATCATGGTTTGGGCCTGTTTTGCTGCATCTGGGCCATCATTGATGGAACAATAAGTACTGAAGTACTGAAATATTTAACACTGGATCTCAGTAAATAAATGACAAAGTATATTTTTTTGTCTAATTTGTTTGATTAGGTTCTCTGTCAACTTTCAGGAAAATTTGATGATGTTTTGTGTTATATTTATGCAAAAATGTAGAAAATTCTGAAGGGTTCACAAACTTTCTAGCAGCACTGTATGTATATGCATGAATTTTATATATGTTTACATTTTTTTTACATTTTTTTTTAAGTATTGAAAATGTTTTTATTTTAGTTTTCGTTCACGATAATAACCCTGAATTGAAAAGGAATTCCTGATTTCTTATTTCCACTAGTGTCCTGGTTTGCATACTGTTCTGATTGCTCTTGTCTGTTTCTTTGTTTCAGCCTTTAAACATAATGTTCAGCGGTGAGGGAAGAGTAAAAGTCGGAGACTTTGGCCTCGTGACAGCAGCAGAAAATGATAATGATGAGCAACTGCTGGAACGGACTAAAAGGACAGGAACTCGTATTTACATGAGCCCGGAGCAGGTGAGTCAGGAGGTGTATTTTAAAATCAACATGAAATGCTGTTCACAACCCGTTTGACCTAACTGTAATTTTTTGCATATTTCATTTAAATTGGAATGCTCATGCACAATAAGCTTGTAAGGAATATGCATTTACAAAGTACATAAGAAGATTGTGATTGTAATGTATAAGTGTGTTTTATGTAAGTGTAATGCTGAAGATTTCATTGTTCTAAACTGAATATTTAGGCGAATCAAACATCATATGACAGAAAGGTGGATATATACGCTCTGGGCCTCATTTATTTTGAACTCATCTGGAATCTTATCACAGTGCATGAAAGGAAAAAGGTTTGATTCATCTTTTTTAGTCCTTTATATAATAATACAATCTATGTATTCATTAATTTACTATGTATTCAAGTTGAATTTACTATTATTTAGTGTCTGATGTGTTACACTACAAAGAATGATTTTCTTAGTATTTATATCGTTTTCTAGTACAAACATCTAAACATTCTTAAGTCAGTGACATTTACTTGAGAACCAAAACTTAAGATATTAAGTTTTATTTTCCAAACAATTATCAATTAAATATTGTAATATTAAAATGAAATTATATGTGATATTAAAATTAAGTGATTTTAAAATAGGAACAAATGTCTGCCAGGTGGGTTTTTTTAATATATATATTTTAATAATAATTGTTTATAATATATATATTTTTTTAACAAAAACAAGATTTTTATACAATTACATTTTCATGCAACAATTAATATCACTTTTTATCTTAAGTTATTTTCCTTCTCTAGTAAATGTGTCTATATTTTTTAGAATGTTTAGATATTTGTACTAGAAAACAAGACAAAAATACTGAGTATGAACTTTTTTTTTTTTTTGCTATGTATAAATAAAGTTGTTGTTTTTTTTTTTTAGATTTGGGATGAAATAAGAAGTAGGGATTTTCCACCACAGTTCTCCAAGAGATTTCAATTTGAGGTGAGTGTAATTTAATGATTGAAGATGTTGAAATTGATCATGCTTTTTACTTCAGTGCAAAGGCTACCATATACTGATATGCTGTCTGATTTTTCACCGCTGCTGAAATAGCACAAACTCATAGACCAAATGTTGAGTCCCAGACCTGAAGAGAGACCAGACGCCTCAGAGCTGATCGGAGAGCTGGACCGATATACTAACATCCTGAATGCAGATAAAGACAACAGGACGATTTAATGAGGTCTCATCTCTTATATGCATTTATAATAATTCCGGTTGTTTATACTTTAACATTTCAGGTGAAGCATTTAGCAGATGCTTCTATAGAGCAACTTACAAAAAGGTTCACATGGCAAGTGTGCAATTCTAAAAAGAACTACGAGGGGGAAGTTGGTGTAAAAAAATGAACATTTTGTCATCCTTTACTCATGCTTATGCTGTACTTCTGTGGAAAATGTGTAGCAGAATGTCTATGTTCTGTAGAACAAAAAGAAACAAGTTCAAAAAAGTATAAAAGTCAGTTTATCTTGTGTCTAACACTTCTCCCTGATCATGCTGTTGTATTACTGTAATTCAGTCTGTATGTTTACATGAATTATCATGTCAAGTATCAATTGTTGACACATTGTTGATTCAAAATTTTCTATTTACATGAACTTCCTTTGGAACAGAAGGTGAATCCATTAGCTGTTTTTATTGCATACCTGTCTGTATTGCATAATATTCTGTAACAATAAATCATGGGGCTTTTAAACTTGTATCCATATTTTTCTCTTTTTTTGCTGTCTGTGAAGGTTTTCTTTTTTGCGCACATCTGACTTTATATTATTGGCATGTGCTTGTGAAAATATATATTAAGAAAATCTGTAAATAAGAATCCTGTTGAAATACTCCTGCTCATTCACACGACTAAAAAAAATGATCAGTGTATTCCAAAACATAAAAATAGTTAAAATGGTCATTTTTATAATATTAAAAGTTCACCGTGTTAAAACTCGGACAAAAAAGTGTTTTCATATTAAGTAGGCTACACTGAAGGGAATAAATAGGTGTAGAAACAAAGAAAATGCTAGTGAATTTCCCTGTTACAAACAAATGGCAAATAACAATATTTTTTTTCTATTTACAACTTATTTTTAGTGTAGTAAAATTAAGTGATGTCAACGTTTATTAATCCAGAACAGTGTTGGGTGTAACTAATTACTTAGTAACTAGTTACTGTATTACTTTTCCCTTGAAAAAATAAAGTAAGGGATTACTCTTATTTTTTTCTGTAATTTAATTGCAGTTATTTCTTAATACTGAGTATAGGCTATAGAACATTTATATACAATACAATAGTGGATTTAACATCAACCTTAAAATGCATGCTTTTTATGTAACCTTCTCACTTTAAATAATTTTGAGAGTTAATAAGAATATTAGTAACACTTTAGTGTCCAATTCTCACACACCTCCGGTAGTGTCCATCTGCCACACCTCCGGTAGCACCGCCCACTCGTTCCTCATCACCCGAGTTCTAATCTGTTGCACCTGGACCTCACGGAGCCACGCCCTATTTAATAGACACGCGCGCATTCACTCATTGTCTGGTCTACCGTTCACATGCTGACTTCCTTGATCTCTATGCTGTTTCCACGTGGACTGCTACATTGTACTCTGGAGATTGGCGTGGCTCAGTACCTGGACTCTGTGTCATCTCAACGCTACTACACCATTCAGTTAAGAACTCTTTATTCTGCTTTTCACCATGTTGTTCACCAAACAAGCTTGTCAATAAAACATTGGATTGGATTGCCACTCACCTCTCGTCTCCTCCATCTCAGTTTGTGTGTTTGACAACTATTAACTAGTTGGTTATTAGCATGATATTGGCTGTTTATTATTGCTTAAGAAGCACATGTTAATGTCTTATTATGCAGGACGTTATTCTAGATCCTTAATCCAATTCTTAAACTTGACTACTTCACTAGTATTATTAATAAGCAGTAATTAGGAGTATATTGAGGCAAAAATCATAGTCAGTGAGAATTGGACCCTAATCTAAAGTGTGGCCAGAATAATTTATGTAGTTATGTATTATTTGTTTAAAAGAATTGAAAGAACCGTTTCACGTCTATCCTTGTATCATCAATTTGTCAAGGTTGATATAGGATTTAGAAAGTAATTAGTAATGAAATACGTTTTGGAGAGAGTAATTTGTACAGTAATCTAATTACACTGTTGAAGATGTTAAAAATATTAAATCTTAAAAATAAAAAAAATAGAAAAATATTTTTACGGTGTCGTAAAATTAAGTGACGTCATCGTTCGTCTATTATTATTATTATATACTTTTTTTTTTTTTTATAAATTAATAGCCTAAATAATTAAATAAGATGATACCTTTTCAAAGGCATTACACTAAGTTTCCAAATCATGCATTAACGTGTTTCCTTAATAAACCGTATTTTAATTTTTGTACTTTAGACTATGTGTGTGCTACAGTGTATTTTTCCTTTTTTCTGTAATTGTGTTGTGTACTGTATCTGGTAACGCAGCCTACGTAATATGATGGTGACGATTCGAAACCTAGAGGTGGGCGGGTGTGGAAGCTACAGCTACAGCTGAGGAAAGCGAGAATGAATGGAAACAGAAAGCTAAGGAAGGCTGGTTTAAATACCGACGCGGAACTCTGAGACTTTTGGTCTCTAGACCGAGCAGAGAGGTAGAAGACAACAAACTGACAGCATCTGAACTCTATTAAAAACCTTTCGGACAGAGGCAAAATGTCTGCCGACACTGCAGTGGAGACGAAGATCTGTGACTTCTTGAGACGAAATGGCAAAAGTAAAGCTTTGGTAATTTCTAAAGAATGCGGACTAGATAAACGCACCGTGAACAAACATCTGTACAGCTTAGAGAGATCAAATCAGCTGTTCAAAAGTGAAGAACAGCCTCCTATTTGGGACCTTGCGGAGAATATGAATAAGCTCAAACTGACACCCGAACCAAAGCAAAAGTCTCAGACGACAACAGAAACAAGTGGGGAGAAAGTTGTGGAAGAATTGCTGACGAGGTCAGGAGGTTTAAAAGCCTATGAGATCGCCAAAAATCTGGGACAGTCAAGACAAACCATTAACAAACAGCTGTACAGTATGGAGGAGAAGGGGAAAGTAAAGAAATGCAGCCAAAGCAAGTTGTGGAGACTTAACGATGAGTGGAGCGATGATAGTTTCAGCCAAGAGAGGTTTGTGTTTTGTATTTTATTATATATAATATTCATTATTTATAATAACTATTTGCATTTAGTGTGCCAGTATTTTGGAGAGTAATTTAATAATCTTTTTTTTTTTTATTGATTAGCTCCAGCTCCTGTCCCAGTGATCATGGACTGGACTCAGTTCCAGGGTAAGCATACTGGACCTGACAGTTTTGTGTCTCTTTAATTCAGATGTAACAAAGAGCAATGTTTTAAATGAATGTTTTGTTTGTAGGATAATGCATAATTAATTTATTGCTTTTTGATATGCATCATGTACAGGTTGTCTAATAGTTTTGATGTGATCACAAAGCTTGGTCAAGGCGGCTTTGGCTGTGTTTATAAAGTAAAACATAAAATTGATGAGAAGATCTACGCTGTAAAGAGGGTCATCTTAACCAGGTAAGGTTATGCATACATTTATATGTCATAAGGTCACATTTAATTTAAAAAAGAAAAAGAATAATGTAATTACATGATAAATTAATTCACTTTCATTCATTCATTCATAATTTTATTTTTTTTTAAATTATTCATTTATTTCCATACATTTAATTAATTTTTTTAAAATAATAATAATAATAATAATAATAATAATTATTATTATTATTATTATTATTATTAATCTTTTTTTTTTTTTTGCATTCATACAAGTATTTACTTATTTATTCATTCATTATTATTTTTTTTTTATTATTTTATTCATTCACTGATTTAAAACAGGAAAGCTGATTCTGAGGTGAAGGCACTGGCCCGACTAGATCACCCAAACATAGTGCGTTACATTACCTGCTGGTCAGGTTCTGACGATTGGATGTCAAACCAAGAAAGAAACCATGTGTCCAAGTAAGCAAGTCTCCAGTACTTTTGATAAAATATTCACTGATTCTCAAAAGTGACATTTAGCTATGTGTTTTATGTTCAGAAAATCAGATTCTTCATCAGATGTAGTGACCTTTGAGAGATCCGGCTGTGAAGAGAAGGATGATGATGATGATGATGATGACGATGATGATGATGATGATGATGACACATCAGGAATGGAAAGTCTGACAGAGTATGTCCAGCATTCTTCTTATGACAAACTTGTTTATTTTGCTCCTGTATTTGCTCTTTTTAGAGTAAACGAGTATTACAGTGTTTCATCTGGTCAGGGGTTTGATTCCCAGCAGATGCATCCACTGATAAAATGTAGCTCAAATGTACTTTACGTTTCTTTGGATAAAAGTGTCTCCTAAATGCATGAATGTAAATGTCCTGTAACTGTGTCTGTTTTCAGATCCGCATCTGCTGCTGAACCCCCAGAAAACAACAGAATTGATGGTTTAGACTCAAATCAGTGAGTTTATTTGTTTGATTGAAATGTATGACATGACAACTGCATCAAAGGGCTTATATAATGAGGAATCAAATCTTCCTTGCTCATTTGAAATACCAGACTTCAGTTTACTGTAACTGAACCAGCGTTCGTACAAGGTCTTTAAAATGCTTGAAGTACTTGAATTTGACTTCTTGAAATGTAATGTCTGGAAAACCTTTGAAAATAGCAATATTCCTGAAGAGGTACTTGAAAAGTGCTTAAATTATTGAAAAACATGCATCTATGAAATAAGTGTTGAAATTGGGTCAATAAGCAAATATCTTTTCACACAATTCTAAAAATATCATTTTCGCTTATTTCACTTAATGTCAGAAAACAATCGAGCTAAGTACGTAATAGTACTGACAGTGTCGTGTAAACATGGCACAAGATGCGAAAAGAAGAACAGATGAACCAAATCAATTCAGTCATTTACGCTGGAACCGCTCCGATTGATTCAAACTTGTGACTTTTGATTCATTTCAAGCGATTCACTAGCAAAAACAGATCAAAGTAAAAGAGCCATTTATTTTCGATTTCAACATCGCTTGTAACAATTTTTAAAAAGCACGTAGTGATGGGAGCTTTTCAAAACTCCGAATAAGTTAATAAACTAACTTCAGATACCAGTCAGCAATCGCAGGCAGTTTCTCTCAAATAGAAACATTTTTGTCCATATAAAATAAATAGAAAAAAGTGTCAGGGCTATGGTGTCAAATATTTTTCATATTTTTGTATGGTTACATCAGACTTGCCAGTGATCTCGTGTGATTGGCGTCAGATACATTTTAAATTAATAAACATTAACTTCAGATACCAGTCAGCAATCACAGGCAGTTTCTTTCAAATAGAAACATTTTTGTTATTCATATAAAATAAATTGAAAAGTGTCATTTGTCAAATAAATATTTCATATTTTGTACGGTAACATCCGACTTGCGTAGCTCTGATTGGTATCAGATACATTTTATATTAATAAACATTAACTTCAGATACCAGTCAGCAATCGCAGGCAGTTTCTTTCAAATAGAAACATTTTTTGTTCATATAAAATAATAGAAAAAAGTGTCAGGCTTTGGTGTCAAATAAATATTTGATATATTTTTGTAACGGTAATGTGCACCGATCTCGTGGATTGGCCAGATACATTTTAAATTAATAAACATTAACTTCAGATACCAGTCAGCAATCACAGGCAGTTTCTTTTCAAATAGAAACATTTTTTGTTCATATAAAATAAATAGGAAGAAAAAAAAAAGTGTCAGGGCTTTGGTGTCAAATAAATGTTTTATATATTTTTGTACTGTAACATCAGACTTGCCAGCAATCTCGTGTGATTGTTGTCAGATACATTTTATATTAATAAACATTCAGATACCAGTCAGCAATTGCAGGCAGTTTCATTCAAATAGAAACATTTTTTGTTCATATAAAATAAATTGAAAAAGGTGCTAAGGCTTTGTCAAATAAATATTTTTCATAATTTTGTACGGTTACGATAGACTTGCCAGCGCTCTTGTGTGAATGGCTTCAGATATATTTTATATTAATAAACATTTAGATACCAGTCAGCAATCGCAGGCAGTTTCATTCAAATAGAAACATTTTTGTTCATATAAAATAAATAGAAGAAAAAGTGTCAGGACTTCGGAGTCAAATAAATATTTTTCATATTTTTGTACGGTAACATCAGACGTGCCATCGATCTCATGTGAATGGCGTCAGATACATTTTAAATTAAACAATTGGGTCGCAAAATGATTCATTATTTCGACGTACTCCAATCGAATCGCTTATAGCGAATCACTTGTTTCAGATCCGAACGGGTTCGTGAATCATTTCGAATTGATTTATTAAAATCAAATGATTCACGATAAGCAAAGTTCCGATCTAAATTATTCTGATCTGCGCTCCGAGCACTGGATCTGAAATGATTCGCGAATCGTTATTCAGATCGGGACTTCAGAGTGCGGATCCGAATCATTTAGATCGGAACTTTGCGTAGATCTTCGTAGGCTGCGTCCGAAAGCTTAGTCAGCTGACTTGCTGCCTTGACTTCGAAGGC
Source organism: Labeo catla (assembly GCA_012976165.1). NCBI lineage: Eukaryota > Metazoa > Chordata > Actinopteri > Cypriniformes > Cyprinidae > Labeo > Labeo catla. Next base: position 490,482 of record VONZ01000210.1, on the reverse strand, counting down.
TGCGAAGGCAACTTTAGAAACAGTTTCGGACAGACTTTAGAGGCAGCAGAACGTGACGCCGTTGCTAGGTTACCTAACGGTTAAGTTGTAGATTTTGTAGAAAAACGATCTTAGGGGCCATTCACATATCGCGCCTAAAAACGTGTGGAGGCGTGCCGATTTCTCCTCCTTTCCAAAGCGCTCTGTAGCTTGCGCTCCTGTTGCGTCTGTCGTTGCTAAGCAACCATTACCCGCACTTTCAATGAAGACGCGGAAGTTTCATCAAAGGACAAACGGATTTCCAGCACTAAAAATCACTTGCTGTAGCTCCGCTACTAAATTTATTTAAAAATGTACAGCTATGATCAGCTGTTTCTCCATCTTGGCTAAGCTTTCAATGTTGTTACTGGAAAGGATGGAGTTAATTGGTTGAATCTTGTCACATGACCCGCGGTGCGCTTGCAGCATTCTGAAAAGTTGAGATGTTTTCATCTGGATGCGTCGCACCGCGTCACTTCCGTTATGAGCGCGGCTGCCGCGCGTCTACATTTGAAATAACAAACTTGAGTGCGCAAAAGACGCGATATGTGAACGGCCCCTTATACAGTTATATATAAATGCTTTAATAACACATAAAGACCTCAGTGCCATTACCCACCGAAGGTCTGTGCGTCGGAGAAGACGACTGAGAATGGCAGCTACTTTTTGCTTAAAAAAATAAAAGCACTGATGCAAGTATATTGCAGAACAGGTCATTGTTATTATTGGCTGTTTCGTTATTATTGGTAGTATATTGTAAATATTCTTATTCACTACTCATTTGAACCCTTTTAACATTTTATTAAATACTATTATTACAAACAATATTATTTATTATGCTTTTTACACTATTATGATTCATAAAGTATATTATGGTCAAGATCTTATCTATTATATAAAGTAACAAGTCTAATTTCACCAGAATATCTTTATTTATATAGCCTATATGATGCACACGCACAGGATTGTGGGAAATTGAAGGATACATCTATGCTGCCTTCAAAATTCCATCAGAAGAAGGTACCTTCGGAGACAGAAAGTGAAGCAGAATTAGAATTCGGACGTGCCTTGATGCCTCCGAAGGCAGCATTTTAGAGCTTTCGGACGCAGCCGTAGTGTGGATCGCGAATCATTAGATTCATATCAGGATTTTGGAGCGTTTTCGCGCACTTTTTTTCCTCTTAAACAGTAGAAAACATAAAACATAAGCATCAAACCATTAAGGCACTGCAGTTATAAAAACAAAACAAAGAAAAAAGAAAGCATATACAAATATAGATCCCTTAAGATAATTAACCATGGTTTTAGTATAGTTAAAGTGTAGTATACTTTATAATACTTTAGTAGTAATACTTCATGTGCTTCACTTTATTTTTTCCTTTTTTTTTTATTAGCATATTTTTATTTATCTCTCTCTCTTTTTTAAGAATTTGAAATAGAAGACATAAGTGAGATCTCTGACTGAAATCCTTGAAAATCAAAAAAGTAGTGCTTGAAAAGGACTGGAATTTCATTTTAGCTAGAGTATCTGTACAAACTCTGCTGGACTTAAATTGGTCCATCTGTTGAAGCCAAACTACTGCTCTGCATTTCCCTCTGACAAATAACAGTGTTAGTAACGAGCTGAGGTTTATTCGGAAAAAACATATTGCACGTTGAATCTGAATTATGAATCTGACATAATGTGATTAAAAGAGGCTGTCATTGAAGGGTGGAGCCGTTTAAACAATATGAAACCAAATGGCAAACCTTAAGTAAATGCTGTCAGTCATTTCACATTCAAATAGATGATCATGATAATAGATGCAATTGCACAAAATGTCTATAATATGTCTATATATCAATATTGATCAATGATTCATGATGATTTTTTTTTTTTCTCTTTTTATATCAGAAGCAGGACTTGCTTATTTATTCAGATGGAGTTCTGTGAGGGAGGAACGCTGACTAATTGGATAAAGGCAAGAAATCGTATGGAAAAACAGAGAACCATAGAGGAAATCCATAAAATATTTTATGAAATTATCACTGGAGTGGAATACATCCATGCAAACAAACTCATCCACAGAGACTTGAAGGTATTTCATTATTGTTGTTGCTGGGAGGCAACTAAACTTGTGTTTAAACAAATAAGCATTTTTCCCATGTGTACTTTCCTTTTAGCCTGATAACATACTGTTCGGCGCTGATGGCAAAGTAAAGATCGGAGACTTTGGGCTGGTTGCGGCTCAGGCCGATCAAAATGGTGACCCTATGGAGAGATCAAACAGAGGAACACTATCTTATATGAGTCCTGAACAGGTGATGCATTTTTATTTTCTATAAGAGAAATATTTACACCATAAGATTTATACACCAGAAATTTATTGTGATATTTTTGATTGATAAATGAATTAATTAAAAAGATATATATATTGTTTTCCCTAGAAAAATAAGAAGAATTATGACGAAAAAACTGACATTTTTCCTCTTGGACTCGTGTGGTTTGAGATGATCTGGAAAATATCTACTCTTAGTGAAAAAGACAAGGTCAGTAGTATTTCATGATAGTCATCACTAGTGATACTATAAGCACAGTTATTACCCATATTTGCAAAAAACATTTGAAAATGTCCTCACCCACAGGCCATCCAAAATTTTTATCCAAGAGTTAATTTCTTCATCACCAATGGATCCTCTGCAGTGAATGGGTGCCGTCAGAATGAGAGTCCAAACAGCTGATAACAACATCACAATAATCCACAAGTAATCCACACCACTCCAGTCCATCAATTAACATTTTAGGAAGCAAAAAGCTGCATGTTTATAAGAAACAAATCCATCATTAAGCCCATAATCCATAATAATGCTCTGAAAAAATATGTGTGTGCACGGACTTATTCACAGGAGGAAGTGTTATAATTGATTATGGACTCATATTTTAGCCAGAAGCAACAGGTTGAATTTAAAAACATCTTAATGATGGATTTGTTTTTTTACATACATGCAGCCTTTGGCTTCACAAGATGTTAATTGATGGACTGGAGTGGTGTGGATTATTGTGATGTTTCTGTCAGCTGTTTGGACTCTCATTCTGACGGCACCCATTCACTGCAGAGGATCCATTCCAGAGCAAGTGATGGAATGATACATTTCTCCAAATCTGTTCTAATGAATAAACAAAAAAAAAAAGTTCCTTCATTTTTAAGTGGTTTTTTTTTCTGACATTGCACAGCTGTGGCAAGATCTGAAAGGTCAAAGGTTTCCAAAAGAGTTCAGTGACTGTTATCGAACTGAGGTAAGGAACTTGATTTTTATCTTCAGATAAATATTGATCGAACCAAGTTTAGCCTATAACTTTATTATGCTGCTTTTTTTTTTTTTTTTTTTTTTTTTAAAGAGTAAATTCATCATGAAGATGCTGTCGTATTCACCAGAGCACAGGCCACATGCAAAAGACATCAAAGAAAAACTGGAGAAGTTTTTCTCTCTACATCAGAATCTGTTAAGCCAGAAAACAGTCTGAGATTTTTGTGTATAGAAACTGTCTCAGCAGTTTGGTTGGGTCCTTTAAAAAAAGAAAAGAATTACCACAGAGTATGTATGAAAGGCAACAACTTTTTCATTTTGTTGATTTATTCTTGATCTAATTAACTATTTCTTGTTCTTTTATTAAGGTGATAATATCAACTCATAAAATGTTGAACATCTGGAGAGTGATTTTATTAAAAAAAAAAAAAGATTTCTTCCAGTATATTTTAAATATTTCACAAGTTTGAAAAGTCTCATTTTTTTTTCATCGTGAAAAAGCTTAATAAATTTGGTGAGGTTACTTCTAGAAATCATGAACATGAATGTAGTTTCACAACATTTCTGTAATGTTGACGGCATACATTTAAGATGCATTTACATCTTAGATGTAATTGCAACTAAAATATAATGTTTCTTAAAGTAGCAGTTGTCTGGTTACAGTATAACCAAACTACCGCTGAAAAGCAATATTATGTAATGTGAAAACATTTTGTGCTGGCGGGGAAGATGACTTTCAGCCATCAGGCATTTTTCTTGACAAATATGTTTATGCCGGGTGGAATAAAAGAAAATGTGTTCTAACATTGGATAAAATATTAAACTCTCACATTTTGCAAGAAATTGTTACTTTTCTTTCATATTACAATGACAAAATGACCAAACGGTTATATTTGAATGTTTTTCAATGCTGTAGAATGTTACCATTTTGCCTTGTAAAATGAAACATTGGCAGTTTATTAATAAAATATATATGTATAAAAATTTGAAGTGTTTGTTTATTTTTAATTTTTTAGATAATTTGCAGCGGGTCCCGGCTAGGTCTCCGCTGGCAGATATATATATAATCCTCTCCTAGGAGTGCTGGAAATATATTAAATATTATAGAGAAATCAGTGACGCAGGAACACAGTTGCTCATTCTCCATTAACTTGGATTATGAGCTCATCTTGCTCTGCGCATCGCTAAATGTCCCTGTGTGACGCTACTCGCGATTACTGCCACCCTGTGTCTATTTTAGGAAATACATGTTGTGTGCTTTTCCGTACTCTCTCATTACTATTCAATTATATAAATCAGAATAAAATAAAACACTGCTGCAATAGAAGGAAAGAAAACAAAAAGTAAAAATCGCAACAAAACTTATTTTGTGAGTGTCACAAATTGTTTTCATTGCTAATCATTTTATATTTTTTCCCCTGTGTTTTCAATGGGCTATTACTATTTATTTGTTTGTTTTAAATTCAAATATAAGTTTGCATAATGACATCATCCTCCAGGAAGTGACATCATTTTGGAGGGAAATTTTATATATTGTATGTACATTTATAACACTATACTTTGTATTATATGACCTTTTCATCAAGTTACAAAAAAACTAGTTAACGCTACGCGAGGGTGTTTCGTATGGAAGCCCGTTCCTGCCACTGTTAAAAAAAAAAAAAAAATCGGTAAGTCATAATTATGAGAAACTTTCTCATAATTATGACTTAGTATCTCATTATATTGAGAAAGTTTCTCGTAATAATGAGTTAAACAGTAATAAAATTCTGAAAAAATAAATTCGTAATAACGAGAAACTTTCTCATAATATTGACTTAGTATCTCGAAATAATGAGAAACTTTCTCGAAATAATGAGAAACTTTCTCATAATAATGAGAAACTTTCTCGAAATAATGACTTAACATCTCGTAATAATGAGAAACTTTCTCGAACTAATGAGAAACTTTCTCGAAATAATGAGAAACTTTCTCATAATAATGAGAAACTTTCTAATAATTATGACTTATCTCGTAATAATGAGAAACTTTTCTATAATAAAACCATGTTAATCTTCATAAGGGGTGACGGCTTAACGAAATGAAACGACAATTGTCGTCATCATTAAATGCACTGGTTGGGACATTCTAAAGAAAGCTTATGGTGTAGCCCAGTGGTGTAATGCAGGGTATACGCAGGTATACGACGTACCCACTTCTTTATCAATTGGCTTTGCTTATACCCTCTTCTAAATTCACTCTCATGTGTCTTGCATAAATCGCCTGCACTAGTAGCCTATATAATTTATATAAATTGTATACCAAAATTGGCCTTTTAATATCACTGTCTTCATCGATTAACGCACACTGGCCGTTTCCTTTGTGCTTACGTGATATATCTCCAGAGTGTATATCTCCAGTGTGCTTTATTAATTTGTAATTTATTAGTGTAATTTATTAAATGTATTGTTTTTGTTACAATGTACTGATTCAAATTAGTAATCAATAATTAATTGTTATTTTACCATTTTGCGCACATCCCCCGGGGTGTTCTCGCGCATGAACAGGTGTCATTTCTGTCTGCATCCTCTCTGACTGGGCTGCGGGACGAAGCGGGCGCGGGCGCAATCATATTTCAAAGGAAGCCGACGCTACGGTCCTGACCGCTTAAGTGTCTTTACGGGTGTTTTTAGGGAATATTTGCATTTATATATGCAATATATAACATTTACTTATTGCTTATGTGTATATATATATATATATATATATATATATATATATATATATATAAATGCAATATATATATATATATATATATGCATTTATAATATTTGATTGGATTAGCTATTAATGTGGTGGACTGTCATGATTTTGGGTTTGATTGATTTATGCAAGACACATGAGAGTGAATTTAGAAGAGGGTATAAGCAAAGCCGACTGATAAAGAAGTGGGTACGTCGTATACCTGCGTATACCCTGCATTACACCACTGGGCTTCACCATAAGCTTTCTTTAGAATGTCCCAACCAGTGCATTTAATGATGACGACAAATGTCATTTCATTTCGTTAAGCCGTCACCCCTTATGAAGATTAACATGGTTTTATTATAGAAAAGTTTCTCATTATTACGAGATATTAAGTCATAATTATGATAAAGTTTCTCATTATTTCGAGAAAGTTTCTCGTTATTTCGAGAAAGTTTCTCATTATTACGAGAAAGTTTCTCATTATCTCATTATTATGAGAAAGTTTCTCATTATTTCGAGTTTCTCATTATTTCGAGATACTAAGTCATTATTATGAGAAAGTTTCTCATTATTACGAGAAAGTTTCTCATTATATTACGAGAAAGTTTCTCATTATTACGAGAAAGTTTCTCATTATTTCGAGAAAGTTTCTCATTATTTCGAGATACTAAGTCATTATTATGAGAAAGTTTCTCATTATTACGAGAAAGTTTCTCATTATTTCGAGATACTAAGTCATTATTATGAGAAAGTTTCTCATTATTTCGAGAAAGTTTCTCATTATTTCGAGAATGTTTCTCATTATTATGAGAAAGTTTCTCATTATTTCGAGAAAGTTTTTCATTATTTCGAGATACTAAGTCATTATTATGAGAAAGTTTCTCATTATTACGAGATGTTAAGTCATTATTATGAGAAAGTTTCTCGTTATTACGAATTTATTTTTTCAGAATTTTATTACTGTTTAACTCATTATTACGAGAAACTTTCTCAATATAATGAGATACTAAGTCATAATTATGAAAAAGTTTCTCATAATTATGACTTACCGATTTTTTTTTTTTTTTTTTTTTTTAACAGTGGCGGGAACGGGCTTCCATAGTGGTTTCTAATGCCGCTTCTCTGGGACGAAGGGTAAATTTGACATTGTTCTCTCTTCTGACTGCCGATATCAGTCTCTCTCAATTTTTCGTCCTTTGATTGAAAATTGTGAAAACACTCGTGTAGTTTTTCTTCTGCTATTTGAGCAAATGGGAGTGCAAAAATATATTTGTGGTACTCTTCCATTCGCTGCTCTCGGATTTTACTCAACTATGACGACTTCTGCTATGAGAAACTCGGAAATGTGAGAAAGGTCCATCATGCTAGAAACATGCTAGTTACTTGCTAACCATGCTAGACACATGCTAACAACATGCTAATCATGTTAGAAACATGTTAACAACATGCTAATCATGCTTGAAACATGGTAACGAAATGTTAATCATGCTAGAAACATGCTAGCAACTGGCTTATGCTAGAAACATGCTAACAATTTGCTAATCATGTTAAAAACATGATAACAACATGCTAATCATGTTAGGAACACATAGATATATATACTGACTAGATGTTGCCTTGGGCCTCTAAGCATACGTCAACATCGCCGCCATCTTGGGTCGGGGATCTGAAGGAAGCGCCAAAGTTTTTCATGAACTGGATGTTTTCAAAGAATGGTTAACCTGTGTTATATACTGTAGCCTAATCATTTAATAAGCTGTTGTAAATACTGGAAGATGTTTTCACACTACGTACGCACGTTATGTTTGTTTTTGTGTTATATAACCATTTTACGTTGGGTCATTGTATTGCAGGCTTGCTGATGTACAAAATAAACCAGTACAATTCAAATGTTTTAATTAACATGTATTTTTAAGTATGGATATCACACCATTGTAGCAGGGTTCCCGCGGGTCCTTAAAAAGTCTTAAAAAGTCTTAAATTTAGTTTATCAAATTTAAGGTCATAAAAAGTCTTAAATTGTACAAGAAAGTCTTAATTATGATTAAGAGGTCTTAAATTTTAGGCACGGGGAAGACCAGAATTGCGATACAGCTTAGTGTCACGATTAAACTTCAAAAGGCTATGATTTCGTTAAATAAACATGAGCGCTGCGCGTTCAAAGTCCGGTGCTGAGCTGCTTTGTGTACTGCGGTTACCGGGGAAACACATGTCTGCAGTTCCGAATGCGCCATCTGCTGGCAGAGATTGAATGTGCATTTTCAATATGCCTGTTGTTTTGAGTTGGGTATTCTTACAGTACAGGAGGCTATAGTTTCAGAACCGCATTTTTAGGACCCTAAAATTTGTATTTATTTATTTGTATTATGTATGCATTAACAGCTCATACTATTTATAGCAGTAGCTATTCAATTCTGTATATTATTAATTTTAAGGAAATACTGAATTTAGTTGTTTAATTGTATACACTTAATTATTGTCCTAACCAACTCCTAATCCTAAACTTACCCCTGAAATATTTAGCCTAATTTATTTCAATATATTCTAGACTTCAGTTCATTAGCTGCTGCGCTTCATGTCTGACGTGTGACCCACTTAACAAAGTGAAGTAAACAGTAAAACAATTGCTGTACAAATTAGTGTGTTTATTAGTACTTTAATAAATTTAAAATAATTTGAATACAAATACTAATTTACAACATCCAGCAGCACAATGAACTGTTTTGGACAGTTTAATGGGCTAAATGGAGATTGCTGACACCCATTTGAACACTCAAGTTTATGTCAGCTTTTACATTAAAAATAAGATGGAAAGATTAAAAAAAAAATAGTTTCAATGGATCTAGTCTTTGCGTCTGTTTGATATTTCTTTGTTGAAATGGAATTGCTAGATGGCGCTGTCTCAAAAAATAGGGTCCCAGAAATGTGGTTTTGCAGGAACATAGTATTGAGGTTGTTTTTGTTCAGACCAAAGCGAAAAGTGACCCATGTTTTTACCCTGCAAACATGCAGAGCTGTAAATGTGAACTGGTGGATCAGTTAGAAGATAATTCATCATAAAAATCTAAACACTAACATGTATTTGTATGTTTTTTAAATTAATATAATAATTTATTGATAATAATTGTTTCAATTAATAAAAGGAATACTTTTTTCTATTTACTTAAAAATTGACACTTTAAAGAAATGTGAAATGTATCACTTTATAAAACCTTTTGTTTTTGTGAAAAATCTGAACTGTAAATCATTTTTTACAGTAGTTTACAGTCATTTTACAGTTTAATATTTAACCATAGACATTGCCTTACCCTGCTCATATGGTATTAATTTTATTTGTGCAGGTCTTAAAAAAGGTCTTAAAAAGTCTTAAATTTGAGCTTAAAAATCCTGCAGCAACCCTGTGTAGCCATTTTGTGTGCAGTAGACTAGGCTAAGGTAAGTAACAATAGTTAATTTTAAGTTCACTGAAGTGGAAGAATAATAAACTTACACCTAGTTTTGAAGTAGATTAATATCAAAAGCTTCAATTTTCTCTGGACTCGATCATAAATACATGTCTGTCAGTTGGAACAAACCAAAAAACTAAAAAAAATCATTTGAGATTTGGACGATTTATGATGATTTAATTTCTGCCTAGATGCAGATGTTAGGTTCCCCATCCTAACATTCTGAGGTCTGTTGGTCAGTGTCAGGCATTCACCACAGCCACCTTCACCTGCCACACCACCCGGAGCACCGCCCACTCGTTCCTCATCACCGGAGTTTTGATCACGCACACCTGCAGCTGATTAACTCCACCCTTTATATAGAGCACTGGTTCCATTCTCAGTTTGTCGGGTCTACCGTTTACACCTCCTACGTCAGCTCCTGGCTTCTTATGCTTTCCCCTTGGACTCTGCTCTCCGTGTTCCGGCTGGACTTATTGTGGCTCAATATCGGACTTATATCTGCTCATCACTACCAGGACAGTCAGCTAAGCTATTTCTCTGCATTTCAAACTACCGCTCTGTTCATCCTTAACTGTGAAATAAATCTTACACTCAACTGTTACTTACCTCTCGTCTCCTCCTGTGTGTATGTGTGTGACAGTCAGGACGTCCATAATTGTTTTTTTGTTTTTTTTCCGCTTTGTTTGTTTAACTCATGCCTTTATTAATTTAAATTTTGCTCTATTATTTATCTATTTATTTATATTTTATATATACTTTATTTTATATTATTCATGTTTTTTTTTTCATATCACTATCAGCATCCTTGTAATTGTTTTGTGCATTGTAGAACAAATTAATTAGTTATGTACGTGTCTAAGTATTGTATTGTATATGATAGATCACATATTTATGATAGAACATAGATTAATTAATTATTTTACTTATATCATATAAGTAAAATAATTAATCAATCTATGTTCTATCATAAATATATGTCTGACATTTATAATAAACCAAACGGCTTGAAAATCGGTTGAAAATTAAGCAAATTAAGGTGATTTTAATCATTGATAGTTCTCTGCCAATGTTAACTAATGCAGAGTAGACGCGGCTTCCCCCAACCCAAGATGGCGGCCGCGCTGACGCATCGTTCCTATGGACAGCAGCGTCAGAGGCGACATCTAGTCAGTGTATATATATCTATGGTTAGGAACAGATCAGCAGCATGCAAATAACTTGTTAACCACATGCTATATATGTTTAAATCATGCTAGCAACATGCTAATAACTTGTTAACCACATGCTATATATGTTAAAATCATGCTAGCAACTTGTTAATAATTTGCTAACCATGTTAATAACATGCTAATCATGCTTGCAACATGCTAACCATGCTAGAATCATGCTAGCAACATGTTAACAACTTGCTAATCATGCTAGAAACATGCTTAACTTGTAATCTAACCATGTTAATAACATGCTAATCATGCAACATCAACTATCATCTAACATGTTAACAACTTAATCATGCTAGAAACATGCCAACTGGCCCATGCTAGAAACATGGTAACAACTTGCTAATCATGTTAAAAACATGATAACAACATAAATCATGCTAGAAACATCATGCTAGAAACATCTTGGCAAATAAACTCATCTGTTAGCTAATGCAGTAAGAATAACTTAATGAAACATCTTAACATGCTATTCGTGCTGAAAAACATGCTGAAACTTCTTAATCATCTTAGCAACATGTTAACAACTTAATAATTATGTTAAAACATATAACATACTAATCATGCTAGAAACATCTTGCTTGCAACTTGTTAATCATGCTAGAAACATCTAACAACTTCTATTAATGAGAAACATGCTAACAACGTCATGCTAGAAACATCTTGTAGCAACTATTAATGGTAGAAACATGCCAACAACCTGCGCGTGCTAGAAAACATGCAGAAACTTCTTGAAATCATCTTTAGAAATATCTTAGAACATGTTAACAACTGCAACTCATGTTAAAAACATGATAACAACATACTAATCATGCTAGAAACATCTTTAACAACTTGTTAATCATTAAAACATCTTAGCAACCTATTCATCAAAAACATCTTACATCTAGTCATGCTGAAACATCTCTTCTCATCTTGAAAATGAACATGTTAATTTATCTTTGTAATAATCATGTTAATAATCATTGTAGTCATCTTTAACTTGAATGCTAGCAGCATTATCTTTAGAAACATAACAATCATGTTAGAGCATCTAACAACTAATCATGTTAAAAACATCTAACAACCTATGCTAGAAACAACTTTACTAACATCTAAAAACATGCCTTAATCAACTTTTTCGAAACATCATGTAACAACCTACTTATGTTATTATGCTAAATGCTAGCAACATGGCTAAACATGCAACCTACTAGAAACATGCTAGCAACTGGCTAATCATGTTAGAAGCATGCTAACAACTTGCTAATCATGTTAAAAACATGCTAACAACCTGCTAATCATGCTAGAAACATGCTAGCAACATGCTAACAACTTGTTAATTATGCTAGAAACATGGTAACAACCTGCTAATTATGCTAGAAACTTGCTAGCAACATGCTAGTAACATGCCAGAAACAGACTAGCAACATGCTAGCAACATGCTAACAACATACTAATCATGTTGAAAACGTACTAGCAACATGCTAGTAACTTGCTAATGTTAATGTTGCTAATGCTAGAATCATACCAACATGTTAATTATCTATCTATCTATTTGACAGGCTGCATTCAAACTTTAACCTTTTAAAACTACTTTAAACTTCAAACTATTTCAGACTGAAAACCATCCAAACTTAATACCTTTTAAAACTTACTAAACTTTTTAAAAATTTCAAACTTTTTAAAACTTTCTGGTCTGACTTTCTCAAGCCAACTTAAAGTTTGTCTTGACAAACTTTTTTATCTAGTTTCTTATGTAATTGAACTTAATACAATAGTGGGTTTAACATCAACATTTAAAATCTAACCTTAAAATGCATGCTTTTTATGTAACCTTCTCACTTTAAATACTTTGGAGAGTTAATAAGAATATTAGTAACACTTTAGTGTCCAATTCTATTAACTAGTTATTAACATGAATATTACTGGGATATTGGCTGTTTATTATTACTTAAAAAGCACATAATAATGCCTTATTATGCAAGACATTATTCTAAATCCTTAATCCAGTTCTTAAACTTAACAACTACTTTACTAGTATTATTAATAAGCAATAATTAGGAGTATATTGAGGCAAAAGTCATAGTTAATAGTTAAAGTGAGAATTAGACCCTAATCTAAAGTGTGACCAGAATAATTTATGTAGTTATGTATTATTTATTTGAAAGAATTAAAATTTATTTCAAAGACCGTTTCATGTCTATCATTGTATCATTAACTTGTCGAGGTTAAAGTAATTAAATACTTTTTGGAGACAGTAATTTGTACAGTAATCTAATTACACTGCTGAATATGTTAAAAATATTAAAACTTAATAAATAAAAAAAAAAATTAGAAAAATGTATTTTTTACAGTGTCGTAAAATTAAGTGACGTCATGACGATCGATTTTAAAGTTCGTCAACTGAGAGCCTTCTCTGCAAACGTGACAACTGTTCTTCGTTTTTAAAATAAATTAATAGCCTAAATAATTAAATAAGAGAATACCTTTTTCAAAGGCATTACACTGATAAGTTTCCAAATCATCCATTAACTTGTTTCCCTAATAAACCATATTTTAATTTTTGTACTTTAGACTGTGTGTGCTACAATGTACTTTTCCTTTTTTGGTGTGTTGCGTACTGTATCTGGTAACGCAGCCTACGTAATATGATGCCGACGATTCGAAACCTAGAGGTGGGCGGGTGTGGAAGCTACAGCTACAGCTGAGGAAAGCGAGAATGAATCGAAACAGAAAGCTAAGGAAGGCTGGTTTAAATACCGACGCGGAACTCTGAGACTTTTGGTCTCTAGACCGAGCAGAGAGGTAGAAGACAACAAACTGACAGCATCTGAACTCTATTAAAAACCTTTCGGACAGAGGCAAAATGTCTGCCGACACTGAAATGGAGAGGAAGATCTGTGACTTCTTGAGACGAAATGGCAAAAGCAAGGCGTTGGTAATTGCTAACGAATTCGGGATAGTTAAACGCACCGCGAACAAACATCTGTACAACTTAGAGAGTTCAAATCAGGCGTTCAAAACGGACGAACAGCCTCCTATTTGGGATCTTGTGGAGAATATGAATAAGCTCAAACTGACACCCGATCCAAAGCAAAAGTCTCAGACGACAACAGAAACAAGTGGGGAGAAAGATGTGGAGGGTCTGCTGAAATCAGGAGCTTTAAAAGCCTATGAGATCGCCAGAGATCTGGGACAGTCAAGACAAACCATCAAGAAACAGCTGTACAGTATGGAGGAGAAGGGGAAAGTAAAGAAATGCAGCCAAAGCCAGGTCTGGACTCTGAATGATGAGTGGAGCGATGATAGTTTAAGCCAAGAGAGGTTTGTGTTGTGTATTTTATTAAAAAACACTTACAGCTGTGATCTTTAATGACTCTTTGCTTTTGGTGTGCCAGTGTGTTGGATAATAATCTCAAATGATTTGTTATTGAATAGTTCCTTTTCTTGTTTATTAGTGATTCAGGACTACAAGACTGTAAACTGAGCTCACATTCAGAGTAAGTAAACACGACCTGACTTTAGCATCTAACTATGTTTAACTTTTCAAGGAAGAAATGAATGTTGAATGAATTATTACATAATGAATGAATGTTAATGTCTTACATGAATACATCATTTATAGGTTATTTGAAATGATCACAGAGCTTGGTGATGGAGGCTTTGGTTGGGTTTATAAAGTTAAACATAAACTTGATGGCAAAACCTTCGCTTTGAAGAAGGTTGACTTAATTGGGTAAGTTTCTACATTAATTTTTGGAAGAACAGTGTTCATATTATTGTTTGATTATTATTATTGTTTTGTTTTTGTTTTTTTTGTAGGAAAGCTGATTCAGAGGTGAAGGCACTGGCTCAACTAGAGCACCCAAACATAGTACGGTACATTACATCTTGGCCTGGTCCTGACATCTGGACATCAAACCAGCAAAGAAACCAAGTGTCCAAGTAAGCCACCAGTGCTTTTAATCATTTGAGCATACAGTGCTTCTCAGTAGTGATATTTATTAGTTGTATTAATGCATTATATATATAACTTGTCCAAAAAGATCATCTAATTATCCTATTGAATCAAACTGCTGCTGCGCCATTCTCTCTGAAAAATGGCAACATTAAAAACAAAAGGAAGTTTGTCCAGCTGAAAAGTTTGAGTGGCACATTTCAGCAGAGACTGCTTTATGAATCTGTCATTATGTGATTAAAAAGGCTGTTAAAGGGTGGAGCAGTTTAAACAGTATGAAACCAGAAGGCAAACTCTGAGTAAATGTTGTTAGTCATTTCAGCTTTAAGATAATACCTGACAATGTTAAATATTAATCTATGGGTCATGCCTGTTTTTTCTCTCTCTTATTTCAGCAACAGAAAATATTTATTCATTCAGATGGAGTTCTGTGAGGGAGGAACACTGACTGATTGGATACAGGCGAGAAATGATCTGAGAAAGCAGAGAATCATAGGTGAAATCCATAAAATATTTTACGACATTATCACTGGAGTGGAATTCATTCATGCAAACAAGCTCATCCACAGAGATTTAAAGGTATTTCATTTTATTTGCTGCATTTTATAAGCTTTACAAATAAGCATCTTACCCATGTGTACTTTCCTTTTAGCCTGATAACATACTGTTCAGCGCTGATGGCAAAGTGAAGATCGGAGACTTTGGACTGGTGGCGGCTCAGACCGATCAAAGTGGTAACCCTATAGAGAGGTCAAAGAGAAGAGGAACACCACCATATATGAGTCCTGAACAGGTAATGCATTTTTATTGACGGGTGTTATCACATTTTATTTTTAACTCATTAATTAATACTAATAAGATAAATGTAATTGTTTATTTTAGGAAAATAAGAAGAATTATGATGAAAAAACTGATATTTTCCCCCTTGGACTCATATGGTTTGAGATGCTCTGGAAAATATCTACTGGTATGGAGAGAGTAAAGGTCAGTATTTGATGACAGTCACCAATAGTCTTTACAGATATTTGCAAAAAATGTATCTTTAATTAATTTCATTCATTTTTTTTGCCATTGCAGCTGTGGTCAAATCTGAGAGATCAAAGTTTTCCAGAAGGGTTCAGTGACAGATACTCAGCTGAAGTAAGAAACTTGACTTTATCGTCAAATAAATATTGACTGGACCAAGTATAATTTTGTTTTGCTTCTTTTTCAGAGTACATTCATCATAAAGATGCTGTCATATTCACCAGAGGACAGGCCGCATGCAAAAGACATAAAAGGAGATCTTCAGACGTTTTTCTCTCTGGAACAGGACTTGTTAAGCCAGAAAACAATTTGAGATGTTGGTGTATAGAAACGGTCTCAGCAGTTTTAGTCAAGTTCTTTTTAATGCAGATTACTTCTGACACACAACAACTTGTGCTTTGAGGATTATGTTGTTTTATTCATAATTGAATGATTGAACTGATATAAAACATAAAATGTTGAACATTTGGGGAGTGATTTTTATAAACAAAATATGAAATAAATATAAACAAAATATAAAATAACAGATTTCTACTAGATTTCTTCTAGTATTTTTTTTAAATATTTCAAAGGTTCAGTCTCATTTTGTTTTCATCATAAAACTCCATTATAATAATGTTGTGAGGTTTCTTGTACAAATCCAAACATGAAAGTAATTTCACAACATTTTTGTAATGTTGGCTGCAACTAAAACATAATGTTTCATAATGTTTACAACAATGTTGTAACCAAAATGCTGTATTGTATAATGTGAAAACATTTTGTGCTTGGTGGGAACATTGCTGCTCAAGTTCAGCCATCAGGCATTTCTTGATGAATATACTGTATATGTTGTGGAATAAAAAGAATGTCAAAGAAGAAAATGTAATGTCAATATCATCAATATGTGTTCTGGGCAAAAAGAGCCCTGTAATGAGACACATATGGAGTGAAAACAGTATCACAAGCAAGCAACAGATCCAGAAATGCACACGGCAATCTTGAAATACATGCGAGATATGCATCATTTAGGTACTCGATGTTACAATTCCAGCCTGTGCTCCCTTGTCTTGTGTTTGTGGACTCTTATTTTGGACTGTTACTGTTTCCTATTGTTCCCTGTGGTTCTTTAAATTATCAAAAAGGTTCTTTAGATTATCAAAATGTTCTTCACACTATGAAAAAATTGTTCTTTTAAAAACTGTTCACTGAAAGGTTCTTTGGTGAACCAAAACTGGTTCTTCTATGGCATCGTTGTGAAATCCCTCTTTTAGAACCTTTATTTTTAAGAATGTAGGGCCCTCAAAACTCAATACCCCTGCAGGAAAATTAATTAGCTGACAAATTAACATAGCAAGTATTAAATCATAATGACAAAATAGAGATTTCCCTTGAACAAACAAAGATTTGGGAATCAGATAATAAAGTAAGAGAATATTCCAAAAATAATTCAAGTTAAATGATTAATAGTAAAAATAGAAGAAAATAAATCGGTCATACAGGACTGTGGTTAGGACGAAGACTTAATATTTCTTATGAGTAAAGTCAACACAGATAAATGTGAAGTTTGTAAATGCAAAGAAAATATTAAACTATCCAAAAAGAGGCAAAAAGGAAATGAAAAGAATGCATCATCATTATTTTTGTTGTTTTGTGGAACAACAAAAATAAAAGACAATACAAATGGTTTAGTTAGAGTTATGTAACAAAGGAAGATAATAGATAGAGTAATATCTCATCTGAGAACTGGTCATTCTGCCCTCAACAAATAAGCTTCAGAGCAGTAAATGTGGACTTCCAGAAGCCGTAGAGCATGTGCTAATCAATTGTATAGATATGAAAGAGAAAGACTTCAGACTTAATATCTGTTGGCATAAAAATTAATTTGTTCTTTAAAAGCAACAAAGTTATATAAAAGAAAATAGGAAGTTTTTTTTCTTCTTTCCTGATAACAGTGGCTCACACTCAACCCAGTTGGTGGCAGAATATGCACCAAAGCTGGTTTGCCAACCGCTATTAAACATCAAAGAAGGATAAGAACCACAGGTGAATAAGAGAAGAATGAACTACAAAAAGATTTACAGAACACAGGAAGCAAGCATGTTACAGTCTGCAAACTATTAAACACAAAACACTGACTCTGTGAGATAAAAAATGCACAATTGCAAGTTATAAAATCACATTTGCAGGATATAAAGAGCTTTATTGCCAAGTGTGCTTACACACACAAGGAATTTGTCTTGGTGACAGAAGCTTCCAGTGCACAGACAGGATCACGAGTGACAAGACACAGATAACAAAAATAAACAAGTGATTAGAATAAATATATGAAAAGACACAAACAATAGACAGATAAACAAGTGATTAGAATAAATATGTGAAAGACAATACACAATAGACAATATAATGTAAGTATAGATGTGCTGTATACAAATTAGAGCAGGGGGGTTCCTCCTGAAGTCCACCATCATCTCTACTGCTTTGAGCGTGTTGAGTTCCAGGTTGTTATGACTGCACCAGACAGCCAGCTCTTTAACCTCCTGTCTGTAAGCAGACTCGTCTCCGTCCTTGATGAGGCCGATGACTGTAGTGTCGTCCGCAAACTGAACTGGAGGAGTGTTGGAATGATGGTGTTGAAGGCCGAACTGAAGTCCACGAACAAGATCCTCACATAATTCCCTGTTTTGTCTAGATGTTGCAGGATGAAGTGCAGTGCCAAGTTAACTGTATCATCCACAGACCTGTTTGCTCAGTAAGTAAACTTCAGGGGGTCCAGTAAGCGTCCAGTGCTTCAGATAGGTCAAAACCAGTTTTTCAAACGATTTCATGACCGCAGACGTGTTAAAGCAACAGGTCTGTAGTCGTTAAGTCCAGTAATTTTGGGTTTCTTTGGGATGGGGATGATGGTGGAACGTTTGAAGCAGGATGGGACTTCACACTGCTCCAGGGATCTGTTAAATATCTGTGAGAAGGGCCAGCTGATGAGCACAGGTTTTCAGACAGGCTGGTGTGACACCATCTGGGCCTGGTGCCTTTCTTCTTTTGTTCTTTCTGAAGACCTGGCGCACCTCGTCTTCACTGATCTGAAGAGCAGGAGTGGGGGAGAGGGGGATCGCTGGAGGTGTTAAAGGTTTTGAAAAGAGATAGAGATTTTTATTTGAAAAAATAAAGTCAGAATTGTGAGATATAAACTATTTTTCTCGCAATTGCTAATTTGTATCTCGCAGTTCTGACTTTTTTTTTCTCAGAATTGTGAGATATAAACTCGCAATTGCGAGTTATAAAGTCCATTTCTGAGGAGAAAAAAAGACTGATATGTTCACAAAATTGCAAGTATACGCTTACAATTCTGACTTCAGAATTGTGAGTTTATATCACAATTTTCACTTCATTTCTCAGAATTGCGGGTTTATATCTCGGAATTCTGACTTTATATAACTCTGAATTGCGAGTTTATATCTCACAATTCTGATAAGTAAGTAAATAAGTCAGAATTGTGAGATAAGTCACAATAACCTTTTTTTTATTTTTATTTTTCATTCAGTGGCGGAAACGGGCTTCCATAAAAAACACATCTGTGATCCCTGGTGAAAAAAACAGCATATGCTGGTAGGTATGTTTTGATGCTGGAATGCTGGTTAGGTAGGTTTTGATGCTGGTTTAAGCTGGTCTTTGCTGGTTTATGCTGGTCCTTTGCTGGTTTTTGCTGGTTATGTTGCTGGTCATGGACCAGCATAAACCAGCAAAGGACCAGCATAAACCAGCTAAGGACCAGCTTAAACCAGCATCAAAACCTACCTACCAGCATATGCTGGTTTTTTTTACCAGGGAGAACTGAGTTTCAAAAAATAATTTTCATGACATGGATCGAGCAGAAAATGAGGGGTAATTCTTTTGAAAACTTTTACACTTATAAGTAAAATTAGAGATAAAGATCGAAGATTTTAAACAGTAAAGGGAAAACTAGATTTAACATTAATGCTCCCGCTGTCACCAGTCAAGCCTCCATGGATCCCTCTGATCACCACTAGAGGGCTCCATCACCTAAGACTGACTCTCTTTCCAACCCTGTTCTTGGCACGAATTACCTGCACACCTGATACTCATTCCCTGGACTATTTAATACCCTCACTTGCTGTGGCTGAGCATATTTTTTTTCTTGTTTGTTGGTTTGGTTTGGTTTGGTTTTGTGTGGTTTTGTGTGGTTTTGTGTGGTTTTGTGTGTGACCCTGAACTGTTTACCCTGTTCCGACCCATTGCTGCCTGTCTTTGTGATTCTGCCTCATCCACCTGGTAATCCTCTGCTTTATTTGCTGCCTGATTTGACCCATTGCCACTGTATTGCTTTGTTTGTTGTGATCGGAAAAACGTTTAAGTCTGGTAGTGCACGATCCTCAGTTGTTTAATGTATGATGCCATGTTTTCCTTTATGACTATTTACAGAGTCGGCAAGTGTGTGATGTCTGGTCACAGTGTTTTAAAAATCTGTTCAGATTTTAAAAGTCTTAATATGGATTAAATGTTGGGCTTCGTTTTGAGAACTCACTTGTATTACCACTTAGTTCAAATATTCAGTTATTGCAGAGTTCAGTTTATGAACGACGTGGAATTTTCTTTTACCAGGGAAATGCACGCCAACTGTGACTGCACACGTCACTATGAGCCCGAGCGCTCTGTTGTACATCTGAATGAATAGAGGCATTAGACACAAGCAGATGCAAAACAACACTCTTTTATAATGGATGAGCAGTTACAGTGTGTGTCTAAAGAAAAGAGATATGAATGAGTATATTATAGGCAAGAACAACATTACTGCCATTGTTTATTGTAGCAGAGAGCACATGCTTCTTAAAGGAGTAGTTCACCCATAAATGAAATTGTGTTCACCCTTTAAGGCAACATCCAAGAGGAGTTTGTTTCTTCATCAGAACTGATTTGGAGAAATGTAGCATTGTATCATTTGGCAATCAATGGATCCTCTGCAGTGAATGGGTGCCGTCAGAATAGCCGTTCAAACAGCTGAAAAACATCACTATAATTAATGATGGATTTGTTTTTTTACAAAGCTTTTCACTTCACAAGACGTTAACTGATGGACTGGAGTGGTGTGGATTATTGTAATGTTTTTATCAGCTGTTTGGACTATCATTCTGACGGCACCCATTCACTGCAGAGGACCCATTGGTGAGCAAGTGATGCAACGCTAAACAGTCTGTGTCAATCTGCAATAGGTTTCATTCAACTTTTAGACAAGTGATCTCATTGTCTGCAATATAGAGAATTTTTCTTTTATTAATGTAGAAAACAAAGTCAGACAAAGTCTTACAAAGTGCAAAAGCTACAAACTGTACAATCAAACACTAAAAATGCATTTATAAAAACAATGGACAACAAACCAAACCCCTTCATTCACTTCTCAACATTTCAAAATATATGCATTTTTTGTTTTGTCTATAGTGATCGATATGTTAATGCATTATATTGCAGTTGTCTATAGAAAAACTCCAAAAATAGAATTTTGTCATGGGAGAGTGTCAATGTTTTCACAGTTCAGGCCAAGTAAATATGAAATGAATTATTTCCTTCATCTGGTTTTGTTTAACAGGTTTGTGTCCTGAATCTGAACAGAACTGAAATGAAGATAATGATTTTGTTTATGGAGCAGCAATACAAAAATAGCAACAAAAACTAGGTTTCACACAGTGGAATGTTAGCATACTTATCTAGTATACTTAATATATTAATTCTCATATATTCTTCTGTATATAATTGACAGTGCAAACTCAGAAAAATAGCTTGTACAGAATCACTCAGAGACGTTTGGTACATCTGAAATGAGAACTACTGGCACAAAAAAGTTTTAAAATTTGAATGTGACAATGAACGGCCACATTTTCAGCAGCACTGATTCTGGAAACATTTTTTCCATTCATTTTCTCCACAGGGATTTCAGTTTGTATTTGTAGAAGAAATTATTTAGGCAATGCACTAGTCTTCCCATGAGCCATTGCAAATAATTGAATCAAAGGCAACTGTACAATATAAAACGATTGGAATTGATTATTGAAATTTTAGGTTCATATTTAAATCTAAATATTTAAAATTTTCAATACAAAAATACAAATATTTAAAACAAATACAAATATTTAAACCAAAAATATTTAAATATACAAGTATTCCTATGTAGAATGTATGGAGGCGGACTTGATAATTAATTTGCAATGCATCATAGGAGTGACCTGAACTTTCTAGAAAACTATAATTGATAGAAATCGATTTCTTTTTGAAGAAAATGATTGGTAGTTTTGCTTCCAGAGACATACTGCTGTATTATATTAAAATACCCTAATAAATACAGGTAAAGACATCTGTGGTATGTAATATTACCCATCAGTGATGGGGAATGTGCAAAATAATACGACTCCTCATTGGGAATGTGCTAGTAGGGATTCAGCTCCTCCGGTGCTAGATTAGACTCTTCACCTTCAACGTATGCGGTGAAACTGTTGTTTCGACAACCCCAATCATAGCTGTCCGGCGTAAGACTGTGAACAAAAGCAATTGTTTAAACCATTAAAATCAAATTAATGTATTAACTGCATGCAATTAAGTCGAAACTCAGTCAGACTTCCCTTTGAAGTGTGTAATTTCATATGGTTATTTTTAATCGCGATTAATCGCATATAAAATGAAAGTTTTGAATTGGTAAGTTTTGAATTCATATTTGTGATTTATTTAGTACTGAATGCCAAACTTGACTGTCATACCTGGCTTGAATGTTTTGTGGGATGATACTCCACGCGAGATCATCGTCACTGTCGTAACGCCGCGGGTTGTCAAAGAAATAAGCTCTAGATGAGAACATGTGGCCAGGGATCACTGACACACTCTACAAACAAAAGAGAGAGTCTTCAGCATTATATTGTTTAGATTATATATGCACACTACTATTCAAAGTTTGGGGTCAGTATGATTTGTTTTTTTTTTTTTTAAATATTTTTGAAATCTGTCTCCTCTGCGCATCAGGGCATGAGTTAAGTCAAAAATAGAGTAAAAATTGTGAAATATTATTACAATTTAAAATGCCTGTTTTCTATGTGAATAACTGTGTAATTTATTTGAAGTTTGAATTTTCAGTATCATTACTCCAGTCTTCAGTGTCACATGATCCTTCAGAAATCATTTTAATATGCTAATTTGCTGCTCAACAAGCAATTCAGATTATTATCAATGTTGAAAACAGTTGTGCTACCCAATATTTTTTGTAAACTGTGATACATTTTATTTTTCAGGATTCACAGATGAATATAAAGTTCAAAAGAACAGCATTTATTTGAAATTGAAATATATAAATAACATTAGAAATGTCTTGATCAATATAAGTTATTACTTTTTCGGTGACCCCAAACTTTTGAAATGTAATTTAAATGTTGCATGTTAAAGGAGAAGTCCACTTCCAAAACAAAGATTCACTTAATGTACTCACCCCCTTGTCATCCAAGATGTTCATGTCTTTCTTTCTTCAGTCATAAAGAAATTGTGTTTTTTGAGGAAGGTGTTTCAGCATTGTTTTCCATATAATGGACTGATATGGTGTCCCGATTTTGAACTTCCAAAATGCAGTTTAAATGTGGCTTCAAACAATCCCAAATCCGGTTGCAAATGATCACAGCTGAGAAAGAAGGGTCTTATCTAGCAAAATGATTGGTTGAAAAATACTGAAATGTTTTCCTCAAAAAACATAATTTCTTTGCGACTGAAGAAAGAAAGACATGAACATCTTGGATGACAATTGGGTGAGTACATTATATGTGAATCTTTGTTTTGGAAGTGGACTTCTCCTTTTAAGATTGTATGAAATCTCGTACCCGATCCTGAGTCGGCTTACGGACTCTGAAAAAGAAGACCACTAGTGAAGTGGGCAGCAGCTCCCAGACAAACAGGATCACCCCAAAAACCACATATCCAGCATCGCCCAACGTTGACTTCAGATCTGCCTGTAGAAAAAAATAATTTCAGCAGTTGCAAAAGTCAGCCAAATCCATGATTAATCTGCTGTTTTGTAGAGGCGTCAGAATGACAAAATTTGACAATTTAGAGCCAAATTACATTGGAAATGTATACTTTAGAAAGATGACAGTATCATTGTTAGTTTTACACAGGTCTTTTAGTAAAATCCGTTGGCTTTAGTAATCATTGTGGCATTACATATCAACGGTGACAGTTCAAAAATGGGGGAAAAGAGGCTTTACATGTTGTATATCCAAAGTTTATACTCAGGAAATTTGAAAAATATCTTAATATCCTTTTAGATTCTGGCTCTTATCAAACTTCCCTTTTAGTATATTCATTTATAAGGCCATATATGATTCAATTCCAGAGATATAGGCAGCTCAGCGTGGCTCTATGAGTGAAGCCATTTTCAGTAGTTGAAAACTGAATGTGGGTCACTTTGCATACAGTTAATACTTTATTTACTTTAAATAGGAATTTCAAAATTGCATCCAACGTACTTGGTCTGATACATTGTACCAATCGTAGTCGAATGAGTTGATGCTCTTGATTTTTGCCAGTGCCAGCACCACTAGGTTGTAACACGCACGGGACGAGTACAGCAGGATCACCGTCACTCCGATTATAGTCACCTGACACACGGATGTTCCCTGGACAGAAAAGACAAGACATGACGTTTAGCTCAGACTCAATTCTGATATGAAATGCCATCCAGTATTTTATACAATAGATAAAATATACTGTTTTTAAACAGAGATTCATTTGGACTCTCTTCCACTCCATGGGTGTTTACATTGTTAAATAAAACATTAACAACTAATCTTGTTTTACTTTTACAATCATGAAAATGAATGATATACAGGCCTTGTTTATAACCGTTTTGATGTTGTATTACATATACTATTATATTTTTGTTAATATTTTGAATTGGAATTAATTTTTATATTTTCTTTTTTCACTTTAATTTTAGTTAACATTTTGTGTTTTTGTCTTTTTTTTAAGTCTATATAGTTGTTGTTTTTTTTTTTTAAGTTTATTTAGCTTTAGTATTTCATCTCAAATTAAATGAAAATGAGAAGTTGCTTTGGCAACAGTGTTATTTTAGTATCATATACTGTTATTGTTTGATTTTGACATTGGTGGGTACATAACAGCAGGCAACACCCCTCCATAGCACAGTATAACCCCCAGTGTTAAACTAACAATACCAGTGTTTATATAATTCTCACTCAGAGTTTTAAAGAAGTCACACTGAAGGAATAAAAAGTTAAAGAGATAATTACTTGATTGATTGAGTGATGATTGAGCATTAATGAAGAACGCTTGCTATTAACAAACTGAATCACTGAAAGAAAGAGAAAAAAGAACAGAACAACAACTCTTTTAACACTGAGTGTGAATTATATAAACACTTGGAGTGTTAGTTTAACACTAGGGGTTTTACTGTGGTAAAAAAAAATGAAACCATGGTTCATTTTCGTAGGGAATGTGTTGCCAGGTTAAATCAATGAATAAATAAATAAATTTACACCTTAGGATGATGCATAGGATGAATATAGAGATGCAGTTTTCACTGCTTTAGGATTAATAGAACTTTGGATAGTTTCCATATACTTGTCTAGATCAATTTTGAATAAAGAATAGTGAGCCAGTATATTTTTGTTGTAAAATTTAGCTAGCAGGAAAATCAAATTAATTATATTTTCCTATATTCTCTTTTGAGTAATCAAACAATCTAAAGAAAACATCTTTAAAACCGAAAGAAAAGTCACTTACAAAAAGTCTGACCAAAATTTCTCTGTGGTTTGTTGCCAGACAAGAGAATGACATCTTTCTCAGAAGAGCGACAAGAACAGCAACTCATTTCAATGTCTGACTTATACATATAATTACGTCCATAAGCTTTTTGTGAAATTTGGATTGACTCGTTAATCTGTTGTTTGGTCTCTTCATATTTAAACCATGGTATCCACAAATTAACCTTGGTTTTGCTACACTAACCATAGTTAAACCATGGTATTTGTAATAAAACTGTGGTTAAACAAAAAACATGGTTGCTATTTTATTATAATAAAACCATGGTTATTTTTTTTTTAAAGAATTTGTATTTGTGTAGGTCTATATTTCTTCTTTGTTTTATTTTTATAATGTACTGTCTTAATGGTTTGAGGTATTCCTATTTGGATCAAAAGATTCGCGAATTGGCTCCGATTTAAATGAAATGATTCGCGATCTGCGATCCGAAGTTCTGACCTGAATCATAAGAGTAGCGATCCGCGCTCCGAAATTCTTATCTGAACCAAATGATTCGCGAACCCGCTCCGAAGTTCCGATTTAGGTCAAGTGATTCGCGATCCGCACTCCGAAGTTCCGATCTAAATCAAATGATTGCGATCCCGGCAAGATCGATATGAATCAAATGATTAGCGAGCCCGGCTCCGGTTCCGATCTGAATCAAGTGATTCTTGAACCCGCCGAAGATTCGATATGAATCAAATGATTAGCGAACCTGCTTTGAAGATCGATCTGAATCAAATGATTCCGAACCCGCTCAAATGCCGATCTAAATCAAATGATTCGCGAACCCGCTCGAAGATCGATATGAATCAAATGATTCACAAACCCGTCAGTTCGATGTGAATCAAATGATTAGCGAACCCGCTTCGAAGTTCGATCTGAATCAAATGATTACGGAACCCGCTCCGAAATCCCGATCTAAATCAAATGATTCGCGAACCCGCTCCGAAGATCCGATCTGATTCAAATGATTCGCGAACCCGCTCCAATGTTTCGATATAAATCAAACGATTCGCAATAGGCTGTCTAGTCTGAAGCTGTGTCCGAAACCGCTCCCTATCCACTATATAGTGCACTATATCGGGTGTCAGCCATTTTGTAGTGATGTCCGAATTCTGAGTGAACGACTTCATTCCCTACATTCGTTCACTACTTTTTACCCACAATGCATTCTGATTTCGAGTGTACAACCGATGTACACTCGCTGAAGCACTATATCCCACAATCCAATGCGGAGAACGGACGAGCTGAAATAGGGAGCAGGTTCGAACGAGTTTGAATGAGAGATTCCGTTTACATCGTTACTATTTCTGCTTTAATGTTTATTTCATGCATTATTTATATCAAAATATATTAAATAGGCATTAACTCAATTTAATATTTTACTAATTTACTGAGGTGGCATATTTGTTAATTTACAAAAAATGATGATAACGGTGGATATTTAAAATTGTTCGTTGGTAGCGTTTTCATTCTGTAAAATTAACGGTCGCCTGAGGGAGCTTTACGACCATTGGCATATACGCTTCTCGGGAGAGTTCAAAGATACTACAAACAATAAATACATAAAATTATGAACGTGTTAATGTGTGTTTATTTTGGTTCACAGTATTTTAATAGTATTTAACGATTATGAGCATATAAGCATTTCAAAACAAATACCATTTATGAAACCATAAAGCTGACGCAGAGGTATGTATAATTACAATATAAAGTAATTTAAAGTGTTATTGCTATTCATTTTTATTTTTTTAAATAAGGTACATGTAATATAAAAGTACATATGTGACAAAGATGGTTTTTTGCAAAGTGTACACGTCACCGTCCGAATCAGTTCACTTAATTTCGTTCACTCCTTCTGATATAGTCCACTCAACGGCCATTCACTTTATAGGGATTAGTGAATGAGTGAACGAGTGAGCGATTTCGGACACAGCTTCAAATAATTCACGATATGTGATCCGGTTGGAGCGATTCGAAAAAGTGAATCATTTTGCGACGCAGAGGTTTAACTGATTCGGAAATTTTATCATCACAAGCGATGTCGAAATTCGAAGATGAATGGCTCTTTTGATCTGGTTTTTGCTAGTGAATCGCTTGAACTGAATGATCGAAATCACAGGTTTGATTCAATCGTAGCGGTTCCGGGGTAAATGACTCGGTTTCTCTGTTCGTCTTATCTCCTCTTCATCCATGTTTAAACCACGCTGTCGGTAACGTTACTGCTACTGGCTTAGCTCGGTAATTAATGACATTAACTGAAATAAGCGAAGTAGTATGATGTGTACAAATGTACATATTTCCATTCCAAAGATAACATCGAACACAAAATCTACGAACACATTCAGGTGAGATATCCGGTTTACTGCTAACTAGTGAAAACACTCCATTTATATCACGAGCTGCACCTCAAAATACACGTTGGATGGAAACATTGTACATTATGATCGAGTTTGTAGCTTAAATTCACTATATTTGGAATAGTTTGAGCACTGCAGTTCAGTTGGTGACTATATTAGTTTATATAGAGTAATAGTCAATGTAAAGCAGATGAACACACAATTTGTGTTTAGTTTTTAATTTTTCTGTTTTCATTTTCATTTTAGTTGAGGTTTTAGTAATTTTATTGTTGTTGTTGTTGTGTGTGTTTTATGATTTTAATGTTAGTTTACTATGATGATCCTGCTTGGCAACTAGCTGAAATAAAGCAAGTTTAAGGTTTTTTTTTTAATATTTTAATTTAATTTCTGTTCATGTTTATTTAATTTCAAGTAACAAAAAATAACAATTTTTTTTTTTTTTAATGGTTTTGGTTTTAGTTTTAGTTTTAGATAATGATAATAACCCTGATATACATTTAATCAAAACGTTCAAGGAAAGTTAGGGAAGTGTCCAACAGTCCATTTCAGCCTCTTTATATGGACATACAATGGACTTGGGAGGACTGGCACACTGTTAAAGGACAAAAAGTTTTCTAAGACTGAAAGCTTAACCATTTTCAAGATAATGTATGGATAAATACACTGTAAATGGTTTTTAAAAGAGGCCATTTTTATTTGGTTAACTGAGTAATACGCTTTGCCTGTTTAATGGATTGTTTGTTCATTTCCAGGGTTCAAAAACTATAAAAAAAAACAAACAAATAAAACAAAACACACCGGTAATATTCTGTATATACTGTAGTATATTCATATTCATATAATCTTGCTGTACAGTGTATCCCAATCTTTCATGTGTTTTAATTTGCCTAATGTGCATTTGTGTTTCAATACCTTGGATTCCAGGTAGATGTTGGCCAGAGACATCTTGGCGATCTTGTAGAGACACATTGAGAGCGAGACGGCGCAGAGGACGAACAGAGTGTCATTGATGGCCACACGCACCAGCACTACGGTCTCTGTGTCGGCCTTCGTCATCTTCACCAGCAGCGCGCAGGTCACGTTCACCAGCAGGAAGATGATGCTGATGAACAGGAAGAACAGGTACAGCGGCAGCCTGACGAGACACAACACTGAGTGAAGCTCTTATATACTAGAGAAAATGCTGCTAGTGCATTAATACATGACATGCATGCTGGGTTATCTAACTAAAAACTGAAACTCAATCTAAAATGAAAGCCATAAAATATGTTCATTACTTGAAATAAAATTTCTCATTTCAATTTAGTTTAACTTCATGTACAAAAATAGCTAAAACTAAAACTGAAATAAACATGAATAAAAAAACACTATACTGTGTATATATGTATGTATATATGTGTGTGTGTGTGTGTGTATGTGTATATATATATATATATATATATATATATGTATGTGTGTGTGTATATATATATATATATATATATATATATATATATATATATATGTGTGTGTATGTGTATGTGTATATATATATATATATATATATATATATATATATATATGTATGTGTATATATATACATTGAAAAATGTAAAACTTAAAAATGATTTAAAATATTAATTAACTGTAATAATATCTCAGTGACACTAATTGTGTTAAAATTGTGTATATGTAGTTTTTATTTAAAAAAAAAAGACTTTTTGCCTAAAGTGACAGATGAAGTACATAATTTTGAAAATTTCAATTATAATAAAAATGTTTTTTTTCTGTGCTTGATTTTAAAAATAAAAAAAAAAGTTAATAATAATAATAATAATAATAATAATAATAACAATAACAATAGTAATCAATTATTTTTATTTTATTCCTTTAATCATATAGCTGCATTAAGGACCTCAAGCTCTCTTGACAAATGCATAATATGTAATTTAAAAAAAAAAAACATAATCCAAGCAAAACAAACAATATAAATGAGTTTGAATCCCTGGATAGAGTTCACTGAGATTCTTAGATTTTATTCCAAAGTTTAGGAAAAATTATACAAAAATGTAATTAAGTTTAATTACAAATTGCAATTAACAAAATATGTTTTCAAAAGCAGAAGTAAATAAGTTTCAGATGATAGTTTTGGATCCATATTCACCTGTACTTCTGAAGTTCTGGTGAATATTTAGACTTCGCCTTAAAAATGACCTGTACCAGACAACAAGCCGTAAGTTAGTGTAAATACTGCATGCATAAAGCAGCTGACTTATTAAACCAACAATGACACATTCAGAATCACAAAACTCACCAGTTGCCTGGTCTCAAAGCATTTGATCATAACATAAACAGTAAGTTGTAAAGCAAGGGCTTCTTAGCCCCTTAGCCCTGCTCATCTCCATCATAAACACTGACATGTCAGCATGTTCAGAAGTATTACATAAGATCTGATTCAGGCAAGTTTGGGGACTAAAATGTGCCATATACTGTAAGTTACTTTATTGAGCTACTATGATTACATTAGTATGAAAGAAACATTATAATTTATTGAACTCATCAAATCCAGTTCATTTTACAAAAATCCCCAAATCCAGTTCATTTTACAATAGTTGCACTTGTGTATTCCAAAAATGCACAGTGTACAGTTCTTGTGTATATACTGTACATTAAATGAGTATATACAGTAAAGTATGTACAGTATGTGGACACCCACATGTGTTTGTTGCACATTCAAAATAACATGCAAAGTTGTGTTAAATATAAATCAAGTGTTTATTGTATGTATATGGTAGATATGGTGACTGTAAATAATTCACAGCTTTTTCCTGTAGTGTTTTTTAAAGTGTAAACGCTGTAGACCACAGTGAATGATTTCACTTCTCTTTTTTTACTCACACTGTACTCCCACTCGTATGATTCATTTACATGCGCAGCTTTGATCATAATAAAACGGGAAGAGTAGTTGTATACTGCAACATCTCTACTTTGGAACAGTATGTATTGTGAGAATGTATAAATTCACATAACACTGAACTGAATTGACGTTAGCACAAGTGTGGGTGTAAATCAATAATGACCCAAGCTGCTCTTCCTTGCCTTCGCTGTTGTGTTATTATGATCTATGCAGCAATAACTGTGGATGGAGAGTGTTTTTTTTCTATATTGTACAGTATGATTACGTAATTCACACTGAGAGATCATGATGCTTTTTGCATGAAATCTGATTTATATTCTTTTATTTTATTCATCAGATATTTATTCGACTGTGAACAGTTTTTCTTTATTAACAGGCAAGAATTATTATTGTTAACTAAAACTAAAACCATAAAAACAAGCATTTTTGTTAATTGAAATAAACAAACTGAAAAAAAACAGCTAGTTGACAAGGCAACATTTCTTTTTCTCGTTTAATTTAAGTGGAAGTAATAAAAAAAAACTAAATAAACTAAAACTAATTTAATAAAAAATGATATAGACATATTAAAAAAAAAAAAAAATAGTACATATAAGAAACTTTGAAATTACAATAAAACAAAAAATATAAAAAATACATTCTACTTTAAAATTAATAAAAGCTATAATGGTATACCAGAAATAAAACATACAAATTGAAAATGAGCTAAAACTAAAATAAAAACATAAAATAAAGAAATTTAAAAATAAAATATTATTTGAAATATTAACAAAAACTATAACTGTATACCAGTAATACAAAAATAATCAAATTACTAAACCTTAAATATTTCCTTTTTTTAATAATTAATAATTGTATTTTAATAACAGTTATTAAACTGTAATAATAATATATTATATTAATTTTACATATTAACAAAAACTATAATGGTATACCAGTTAAAACTAAATAAGAAAACAACATTTAAAATATTAACTAAAACTATAACTGTACGCCAATAATACAGAAATAACAGAATTACTAAAAATACTAATTTCTTATTTTAATAATTATAGGTTAATAATGAACATTTCAGTTATTATTATGTTTAAATAAAGTTTAATAATAATAATAATAATTATTATTTAAAAAGTTAAAATAAAAACAGAAAATCTAATTTAGCTAAATATATTATAATAATATATTTTATTAATTTTAAATATTAACTGAAATATAAAAAAACTGTAATGGTATATTACATTATACTGAAATAAGAGAGTTACTGAAGCTAACTGAAAATATTAAAATAAAATCTAATTCAAAATAATAACAAAAACTATAATGGCATACAATTAATACTAAAATAACAGAATTACTTATACTTTAACTAAAATGAAAATGAAAACAGAAAATGTAAAAATAAAATCTAACCTGAAATATTAACACACACTATGATATACCAGTAATACTAAAATAACACTGTAGGTGGCTGAATAAATATGAGGGATTGATGTCAACTAAAAAGTTCAGCTGTTTCAGTGTCAGAAAATGTTAGAATGAATAAGAATTAATAATGCATTATGAATTATGCTTAAGAAAGCTGTTTTAAGAAAGTAAAGTCATATTCACATCCATAGACACAATATCACCTCTTGCTTACAATTTAATGTCCAAAATACTGTCTCTCGTAAAAACATGTGACCTGTAGTCTTAAAACCAGATTTTACTGACACCACAATCGCAAGGTGCAAAGGACGCTCGTGACAAACTCACCTGTGCAAAATAAAGATTCATGAGGCTGAGAGTGAAGAACTGCAGGCAAACTGGAAAACAGTAGAGCAGCCAGAAAGCGAAGGGTCCGAGCGTGTTTGCCGTCACGCAGTTTTTGAAATAAAAGGAGAAGAGCAGTGCGCGCAAAGCCGCCCACAGCAGGCACAAGAACAGAAACACCGTCTGATAGCTGAAGCGCTTGTGTCGGTATCGCAGCACCAGCCAGAGCTGCACGTACACGAATGCAAAGAGCAGCGAGTAGAAGATGGTGTAGGCCACCGTCAGTCCCAGCTTGACGTAGGGCGGCACTGCCGGGCTGAAGGTTGGCAGAGGCGGGAGTGAGTCGCTCTCCATGGCTCTCCTTTCCTCCTGCCTGGAGAAGGAAGTCTAGAAGGGGCCTTTCCTCCTCCACCGGCTTCTGCGGCTCCTCCTTGACGTGTCAAAATCACTACAGCACTGATTCTGCTGGAGAAAACGAGCGTCTGAGGGCAGCCGGGGGTTTAGGGGAAGGAAACGAGGGAGAAAGAGGAAAAGAAAGCCAGCAGCACTTCCTCCCGCGGCGCGAGTCTGTGCACAGCGCTGCATGAGCCGCATTCAGCTGGCAGGAAGAGCATTGTGCAGCGGCCAGTGAAAGCCGGAGGGAGGAGGGGGAGGAGGAGGAGGAGGCAGGAGGGCGGACAGCCCCTTTGACGGCGTGTTGACGTGCTGTACTGTACCTTTAACCCTGTGCTCAGACTTCCCAGTGCTGGCAAACTCCCATGGGATGCTGCTTTCTCTTCCCAGTATGGCTGTTTACAGGTTTGCTTGAAGATTTATCAGAGGAGAGCGTTTATATTGTTTGCCTTACATAATAAAACACGTTGCATCTTTAAAATACAGTGCAATTTTAATTCTTCTTTGCCATTTTTCATATAAACTGGGGCAATTGCAGCTTTTTAAGTAGGAGTAAATCAAATTTTATATATATATATATATATATATATATATATATATATATATATATATATATATATATATATATATAAATATATATATATATAAATATATATATATATATATATATATATATATACACACATACACAGTACTGTGCAAAAGTTTTAGGCCACTAGTATTTTCACCAGCTAAAAAATGGTTTAAAGTAAGTTATTTCTATCTTTTGCTGTAGTGTGTCAGTAAAAAATATCGGTTTACATTTCCAAACATTCTGTTTGCCATTAATTGTAATAATCTAGTGAGATTTTTGTTTGCACAAGGAGTCTGACAACAGCCAGTGCTCCACACTGATCTAATCTCATCATCATCCAGTCTTCCTGGATTGACATGAAGACACAGAACAAACTGAAACAGAGTAAATCCAGAAGAACTGTGGCAACGTCTCCAAGATGCTTCAAGAGACCTACCTGCAAAGCTACCTGAAAAATTTTGCGCAAGTGCACCTAGGGCAAAAGCTGCTGTAAACGCAAAGAATGGTCACACCAAATGTTGATTTCATTTAGTTAATAGAAGGTAATTGATAAAGAAAATCTATTTATGACAGCATCCTCATTTTACAGCATTTTTACACAAGTGCCTAAAACCTTTAACAGTGCTGCAGCTTTGCAGGTAGGTTTCTTGAAGCATCCTGGAGACTTTGTCACAGTTCTTCTGGATTTACTCTGTTTCAGTTTGTTCTGTGTCTTCATGTCATTCCAGGAAGGCTGGATGATGATGAGATCAGATCAGTGTGGAGCACAGACTCCTTGTGCAAACAAAAATCTCACTGGATTATTACGATTAATGGCAAAATGAATGTTTGGAAATGTAATCTGATATTTCCTACTGACACACTACTATACTAATATTATATTATTTTTTGCATTTTCATTTAATTTAATTTACATTAATCTTAATTATTGGAATTAGTATGAATTTTTATTTTATTTTAATGTTCATTCATTTGTTTGTTTGTTTACTTGCATTTTCCTTCAGTTGGACCTGCATCTTAATATTGTTTAAGTTATTATATAAATATTGCATAAATGCTTTTACTAAAATATAGAATTTGCTTGCTTAATTAATTTTCATATAAACCAGTTACAGTTGCAGTTTTTGTGTGTTTGTTTGTTTGTTTGTGTGTGTGTTTCCTTCAGTAGGACCAAAATCAGAATTTTTGGAATTAATGTTTATGTATTTTCATAATGCACAGATTATTTGCTTTACATAAAGAAACCGCAGTTACAACTTTATATAGGCTTTGTATTATTATCTTTCTTTCTTTCTTTTATTTTGCTTTGTTTGTACATTACTCCTAATTTTTGGAATTTAAATAAATAAATAAATAATTCATTCTTTGATTTGAATTTTCCTTCAGTTGCACCTAAATATTAAGTTATTGTATAAATATTGCATAAATCATTTTACTAAAATATAGAATTTATTTATATATTTATTTATTTTCATGTGAACCAGAGGCAATTGCAGTTTTTTCGTCAGTAGGAGCAAAATGAGATTTTTTTTTTTTTTTTAAATTAACGTTTTTTTTATTTGTTTTTATGTATTTATTTATTGCATTTTCAATGGCACAGATTATTTGCTTTACATAAACAAACATCAGTTACATCTTTATATAAGCTTTGTTTTATTATCTTTATTTATTGTATTTTGCTATGTTTGTACATTTACTCTTAATTTTTAGAATTTAAATAAATAAATAAATAAATAAATAAATGAATGAATAGCATTGGTCCTAAATCTTAATTAAGTTATTATTTACATATTTTATAAATCCTTTTACTAAAATATAGAATTTGCTTGCTTTATTTATTTATTTATTTATTTATTTATTTATTTATTTATTTATTTTCATGCAAACCAGGGGCAGACACTGGTTGTATCTTTATATAAGCAACTTAATTTAAACAATAATTTGCATTTTCCTAAATCCTAATATTGGAATTAATATAAATCCTTTACAAAAATATAGAACAGTCTACAAACTTAAAGCTTTTTATTATTTTTTTATTTTATGATATATGAATGGGGTCAACTGCATTTTTTATTCATGTTTTTATTTTTTTTATTTTTATTTTTTTTGCATTTACCTTTAGTACCCCTAAATTTCGTTTAAATGTATATTTAAATGTATAAAGCATCATTTAAGATGCTGAATAGTTCTTTATCATCAGTTTGCCAAAATAAAGTTGCTAATTAATATTAAAGTGAAGAAACTAATTAATATTCCGACTGTGTTGGCTCTTTTTGACTTCAGACTTGTTATGCAATACAATTATTTCTATAACTTCCTTACAGCCTGATTAAGTCTCTGGTCTGAAGGGTTTAATACTTTTCAGCGTTTGTCGTTGTGTTTGACTAACCTCTGTTGGGTTTTACCACGCTCTTCTCTCCATGAGAACCTCTCTGTGTCTGGGACTGTATTTGTAAATTATAGCTGATGTAGCTTAGGTTCTCATTCACATGGCAGCAAGTCAGTGACAAATGCAGCTTGGCCCAGAGGTCAGAGGTCAAGTTGTCATCGTACTCTGAGACAGGGCAGCAAAGGACAGCTGTGAGACTGTTGAATATATGATGTTAAATATCCAAAGTTCGTTACAACTTGTAGAACTTGGTGGGGTGTCTGATTAAGACACTGGAAAAAACGCAGTCCTTTGCACTCTTTAATACCACTTAAGTGAAGAATAGTACATCTTTAGCCATTGACATCAAATGCAATGCAGGAATTCACATGATGCAGGAATACCATGATAAACATGATGGAGTGGATGGCCAGGATAAACAGGATGGTTTTTGGTCACTACAAACAATATATAAAGAAATCAAAATCATACAAGCAACTCATCAATACACATCAATATTGTACACAGTCCACATAATGATTAAACAACTAAACACAAATAAACAAATTCAAACTATGCAAAATGAACTTACTTAACACATCCAAAGGAAAGGACTCAAAGGACATGGTTGGGTGCCCATTCAAACACCCACACCTCACCAACAGGAGAAAGGAACAAAGGAAGGAAGTAAGGTCTATTTATAGACCTTAAACAGGGGAACATGGGTAATGTAGTATTTCATATATGGAGTTCACCTTGAATGAAGTTGACTAAGAACTGTGGGATATGTAGTACAAAAAAAAAACTAGACAAAAAAAGAGAACTAATGCATCAAATTCACAACAGAGACAAATCAATCAACAGTGCAGTAATAATCACTCAAAGGTCATGTGATCTGCAGACCTTTAAAAATCTGTAAACATTATGATTTTTAACTCTGAAAGAAGTCTCTTCTACTCACCAAGGCTGAGTTTATGTGCTCAAAAATACAGTAAAAATAGTGAAATATTTTTTACAATTTAAAGTAACTTTTCTGTGTGAATATTTTGTGAAATGTAATTTATTGCTTTGATCAAAGCTGAATTTTCAGCATCATTACTCCAGTCTTCAGTGTCACATGATCCTTCAGAAATCATTCAAATGTGCTGATTTGCTGCTCAAGAAACATTTCTGATTATTATCAATATTGAAAACAGTTGTGCTGCAAAATATGAGCAGAAAACACAAACTACAGTTCATGTGAAAATACAAAGCAGCAAAAACTGTTAACATTAATAATATTAAAAACTATTGATGATATTGAGCACCAATAATAATTGAGCAGCAAATCACTCTTATTATGCTATTCTTATTATGACAAGGAATGTTTCTAGAATTTTTTTCGGCTGAAATATATCATATTTTAGACATGTTTGTGATTTGACAAATTCTAATAACAAAAAATATTAATGTATACTTGCATTATTATTTGAATTTAAGTCATGAATATGTTGCTTTGCAATGCTTAAAGTTGATGTAGCAGGATTGAGAAAAATTCATAATTAAAAACAGGTTCTTTTTCAGTTCAGGCTACAATGCACATGAAGTTGAATTAGAATAACAGGAAGAGGAATTAAAGATGTTCAACACAATCATTCAACAGGAATTTCTTAATTGAATATAACAGCTACAACGTTAGAGCAGATGATTTTTGTTGATGGTTTCCATCTGGAAAACTCACTTCACTTTTAAGATCCTGGGAAATGATGTACATGTAATTATGTAAGTATAAAGTTAAATATATTTGAATTAAATACAAGTCTCAATAAATGCAAAGTGTTATTTCAGACACTGAACCTTATTTTCATTAAATGTTCCAGGAAATAGTACAAATGAGTTTATGATAGGTTATAACTGTATTATAAAGTTCATTATTTATAGTAAAAATACAGCTGAATTTCTTTGAGTTCATTCAATTTTTAATTTTCAAATCAAGGTAGCAAACACGATGCAATTTAATTAAATTTAGAAACTAAATTGGAATTTAAAATTCACTCCAACTTGAGTTCAGACTTGTAGAGAAGTGATTGAACAGTAGATGGCGCTGTTAGTTAATATTACAGCACCAGCCTACAGGGACCTCTCTAGACTACAGCTTTATCTGTTTTACCATCCTGTAGTTTAATACTAACCCCAACCCCTAATTAACCAAAGTGACCATCCAGTCCATTTAGTTTACATTCATATGTATCCATTGACAGTGAACTGTAATCACACATTCTTCTCATGTCACTGTTCATTTGTACACAGTACAGTTAACCCAGGATATTATTGCCAGTTGCTGTGTAGTTTCAAACGGAAAGACATTGTGCCAAAAACAAGTTCATGCTCTGATGGTCTTTTGGATGGTGATCAATCATTATATTATCAAAAGGACAAGCACTGATGCTGTAGTGAACATGTCATGAGCATTAATTATGTTACATGATAATTATCAGACTAACTGACTTGTGGAGAATGGTAAGCGGGCTTGTAAATAATTAGGCTCTAATCTGACTGGATACCAGACAAAAGTTTTTGAACAGCACGTTTTTTTTTTGTTTTGTTTTTTTTGTTTTTGTTAATCTCTTCTGCTCACCAAGCCTGTATTTAAGTACAAAGTACAGCAAAAACAGTAAAATACTGAAATATTTTTGCCATTTAAAATAACTGATTTCTATTTGAATATATTTTAAACTATAATTTATTCCTGTGATCAAAGCTAAATTTTTAGCATCATTATCACATGATCCTTCAGAAATCATTCTAATACTCTGATTCGCTGCTCAAAAAAACATTTATTATTATTATCATGTTGAAAACAGCTGAATTGAATTTTTTCAGGTTTCTCTGATGAATAAAAAGTTCAGAAGAACAGCATTTATGTGAAATGGAAAACTTTTGTAACATTATAAATGTCTGTATCATCACTTTTCATCAATTTAGCATCCTTGCTAATAAAAGTACTCATTTCTGTAATTTCTCTCCCAATTTAAAAAAAAAAAAAAAAAAATATATATATATATATACACACACACATACTGAGTCTAAGCTTTTGAATTATATAGTGCATAATTTTACAAAATTGGTTATAATGCGCAACGCTGTAAAAACGCGCAAAAAGAAATCCACTGAAAATCCACTAGATTTAATTTACAATGGCCACTCTTCATTTTAATTTTCACTGTATTCGCGACAGCAGTTATAGATTTGTTTTAATAATGCAGGGCATTTTTGCCTTATAAGGCAAAAACATTAATAATAACCCTTTTAAAACTTTAAAATGTGACTTTATAAATGTTCACGAGAGTAAATAGTGCATAACTAAATCCGGAGTCCAGTATATTAAACTATGAATAAGGTTTATTAGTATTACTGATGGATGGGAGGAGCTACTACGCTGCTGGTTAAATCGGACACGCGCCTCCTCCAAACATCAGTCAGTCAGTCAGTCAGTCTCAGGCAGCTTCAGGTTCGGTTCGGGACTGGAAATGGTTCGGCTGGGGCAGAGATGGCCAGTGTGGATCTTGTTATTAGGATTGTCAGTGTGTGTCAGCGGGATAACACGACAAGAACTTTTTCCATTCGGAAGAAACGCAGGCGACCAGTCTCTTCAAGAAGGCAATGACGAGACTCAGGAGATCACGCTGGAGAAACCCGTCACATTTTACGACGGACAGTTCAACAAGATTTACGTGAGTGTTTTAACCCTCAGTGATAAACAATACTGCGATACATTCGCTTGCGTAATAATATGACGACTTCAGTAACGTTACAACACACTTTGATATAAGTTTATTGCCACATTCATGCACTATGGTATTTGTTGTACACTCCAATGGCAATTTACCATGGTACATGTTCAGAATAGTGGTGCGATGTTTTTTTTAATATTGTAAAAAGTTTTATTATGCCAAACGTCAGTGCTACATATATATTTAAATACAGTAGTAGTAGTAGTAGTATTTATGAAGTACACTACCAGTAAAAATATTTGTAATGTTTTTAAAGAATTATTTTCTGCTCACCAAGCCTGCAATTATTGATTTGAATTTTTTTGGGGGGAAAGAAATTATAGAAATTAATACTTTTATTTAGCTTTAAATGCTTTAAAGTGATCAAAAGTGATGATTAAGACATTTATAATGTTACAAAGATTTCTATTTCAGATAAATGCTGTTCTTTTGAACTTTCTATTTATTAAAGAAACCTGAAAAAAATTCTACTGTATTTAACAATAATAATAATAATAATAATAAATGTTTTTGAGCAGCAAGTCAGAATATTAGAATGATTTCTGAAGGATCATGTGAATTGAGTAATGATGCTAAAAATTCAGCTTTGAAATCACAGGAATAAATTACATTTTAAAATATATTTAAATGGAAAATAGTTATTTTAAATAGTAAAAATATTTCTAAAGATTGCTGTGGTTGCTGTACTGTGAGCAGTAGAGACTTTTTTTTAAAAAAAAACCCATTAAAAATCTTACTGTCCAAAAACTTTTGACTGGTAGTGTACATACAATATTTCCAGCTAATCTCCTATCTCAAAACATTCTGGCAATGTTCCTTCAAAGTTATGAACATATGTTCTTTCTGTAGCCTAATGTTAATCGGTCTTTAATAATGTTATAGAGAGATTACCACACTTTATACGTCATTCATGGATAGTTTTACCAAAACATTTTAGTTGGAAAATAGTCTCTTTTTTTTATTTTTTTTACTTGTCCTTCTTGTTTCAGAACATTCAAAATGAACGTTCTTATAATGTTTCAAAATGATCAAATTGAACATTCCCTTAATGGTTTTTTTTTCTAATGTGAACATAACCAAGAAAATCTTTTAAAAACTGGACGTTTTAAGTGAATGATGTTTAAAATAACATTTTTATAACTTAATAAAAACATTAGCAATATGTTCTTAGAACATATTTTTGTTAGATGGTTTTATAGCATTTTATTGCATAAATAAACACATACACACATTCTTTAGGATGAAATTCTGAAACCGGATGAGCTAAAATAGGATTCACAGCTGAAATTCCCAACACCTGCTTAATGCCAACATTTTTAAAACTAAATCCGTCTCTGTCAGCTGTTGTAGTTCAGGGAGTTTTCTAAAATAATCAGAAATAGAACACGCATAATGTAAATGCTTTGCATGTTTATTTATTTATGATTTTTACCTGATTGACTTGACAGTGCATTAACTACAGCAGCGAATTTGGCAGTCAAACAGACAACACAGACAAAACAGCTCATTATACTGTACCCTCCTAAGATAGAAATGCTGTGATCCAGTGCTAATTGAGTAACAGATTGTTTGAAGACGTTTTGAAACAGCATTGTTATTTCATATTTGACTACTTCAGAGAGTTGGTTTATTATCGGATAAACTCATAATGAGCCGGTTAGACAGCAGAATGATTGAATACACTATATGCACTTTATACAAAACATTGTTTTAGATATGTTAATCCAATTCATTTCTGTTTACAATATATTCAGTGTGAAAAGAAATGTAGGATGGGATTTGATTATATTCATTGAGAACTGAGTGACTGATTGATTGCACTGATGAATCATTAACAATTAAAGCAGCAGGTTTATCACAAAAGTAAATAGTGTCAGTTTTGCTTTCATGATGACTTTGAGCAACTCCAGTAGCAAAATACTCCAGACACATTCCTGCATAAGTGCGTATTGATTGGGTGAATCAGATCCTGGACCGTTTAGATGATTTAACCCTCCTGTTTTGAAATCCGGGTACGGTTTTTGTGTTGGAGTCAAATTGACACCCACTGGTTTCCGTGCAAAAAAACGGCATTATTTGTACCAAGTGTTAGTAGTATTTATTGCTCTTTGTAGTTCCTATGCCATTTTTGGCCTGATTCTTTAGTGTTTTTTAAAGTGGTGATTTTTGGGAAATCACATGGAATCACTCTGTGTCAATCTGAAAACGTCATATTTTCTGTAAAGCCTTTCCAAAACGCATCTATGTGTCAAAACTGACAAAAAAAAAACCAAATAGGAAGTTGCCATATTTTTTAAGAAGTAAACATTTAAAAAAACAAACACTGGTCAGACCCAAACACAACAGGAAAATGTCTTTGCATGACTTTTACATCTGTATGCAGGATTTTCTCAGAGGACTTGACTAACAAAAACATTCATAATTACAATCCCTTGAATGCTTCCTTTCCCACAGGTCTCCTTTGCCAATTTCCTTTTCTTTTTTGAGCTGTTGTGGTTCTTACCATGAATTTCTTAGCAGAATTCAAGGCTGTATCTTTGCATAACATGATGTTTTGTTGTTGTTTTGTAAAGCTGAAAAAGCTCCAGCATTTGAGAGCAGATTCAATGAATGACAACGTCCCAAAAAAAGACGGAAACTTTCCTTCATCAGGATTTGTAGGCTCTCCAGCAGAATACAAAGTGCATGTGTTGTAGCATTTGGACAACATCTGGAAATACAGTTTCAGCATGCACATCTGTTTTGGTGAAGTGTTGAACAGTCATTCTACAAATGATCAAAATGTGCATGACATTCCTTATTAAACGGCTAACATTTCCTCATTCATTCTTCACTAAACACTCCTATTTTTGCATTCCAACTTGTAGCTGTTCTAGTCTGTTATGGTGCATGTTTTAATGTACGAAGATGGCTGTAATCAAACTATATGTAGGTTTATTGCCAAAAGAGTTTTGATACTCTCTATGTGCATGGATATGTGTAAATCCTTGCTTATATTTGTGCATTTAGCAGGCACTTTATCCAAAGCAACGTACAGTACGTGAGCATATATTGACGTACACAGTATTTATGAAACAATAGGTGAACAATACCAGGATGAGCCACCCGGAAACCTCTTTGAAAACAGTAATTATTTTTTGCAATTCTCTTGGGTGGCGTTGTAGCACTGAAACGATATGCTTCAGCCGTAATACAGGATCTGTGAATATGTTCAATTATAAGACCAAGGTCACAAGATTGGGCCTTTGATTTATTTTTGGTTTTATTTTGGCTATGCTGAATAGACTAGCTATTGCTCATTCTGCTGTAGGGAGAGTCTTTCTAGGACACTACATGGAGACTTTGTTGCTTTGTCCTTTTTATTATATTTTTTTATCTACAAAAGTTACAGTCGTCAGTTGAAAATGTATGTTTTGTTGACGTTTGTATTGCATTGCAAGTTCAGAGTTTTGATCAGGATTGTTTTTGGTTTGAAGATTTAAGTCAATCAGTTACTCTGATTTTACACTTGTGTGTACGTATAGTATGTGGGTGTTTGGCAATGGACTTTATTCCCTAAATCACCACAAACACCAACTTAGCTCAGTGCACATTTCAAGAGTATTTACTCTATTTTTATTTAAAGGTTTCAGTAAGATAGGAAACTAATGTAGCTTTTTTCTACACACATGAATGTCCATTTATTTTTTGTTTAATTGAATTTATTTTTTATTTAAAATATAAAAACAAAACAAAATGTTTTAGGCATTTTGTTGTGTTTTTGCCATTTTTATTAGGGTTTTTTTTTTTTTTTACGTCTATTTATATGTCTATGTAATTATAGTTTTTTATTTATTTCAATTTAGGTATTTTATTTCAGATTTATTAAGATGCCAAGGCAACATTTATTATTTTTGTTTAGTTTTTCAGTCAAATCTTTATTTTATTTTAGAGTTTAGTTTAGGTTATATATTTTTTTATTTGAAATATAAAGAGTTAAAACAAGTTGATATGTAAAGTGTTATTTTTAGTTTGTATAATTAAATATTTTCAATATTTGAAAGTGTTGTTTGTTTGTTTTTAGTTGTTTTATTTCAGTAGTTGGCGAGGCAACATTTCTTTTTTTCATTTACTTTTTCAATCAGATTTGAACAGAAAAGAATGACTTCTGGTGGTTTGTATTTTATTTTATTTTATTTTATTTTATTTTATTTTATAGTTAATTTTAGTTTAGTTTAGTTTAGTTTATATCTTTTTTTATTTGCAATATAAAGAGTTAAAACAAGTGGAAATTTCCAGTGTTATTGTTACTTTGTATATTTAAATATTTTCAGTATTTGAATTTTTTATTTATTTATTTATTTATTTTTAGTTGTTTTAATTTAGTAAGTTGGCAAGGCAACATTTCTCATTTTTATTTACATTTTTGGTCAGATTTTACTCTCACAGAAAATAAATGAATTCTGATGGCTTTATTTTATTTTATAATTTAATTTAATTTTATTTCATTTTTTTTATTTTAGTTTATATCTTTTTTTTGTAGAGTTATAACAATAAAGATTTAAAACAAGTGTAAATGTCCAGTGTTATTTTTACTTTGTATAATTAAATATTTTCAATATTTGAAGTTAGTTATTTTATTTTAGTCAGCTGGCAAGGTAACAATTCTCATTTTCATTTAGTTTTCGATCAAATCTGGCTCTCACAGAAAATAAATGACTTCTGAGGGCTTTATTTTATTTTATTATTTTATTTTATTTAATTTTTTATCCATCGGTTTTATTTTAATATACATAATTGCCATCTTTTATTTCCATATTCTATCTAGACAGATGCTGTCAGCTATAGAGGTCATGTAGATTCAGGAATTTATAAGTATTGCAGATTATGATTCCACTTCTTGAATCTGTTTCCTTGATTTTTAAGTGATCTCCTGCCTAGATAATTGTCTGTATATACTAGACAACAACAA
Source organism: Labeo catla (assembly GCA_012976165.1). Lineage (NCBI taxonomy): Eukaryota > Metazoa > Chordata > Actinopteri > Cypriniformes > Cyprinidae > Labeo > Labeo catla. The sequence continues at coordinate 445,964 of VONZ01000210.1, read as the reverse complement.
TACTATATTTTAGACACATTTTGTACAGTACCATAATGTTTTAAGTAGTTAATCAATTGCTTTATTATAACTGTATAACCTAACAACAGGTCCCAAATGATTTCTGTAAGTCATTTGTTTTTGAATCAGACAACACTGATCACACTATGTTTGTTGTTGTCTACAATCAGCAAAGACAATGCAGTTGAAAGATTTCCATTGTATTATGTTTCAGCATTCATTCTTTCTCTTATAACATTCAAGTCATGTGCAGGGGTGCTTTAGATTTAGTGGTAGTATTTTTGTTTTGGCTATTGATTCTCATTGTCAGTATCTATTTCTGTCTCTCACATTTAGATCAACACCAATGGCTTTGTTGCCCTGGAGAAGCCAACAGAAGAAACCGAGTATCTGGGCAACATGCCGGCCAGTTTTGGGATGATCGCTGCTCTGCAGGGCGACCTGGACACCAGCGATGGTGTAGGAAAGGTGTTTTTCCGCCAGGACTCCAGTCCGGCCCTTTTACAACAGGCGGCCGATCACATCAACAGAGCCTTTCCTGAGGATGATGTGGTGAATCCCTTCCACGCTGTGGTGGTCACATGGGTAGATGTGGCGGCTCATCAATCTGAGAGCAGAGGAGACGGACTAAAACCCACCGGAAGAGTGAGGTTCAGTTTATTTGTGGGCTGTTCACACAGCCATTTTAGCATATAATTTTCATCGATGTATTGTTGGTCTTTTTTATTGCTAGTCACCTTGCATTATTGGTAATTGGCAAAACGCATATGTTCTGGCCCTAAGAAAAATGCATCATATCACTTTTATCAATGCATGTATCAAACTCACCTGCGCTACAAAAATCATATTTCTAACAAGTATTTTTGCTTTATTTTCCAGTTAAAACACCGAAAAATTCTAAAAACGCATTCAATTAACTTTTACAGCATTATCAAAGCCTAATTGCATACGATTTTAAGGCTTTATATAGCCAGACCTTTTTACCTCTTTTAAATGTAAAATTTAGTTAAAAACAAGTGGAAAAAAACATTTATTTTTGTGTAGTTAATATGCGATTACAGTTTTTATTTTTGTTTTGAATTACTTTTTTTATATTCTGTTTTTATTTTACTTTAGTTACAGTTTTAGTTTTTGTTGTTTTTTGACATTTTTAGTAATATTTTATATATATATATATATATATTTATTTAAAAGAAATTAAAAAGATTTGCCAGTGCAAAATAATAAAAAAAAAGATTTTAAATCCTTAAAATCATATGCAATTATGCTTTAAATATGCTTTGTTTAAACAAGTATATAATAATATAATATAGTATATTTAAATATTGAATATAAATGTTTAATTTTAGTATATTTAATCATTTTACCTAGTTTGCATTTTTATTTATTTGATTTTTTGTTTTAATTTTAGTTTTTTTTTTTTTTTTTTGTCATTTTGTTGTTTTTTGCCATTTTTATTAGTTGTGTATATATTTAAAGCATTATTGCATAAGATTTTAAGGATTTAAAGCCGTTTTTATTATTTATATTATTTTGCTTAATTAACTTTAAACCAAGTGGAAAACATCTTATTTTAGTTTCATTAATGCACTATTATAATTTTTATTATTATAAGTTATGTATAATATAAGTTTAGTTTGTAGGTTTATATGTAATGTTTTCATTTTAATTTTAAAGTTTTAGTTAATATATTGTTTTTTCATTTTTAATAAGTTTTTTTTGTTTTTGTTTTTTGTTTTTTAATATGTTTATATTTAACTTAAAATTAAACCATAAGACCATAAGATTTTAAGGCTTCATAGGTTTTATTTTAAATATATTTATATATTTTTCACTTAAAATTATTTTTACTACTTTTAAATATATAATATAATATAATATAATATGATATGATATAACATAATAATAAAAAGACTTAAAAACAAGTGAGGAAAAAATCCAGTGTATTTTAATATATTTAAAATAATATTTTAATTTTAGTATATTTAATATAATAATATTTAATATAAAATTTTATATAATATGAACAAGTTTGCATTTTTATTTAATTTTTTGTTTTTGTTTTTTTTCCCTATTTTTATTAGTAATATTTATGTTAGTTGTAGTAATTTTAAAACTTGACCTTAGTTTTTAGTACTTCAAGTTTTTTCAATCAGATCACCGCTATTTATATGTCTGAAAAGTTTTTATTAATATTTATTTCAGTTTTAGTTTTGGTTCTGATAGCTTTGTCATTGCATATTGCTGTATGTGTGAGTTATAAGAGCGAAGAATGTAACTGATTGGATAAAATACACATAAAGCATTCATAAATCATGCTCTTTATCCTTACAGCGAAATACGTTTCAGCTGGTCATCGCTTCAGTGGAGACGATGTCCTATGCGATTCTTCTGTACCCGAGAGAGGCGATGCAGTTCCAGAGCACCGGCAGCAGCTACACGATGCGCAGCGGCTTCAGTAAAGGACAGGAGGCTTACTTACTGCTTTATAAAAAACAAGGACCATACTATCGCATCACAGACGACACTGAGGTGTCGGTCAAGAACTTAGCCGAGTAAGTTTGGCGTTAAACTAAATGTAAATGCTGTCATCATTTACTTACCCTAATGATGCTCCAAACCCAAATCTTTTTCTTTCTTCTGTGAAACTGAAAAGCAGAAGTATGCAGGTCTTTTCTATAAAATTATATCATAACCTTGTCCCAAACTCCAAAATGGACCAAAATACACCATAATGCTCCCTAAACTAATCACAGTATAGCGCATACAGTGGCTTTATGTAAAATGAGATTTGAGAGCTGCAATAGAGGAGAATTTCATTCGACTTGAGTCGTATGAAGTGCAAAAAATAATTTTCTAAATCTGTATTTTTGTCTTGCTTTGCGTTACAGACATATAAACGTTCTTAAACCAAGATGCATTTACTTGAGAAGCAAAATAATTAAGATATAAAGTATTGTTTTCTGACACGTTTATTTTTTCTGACCCAATTGACAGATATTGTTTTTGCTCAAAAATGGAAAATTATTTTTTTAGCAAACAAACTAATTGCAATATAGTAAGTATTTTTGCTTAATAATTGAACTTATCTTGACTTAATGTTTTATTGATTTAGGAATGTTTATGCCAAGTAGTCAAGCATATAATTTTAAACCGCTTTAAGCTAAAATATTTTATTATTGTATGTTATTAAAATCTTTTTGTTTCTTCTGTATTTTTGTCTTGTTTTCAGTACAAATGTATAAATGTTTTTTAATCAAAATACATTTACTAGAGAAAAAAATTCTTATTAATATTATTAAAAATGTTATTTTTAATTTCATTTCACAAGTGCTAAATTAATTAAAATAAAAAATAATTTTAATAAAAATAAATTGAATTCATGCTTAAAATAAAAACAAATATGTCCACTGGGTCAAACATATAAAATTAATTTTAAAAATATATATTTTTATTACCCATGAACAATTTTTTTTTGTTTGTTTTCATGTATAAAAAGTTCATTTTGTTACATTTTTCAGAAAACTTCTTTCTGAAGTAAATGTTCTTAAATCTTTAAAAAATTAAAGAATTTGGAAATTTATGATGGAAGGCAAAACAAATCAAAATGCTGAGTAAGTAAAATAATTTTTGCAGTTTGGGCTACTTTTATCTTATAGTATTATTACATTTAGATTATATTTGTGTAATTTTTGGAGCTTGACAGATGCAGTCATTGAATTTTAAAGAAAAAGATATACAATATGTGAAAATTTCTCTATATATATTTCACTGGAGCAACATAAGACTAAGCAAATGATGACTGGATGGTTATTCTTAGGTGAGCTAATAATGTTTCAGTGACATGTCCACTGTTTAACAGTGTCAGTGTACTCTGACCATGTTTTCCCATAATGCCGTTCAATGTCTTTTCCAGGCAGACTAACTCCGGAAAGCGTGGCGTGTGGGTGTATGAAATAGGAACATTTCCTCACTTCACAGACGTTGCTCCTGGAGAAGTCCCAGATTTACCTTTGGATTCCGACCAGCATAGGAACACAGGAAGCCAGACCCATCAATACCCGGTGTATCCTGTCGTCCAGCAGGAGAACCTGGATGGAGTTTACCATCAACCAGAACATCCTCCACCCATCCAGGTGCACACGGTTCAGTTCAGACCTGAACGACCGGCAGTGGTGGAAATTGAAAATGAAGACAACATCGAGGTTGACGGTCAGCGTGAATGGTTTATTTACTTGAATAATCAACAGCTATGTACTTTTCTTGAGCCGAAATGATCTCTCTTTTTGTCTTGTTCTTTGCGCACAGTATTTACGTATAACTCTGGTGAATGTGGTGGACAAAAATGCTCCAAATTTGGCGATTGTAGGAATTATCCGAGCGGACGCTGCTGCCAGTGTAAACCTGGATACTACGGCAATGGGATTCAGTGTGTACCTGATGGTAATGCCTCTATAATGGTCTTCAGTTGTTATTAGTTTTTTTTCTTTTCTTATAGTGGGTTATGATCAGTGTTGGGGAAAGTTACTTTTAAAAGTAATGCATTACAATATTGAGTTACTCCCTAAAAAAGTAACTAATTACATTACTTAGTTACTTTTTATGGAAAGTAATGCGTTACTTTACTTTTGCGTTACTTTTTAAATCTGGACAGGGCTTGCTTGTTTGTTTTTAATATAAAAAGTTCTATTTTTGGCAAACGTAAAAGCCTTTTCACACCAAAAATAAGTTCACGTCTGTACAGTAGACCACAGAAGACAAAAATGTCAACTCTTCAGCAATAAAAAAAGGAAAACAAATGTTAGATTATCTTGAGTAATTTTTGCTTAATTAGTATGGTTGAATTGGATCATCGAAGGTCGGCAGCAAAGACATTGGCTAATAAAATGGGATTAAATGCATAAAGGATATTTGTATTATTTAACATATTTGATCATTGCAGGGTTGCGTCATATTCTGAGTTGAATTTCACTGTTTTTATTTATTTTGAGGAATACTGAATCTGTTTTATGTGAGTGAGATGAATTAATGCATGTTCACATTTATTCTAGAACTGACATCTTACTCCCGATTTCTCTCAACATGGGGACAGAAGGGCTTTTAATCAATACATGGGTTACTTATCTAAAAAAGTAACTCAGATATTTTCTTGTCAATTGAAAAGTAATGCGTTACTTTACTAGTTACTTGGAAAAAGTAATAATATTACGTAACTTGCGTTACTTGTAATGCGTTACCCCCAACATTGGTTATGATCACATACAGCGGAGAAAAATAATAAATAATAAATATAATAAATAAATGTAGCAATAAACAGTTTTGGTACTGTGTTAAAAGCTACAGTCATAATAATGTTCAATGATCTTTCACAGGTATTCCTCAGAGGATGAATGGTAAAGTGAGCGGCAGGGTGTTCGTGGGAAACTCGCCGGTGCCCGTTGATTTTGCCAGTAATGATCTCCACTCATATGTGGTGGTAAATGACGGCAGAGCGTATGTGGCCATCAGCGCCATTCCAGAGATCGTCGGCTTCTCTCTTCAGCCGCTGTCGTCCGTCGGAGGAATCATCGGCTGGGCGTTTGCACTTCAGCAGCCGGGCTTCAAGAACGGCTTCAGCATCATTGGTGAGATTCTCAGCAATTTCTTCAATAAGAACCATCTGACTTTGCATTTTAAACCATTATAACAAAATTCCTGCAACAAACCATTGTTTTTATGGCTCTGCTTTGACGGATCAGTTTGAGTTGTTTGCTGTGCTGTGATACAGTATGTTTGATGGAAATCCAGCCTCACACTCCCTCTTTCACGTCTGTCAGGCGGAGAGTTCAAACGTCAGGCTGACGTGACCTTCCAGCCAGGCGGGGAACGGTTGACCATCTCTCAGGAGTTCAAAGGCATTGATGAGCACGACCACCTGATGGTTGACACCAGACTTGAAGGAAAGATTCCTGAGGTTCCTTATGGAGCCACAGTTCAGATTGACCCCTACACAGAGATATACCAGTACAGCACCAACTGTGAGTAAAACTGTCACGACTGCATGAGAAGGCATGATAAATCAATAATGCGTATGCGTGACAAAACGGGGATGAGTATGTATGAAAAAACATGCATGTGTATGTATGAGTATGCATCATAAAACATGAATGAGTATGTATTATAAAGCCTGCATGAGTATGTATGAGTATGAATTATAAAACATGCATGAGTATGTATGTGTGTGATTAAAACATGCATGAGTATGGATGATAAAATATATACAAGTATTTATCATAAAACATGCATGAGGATGCATTATAAAACATGTATGATAAAACATGCATGAGTATGCATCAAAAACATGCTTGTGTATGTATAAGTATTCATCATAAAACATGCATGAGTATGCATTAAAACATGCATGAGTATGTATGTGTATCCATGATAAAAAATGCATGAGTATGCATTAAAACATGCATGTGTATGTATGAGTATTCATCATAAAACATGCATGAGAATGCATTATGAACATGTATGAGTATGTATGATAAAAAATGCATGAGTATGCATTAAAAACATGCATGTGTATGTATGAGTATGCATCATAAAACATGCATAAGTATGTATGAGTATGCATTATAAAAATGCATGAGTATGTATGTGTATGATAAAACATGCATGAGTATGGAGGATAACATATGTATGAGCATGTATGATAAAACATGCATGAGTATGCATTAAAACATGCATGTGTATGTAGTGTTTATCATAAAACATGCATGATTATGCATTAAAACATGCATGAGTATGTATGTATCCATGATAAAACATGCATGAGTATGCATTATAAAACATGCATGAGAATGCATTATAAACATGTATGAGTATGTATGATAAAACATGCATGAGTATGAGTATTCATCATAAAACATGCATGAGTATGTATGAGTATGCAATATAAACATGCATGAGTATGTATGTGTATGATAAAACATGCATGAGTATGAGTATTCATCATAAAACATGCATGAGTATGTATGAGTATGCATTATAAACATGCATGAGTATGTATGTGTATGATAAAACATGCATGAGTATGAGTATTCATCATAAAACATGCATGAGTATGTATGAGTATGCATTATAAACATGCATGAGTATGTATGTGTATGATAAAACATGCATGAGTATGAATGACCATCTCTCAGGAGTCAGGAGTATCCATGATAAAACATGCATGAGAATGCATTATAAACATGTATGAGTATGTATGATAAAACATGCATGAGTATGTATAAGTATGCATTCTAAAACATACATGAGTATGCATTAAAAACATGCATGAGTATGTATCAGTATTCATCATAAAACATGCATGAGTGTGTATGAGTATGCAGTATAAAACATGCATGTGTATGTATGTGTATCCGTGATAAAACCTGCATGAGTATATGAGTATGCATTATAAAACATGCATAAGTATGTATATGTTTGATTAAACATGAATGAGTATGGATGATAAAATATGTATGAGTATGCATGATAAAACATGCATATGTATGTGTGTGATAAAACATGCATGAGTATGGATGGTAAAATATGTATGAGTATGCATGATAAAACGTGCATGAGGATGCATTATAAAACATGAATTTGTATAATAAAACATGCAAAAGTATGCAGTGAGTATGCATGATGCATAATTTCTCCTTCAGCAATGTATCATGCTTTTGCGTTTAAATCCTATTATGAAACCTGTTGACTCATGTGTTTCTCTTGTCAGTAATCACTTCTTCATCCACGCGGGAGTATGTGATCAGTCTAGAGAACCGTTCGACCCAGAGCAGAAGCTACAAATTCAGAGAGACCATCACATTTCAGGGCTGCCAGTACGATGAAGCCATCAGAGCCGTGCCGCCCACACAGATCCTTAGCGTTGACCAGGTGTTCGTCATGTACGATAGGAGCGAACGTCTCTTGCGTTATGCCATGAGTAACAAGATTGGAGACGTCAATGGTGAGGGCATTGAATTTAAACAAGCCTCCATGTGCTTTCATGTTTGTGGTTGTCATTTGTTTACACAGTGTAAATCACCCAGTCAGAGCTTTTCTGCCCAGAGTTTTGATTACTCTTCGCAGTCAGGCAACCATGCTCTTTCTGCACTGGGAAAGAAATGTTGATGATCTGAAAACAATGGCAAACATTTATGTTAGAGTTTAGCAATTTCTACCACCACGGAGGGAGGAAAAAAGATAATCGTGTTTCACAGTTCTGACTTTTTTTTCTTGCAATTGCAAGATATAAACTCTTTGTAAATATTTTGATAATATTTAGTATTATAATAGTAATTATTTTAATATTAATTATAATAGTATTTATTATTATATTAATTATAATATTAATATTTAATAAATGTATAATGTAATTTTAATACATGTATTTTTTTGATTTTATATTTAACTGTGCTTAATTGTCTTTTAAGTGCAAAAATTCTTAATGGTCCTTTTAAGATACAAAATCAGAATTGTTCAAAAAAGTCATTTTGAGATATGAAGTCAGAATTTTAAAAAAAACAAAAGCCATAATTGTGAGATATAAAGTCAGAATTTAATGTTATTGAATTTGAATTTATTGAATTTTAATGTTACAGAATTTAATTTAGAATTGTACAAAAAAAGTCAGAATTGCGAGGAAAAAGTCGAAATTTTGAGATATAAAGTCAGAATTGCGAGATACAAAGTCAGCATTGTAAAAAAAAAAATAAAAAAATGTTAGGAATTGTTATCAAGTCATATTTGTACAAAAAAAGTCAGAATTGTGAGGAAAAAGTTAAAATTGAGATATAAAGTTAGAATTGTAAGAGATAAAGTCAGAACTGAAAAAAATGTAGGAGTTGTGTTATCAAGTCATATATGTACAAAAGTCAGAATTGCGAGGACAAAGTCACAATTTTTAGATATAAAGTCAGAATTGTAAAAAAAAAAATCTGAATTGCGAGAAAAAGTCACAATTTTGAGGTAAGTCAGAATTGCAAGATAAGAAGTCAGAATGGTAAAAAAAGGCAGAATTGTGAAAAGTCAGAATAATTTCGAAGATATAAAACATTTTGAGATATAAAGTTGGAACTGTGAGTTATAAAGTCAGAATTGTGAGTAAAAAGTAAAATTTTGAGATATAAAGTCAGAATTGTAAAAAAAAAAATCATAATTGCGAGAAACAGTCACAATTTTCTCTCTTTTTCTATGGCTTGAACATGCTTCCGTAGTTTAAATGTTATCAATAATTTTGTTTTAATGTATTTTCATCATCAGGGTAAGTAATAATTGATTCTTATACCACATCCGCAGGTGGACAAACTGAAGAAAACCCCTGTTTCACTGGCAGACACGGCTGCGATACTAACGCCGTTTGCAGACCCGGACAAGGAAACCAGTTCACATGCGAATGTGCCGCGGGCTTTACTGGAGACGGACGTGCTTGCTATGGTACCATTGACGATTTTGCATAATTAAAACAATCCTTAGTCCATCATTTCAATTAAAAGCATTTCCTATTTCATTTCCTTCTTGAAATGGCCACTAATCTGTTTCCTACTGAAGGGAAATATTTTTTTTATCCATGAAACTACAACTCTTGTTTCCAAAGGGGGTTGTTTCCAAAGTAATCTTTAAATCAGACGTCAGAATTGCCTGAACATTCTCCCAGACCTCTAAGGATGTGACCCATCCCTTGATGCCTAAAGGAAATTACACAAAAATGGGACAGATGTTATCTTAGATGTAATTTAAGACAATCAAAGGTATCATCGTTAGTAATTGATAGGAATGTGACTGAGGAAGTCTTTTTGTTTACCGTAGCATTAAAGCAGTTCGTCTTTGTCTGAAAACGCTTGTGGAAATCCTCAGGATACGTCTGCTTCTCTTTTCTCATCAGACATCGATGAATGCAGGGAAACCCCTCAGATCTGCGGCCCGAACTCCGTCTGCAATAACCAGCCGGGAACGTTTCGTTGTGAGTGTAAGGACGGATTCCAGTTCGCCAGCGACGGACAGACGTGTGTTGGTACGTCAGTGTCTCATGAGTCACTGCGTGATTATGTCTTTTTGTGTTTATTAGCATTATTTGTTGACAAAATCCTCCTGCTATTTACATTATAAAATTAAATACAGCCGATTTGCATCATAAAATGCCCACATCATTAAAACAACACTAAAGTCAAGTACTAAATATAATCTAAAGAAACCATAAGACTTGTCCCTTGTTTAGTCTGGTCTTTTGTAAGAAGAAAAAAGCACTTTATGATCTTGGACTAAATGGAAAGCAAATGGAGATCTGGCACAAAATCTGTCATTTCTAATAATAAAAATGATCCTAGGAGAAATTCCCTATGGAAGACATTGCTGCTTTTTAGCACTTTTATTCTAATTCTAACATTTAAGTGTAATTATTATTCAAATATTTACATTTAATAACTCTTTGTAAATATTTTGATAATATTTAGTATTATAATAGTAATTATTTTAATATTAATTATAATAGTATTGATTATTATATTAATTATAATATTAATATTTAATAAATGTATAATGTAATTTTAATGCATGTATATTTTCTACTATACATAATCTAAAGAAACCAGAAGACTATTGAAAAATATTGAACTTGACATCACATCCTTTGTTTAGTCTGGTCTTCCATAGGAAAGACAAATCACCAGTGAGATCTCTTTAAGGTTTTTCCAAGACATTGAGATTAAATTAAAAGAAAGCAGCGATTTACATTAAAGTGTCTTGCTTCTGAGGATTCTGAGAAAAAAGATACCAGGAGAAATTCCCTATAGAGGATGTGGCTTATCTGAGGCTCATTATTTCTCATTATTTCAGCCTGTAGCTTTTATGCATTTTAGTTTACATTTAATTAACATTTAATCTTATTTAACATTTAAATATAATACATTTATTTATTATTTAAATTTATTAGATATTTGGTTTTTAAATGTAATAAATTAAATTTATTTATTAAAAATGTAACCGTGCTTAATTGTCATTTTAAAAAAAATCTTAAAAATGAATTTTCTTTAAGCAAAATTTAACTTAATTCATTGTCTTTTCTTTCTATCTTTCTTGCTTGCTTTCTTTCTCAATTTCAAATTTCCACTTTGTATTAAACATAATTTAAAGAAACCGTGAGACTAGATTTTCACAGGGAAAATTTAGAGATTGACATGTCCATAATGTGTGTAAAATACATTTACAGAGAAAATAATAGTCAGTTATAAAAATGACCCTGTTCAAAAGTTTACATACAATTGATCCTTTATACTGTGTTGTTACCTTGTTACCTGAAGGATCCACAGCTGTTTTTTTTGTTTAGTGATAGTTGTTCTTGAGTCCCTTGTTTGTCCTCCTGAACTGTTAAACTGCCCACTGTTCTTCACAAAAAAAATCCTTCAGGTCCAACAAAAACCGGTGGGTGAAGACTTTTGAACATGATGCAAATGTGTGCATTTTTCTTATTTTGCATAAATATCATATTTTTTTCATTTAATACTGCCCTTTATAAGCTACAGAAGATGTTTCCCAGAAGAAAAAAAAAGTTTTTTTTTTTTTTGTTTTTTTTTTCTTCAACTTCAAATTCCACAAGTTTTCACCCCGGCTCTTAATGCATCGTTCTTCCTTCTGAAGCATCAGTGAGTGTTTGAATCTTCTGTAATAGTTGCATATGAGTCCCTCAGTTGTCCTCAGTGTGAAAAGATGGATCTCAAAATCGCACAGTAAAGTATAAAGGAGATTCATGTGAGATTAAAGGGATCTTTTTTCTCCAGAACATCAAAGAAGCACAAGGCTTCATCAAAAGTCTCAATTGAGATTGAGATCTCTTTTGTGATGTATCATTCCTGCGGGGATATTCAGACTCCATTTTAATTATAATTGTAATGGTTTAATGTAATTGTCCTGTGTTGTAGAGGTCTACCGTCCCGTTGACCCGTGTCGCACTGGCACCCATGACTGTGACATTGAGCGCGCTCGCTGCAGCTACACCGGAGGATCGTCATACATCTGCACCTGCCTGCCGGGATTCATGGGAGATGGACGCAGCTGTCAAGGTGGGTCACTACCTCTCTATACAGACATGCTTTCATTCATACAGTTTATTAGAAGATGCACAGCATTTTAATATCCACCAGGTCGGTTATCAGCAGATATTTGGTCATTATAGGCTAATAAATTTACATGATTGATTGATCAGTAGAAGCGTTTATTCTGCCTAGTGTATATTCAACAGTCTAGTCAATGGATTTTTTGCTTTTTAATATTTTTAATAAAAATATTTACATTTTAATGTCATTTGAATACAGCAGTTTTGTCTTAAAATATTTGTTATTATTAAATTGCTTATGTTTATTGGCCATTACAAGCTGCTACTGTAAATGCAAGATTTTTCTAATCTTCATTAGCTGTCAGAGAAATATGTGGCTGAGCACTTGACATCGGTTATAAATGACTTGACATGATTTTGATGGATTTGACCTCAGGCTGATTATTAGCAGAGAAACAGACACACAGCTGTAGTAGCTTTCATTTGTGATTCCAGTCACTCCTGCATAACTCATTCATTTTTCAGCTTTATTGCCCTTGCTTTATTTACATATTTTACTTAATTAACATTTAATTGTAATTATTATTTAAATGTATTCATTATTAAAATGCAATACATTTGTTTAATGTTTAAACATGCATTATTTAATTATAATAAATGTATTGTTCAATTACTGTATTTATAATAATTTATTTTATTTTTAAAAGTATCTTTTAGATTTATGTATTTAATTAAACTGTGCTTAATTGTCATTTCTCTTAGGAAACTTAAATTTCTTATTCATTTCTTTTCTTTCTTTCCATCCTATGAAGAACTGTGAATAATATAATAAATTCAGAAACAACTGTATAAAATAAAATAAAGCATTTTACATGTATTGTTTTGCAAGACACAAACATATATAAGTGGAATCTTAAATATTTAATTTTCTTTTTTTTATTTTTAAAACATTTAGCATAATACTTTCCAAGTTTTAATTTCTTAAAAAAAAAAAGTGCAAAAAGTGCAGATGGCACTGATGGTTTAATACCCGAAAACATTCTGCACTTTTGCATGTTTTACACTTTTTTTGCACATATTTTTGTGACCTCTGAGCAACAAATGAAAGAAGCCTTTTTGGCTGAAAGTAGATGAGTGGGGATCTCTTTCATCTTTATATTATTGTATTTTTGGATCTATGCAGCTTAGGTTTTTTGTCTACTGGATTTTTGGACGAGTGTTTGCCGCTATGACCTTTTCTATTTGTGGCATAATTCTTTCCAAAATATTTTTAATTTAATTACATGTATTTTGTTTGTTCGCTGCTTTTTTGCTCTTTCAGACATAGACGAGTGTCAGGTGAATCAGTGTCATGAAAATGCCGTCTGCTATAACACACCTGGATCTTTCACCTGTCAGTGCAACGCTGGTTACTATGGCGACGGTTTCCACTGCTCTACAGGTAGACTGGTTTTGTAACTGTGCTCATTCTTCTCATTTACTCAGACCAATAGCCTTGACAAACAGCTTTGTTGGTTTATTCATTGTTGCATTAAATACCACTAAAGCCATTTCTGACATATTTGGGGAATTTCAATAGGTTTTTGGACAATGTGATTTGAAGAATTTCTGTGAATCTTTGCACAAGCATCCAGCCTTGAGCAACACTTCTGTATTACAAAGTTAAAAGTAGACAACAGCTCATTATGAAGTTTTTTAGGAGCCCTTTTTAACTAAAGCTCATGCCACAAACCATATCAGTCATTCTAATGATGGACGACCCTCAGCTCTTTAAATATTACAACATGACCTGACCTCTTGACCCCTTAGTTATGTCACGGCTTAGACCTGACGGCATGAAGATCAGCTCGACAGCTGCATGTCTGCTGGGAACTGACCAGTTGCTTTGGTTTCTCAGAGTTTAAGGACCCCATGAGGTCAATTTTGTTGAATTTTATGACTTTTAGTCCATGTTTCTGAGCTTGAAGGTCATATATGTGGTAGTGTTCTCCTTAAAACTGCCAAAATAAACTTATAGCAAAAAATATACAATGCTGGCGAAAAGTTTGGAATAATTACGCTTTTTAATGTTTTTGAAAAAAGACGACTTCTCACCAAGTCTGCATTTATTTGATCAAAAATACAGTAAAATCACCAATATTGTGCGATATTATTACAATTTAAAATAACTCTTTTCTCTGTGAGTATATTGTAAAATGTAATTGATTGATGTAATCAAAGCTGGATTTTGAGCATCATTACTCCAGTCTTCAATGTCACACGATCCTTTAGAAAATTCAGCTCTGCATAACAGGAATAAATTCAATTTTAAAAAATTATTCAATTTGGAAAAAAAACAGAAAACAGTTATTATAAATAATAGTATTTACCAAAATCATTGTTTTTAATGTGCTTTGATAAAATAAACAAAGCCTTGGTGGTATATATATATATATATATATATATATACCACCAAGGCTTTGTTTATTTTATATACTAGTGTATATATATATATACTAATAATTATTCAACTTTAAAGTATTTTATAAATGTAAACTTTTAAAATTTAGTTACAAAAAAATGATCTAAGTTTGTCATAAATATATATATATTTATATTATATATTATATATATATATATATATATATATATATATTATATTTGATTTAAAGAGTATATTGGATATAAAATACTCTCTAAATGAAGAGTATGAATAAAATACTACAATAAAATACACTGAAGTTTGTATTTAACAAATTTTGTATGTCAGATTTTTAAGCAAAATATGATCTGGACAGAAAGTTTTTTCTGACATTTACCTTTATAATTTGAAACAGAATCTGTGGAGCATGACTTCATATTCTGGTTCAGACTGAAATAATTATTCATGCTTTAAAATCTAGTTTAAGCGGCTTGTATTGGCTAAGACATGTTTGTCTTTAGGTTGTCATGTTGATTATGAGCGCTGTCATGATTGTGGGAGTAATGGGTATTGATTAGTGGTGCAGAGGTCTGAGTTTTGTTGTTGTAACCTGATTTGCTTTCCAGGGACGAGCAGACGGAGCTTTAAACTGATGTAATGTACCGTAGCAGCTCACATGAGCATATCTGTTTCAGATTTAAACCCAGAGCTATAGCACTGATTGATTTTCTGTAGAAATACTGGAAATTCTTAGAAAGAGATGAAGTTTGATCCTGGATCTGTTGACAGTCTCCATAAGCCGAGGGGTCAAGGTTTGACAGGTTAACTTTAGCAATGAGCCTCTGCTGGTTGATGTTGCAAATACTTTACACATACTATGTGGGTCAGTTGCTTTTCATGTTAACCAGTTAAAAATTGCAACTAAACCAGATAAGTCAAAAGTCTCGCTCTGCAAGATGTTTATTAACTGCGCTACTGAAAGGTTTATGTGCTTTTTAACCTTGTAAAGCCTGATGCATAGTCAGAGTTATTGAACCTTTAGACAAATATTTTTAAATATCTAAAAAGAAAGTTTGCATGTGTGTGTTTAAGTATCCAGGGTTCGTACAAGGTGCTCAAGTGCTTGAATTGAATTTTTTGAAATTTAAGGTTTGGGAAAACCCTTGAAAATAGCAATATTTCTGACAAGGTCATTGAAAAGTGCTTTAATTAAAAGACACTGTATCTATGAAATAAGTGTTTAATTTTTTCAATAAGCACGTATCATCTCACGGAAAATTCACTTAATTCAAAAAAACATAATACTTTTTTTGCTTATTTTAGTTAATGTCATAAAACTAGTGAGCTAAGCCAGTAGTAGTTCTGACGATGTCTTTTAAACATGGCTGAAGACATGAAAAGAGGAACAAATGTACCAAATCAATCGAGTCGTTTATGTTGGAACTGCTCCGTTTGATTCAAACTCGTGTTTTCGATCATTCATTTCAAGTGATTCACTAGCAAAAACTATGTTTGGGTAAACAAGTAAAGCTAAGATGCTTCAGTTCAGTAAGTGTTCATCTGGAAATATTACTTGCAATATCAAAATTATTCTAAACTATAAATCAGACAGCAGAAGGCATAGATTGTGTGCAACAGTTTTAACAGCAACGTTTTGATTGTTAATAATTTAGAACCTTTCATATAAAATATTATGTAGTAGGCTTTATAGAGTAACTGTGTGTGCATTTGTATCTTTGCAGAACGTGAGAAGACTCGCTGCCAGCTGCATAGGGAGAGTGTTCTGGGCTCTGGGCCTCGTGGTCCCCGTCCTGCGCCCAGTCAGTATGTGCCGACGTGTGATGCCCAGGGTGAGTACGACCCCATGCAATGCCACGCCGGCATTGGGCAATGCTGGTGCGTGGACCGTCATGGCCAGGAGATCTCTGGGACACGAACGGGACCTGGACGGTTTCCTGAGTGTGAGTCCTATATATGCTTTGTTCGCCTTGTGGTCTTCAGAGAAAACTGCCTTAGAAAACAGGAGACTAACTGAAACTAATTTAAAAAAAAAAACTTGTTCCAATATTCTTGTAAGCATAAAAACGCATAAGACACACATAGTGATTTTTGCAATGACTTCTGGAAGGATGTATGTATTCTGTCTACCTTGGTGTCAGGAGCAGGATAGCCTAAAACGGCAGTTTGCAACCTTTTTGACTCCAAGGCTGTATAATGTTTGGAGTCAGTAAGATTTTTCTATACTTTTAAAAGAAATCTCTTTTGCTAAGCAAGCAGCATCATTTTCAGCATCATTACTCCAGTCTTCAGTGTCACATGACCCTTCAAAGTCATGTTACCCTCCAGAAATCATTTTAGGAATGCGATGATCAAGAGTGTATATGATTCTGAATCATTGAAAAGAAGAGAAATCATGCACAGCATGAGATTCATGTAGTTAAGACTTAGAACAATCTAATAACATCAACATTGCTTTACATTTTGATTCTTTCCTGATCCCAAGGTGGTGAGCATATTTATTTGTTGAAGCATTTGTAGATCATGTTAAGGTTTTCTGAGATCACTGTGGATAATTAATGCCATCTAAATGCCAAATGTGACAGAATTTGTTATTTAACCCTTTAAACCCTGAGAGCATTTTTGCCTCACTGAAGGTGTCTTTTTGTCTGAGTGCCATACATAAAAATAATGACTCATAACTCTGAGACCGTGGCAAGGAGAGTCAAAAAGGTAGGTATCGTTTGATAGAAATCTTTCTACATTTTTAGGTGGAAAAAAATCTTTGCATTTGAATATTTACATGTTGAGAAATAGGTGATAAAATGTAAAAAACATTTGTGTGGTGAAGGGGAATTTCTCATATCATTCTTATTTGACATTCAATATCTCACGAAAGAAATAAGGTAGGAGCAAAATTCTTTTCTGGTGATATTCCCCAACATGTGTGCTGTATGTGATTTCACTGTTGTGGTGATATTGTAAAGTAATCAAAAGTTACAGCATTTGGAACCAAGGTAGCCTTCCACTTAGCCCTGGACAGTTTTGAATTTGTTGTTTTGAATTTGAAGTAATGCCTCACTCAAGTTTAGTCAAAGTCCCAAACAATTATACTTGTTTTATTCTGCTTTGTGAGACCTTTCAAATGACATATGACACATGACTATCTGAGCTGTATGAAGTTTCTGACATATTAGAGTACATGGCACAAAAACTATTTAAAAAATTATGAAAACTTTTTTTTTTTTCTATTTATCCGCAAATAACTCAGCACTACTTTAGAGCTAATCAAAGTGGCCACATGCATTGTAAACGTTAGACACCAAGCTTTCAAGTGACACCTATTTTGTGTTAATCAAGGCAGTGATTTTGAAAAAGCTGAATTTCTCAGCTTTAAGGTGATACCTTATTTTAAAAAGTTATATAAAAAATACATTTTTTGAGAATTTTTTGAAAATAATGCCATTTTCCACACTCTATACATGTTTCATGAAGCTGTGAATGCAAATGCAACATATATTTTTTCATTTTGTGGTTTTATGTGTGTGCTAACATCATAAGGATTATCTTTAGATCTAATGAATGAATTATGATGAGTTTTACATGCAATTTTCCATGATCTATACATGTTTCTTGAAGCTACGAAGAAAAGAGCAAAGTGAAACTACAGTTGTTTATTCTGTTGCGCCTCAAGTGTACCCATTGGGTTTTATGTTTTAATAGCTCTATGAGCAGTATCTCATAGACTGATTACGGACTTTGAGTCTTTTAATCGGGAGAATTTTCTAAAAACAATTGTGCAATCTGTGCATGTTTCATGAAGTTCCGTATAAAAATGCAACGTGAAGCATTTAGTTGATTTTCTTTGCTGCGCCTCACATGCGCCTGTCTGGTTTAATGTATTACAGCTATGTGAGGAATATTTTGATCTGATCGATGGATTATGGTAAATTTGAGAGGATTTGAATTGGGAAAATTTTCTGAAAATAATGCTGTGTGTTATCAATGCATGTTTTGCTAAAATAGCACAGGACTGCAGCCTCAGTTTTTTTTGCTAAGCTACATGTCCTAATTCTTTTTCATGTGTTATAGCTCTATGAGGGATATCTTTAGATCTAAATGATGGATTATGGTGAGTTTGGGCTCTTTTTAATCAGGAGAATTTTCTATCAATAATGATGTGGCATATTCTATGATAAATGCTTGTTTCTTGCCACATGACAGCTACCTCAGATTTTTTTGCTAAGCTACATGCCGCCTGTGCAGTTTTATGTGTGTTGTAAATTCATGAGGAATATCTTTAGATATAAATGATGGATTTTGGGCTCTTTTTATTTAGGAGAATCTGCTCTAAATAATGGTGCCTGATCTGAGCATGTTTTATGAAGTTACAAACAAAATGGTAAAATAAATATATTATTTTCATATGGGTTTTAGGGGTGACTTCTTGTACAAAAACTTACTTAAGTTTATTTAAAGCCCCAAACAATTATTCTTGTTTTATTCTACTCGATGAGACCTTTCAATTGACATATGACACATGGCTATCTGAGCAGTGTGATGTTTTTGACATATTAGAGTACATGGCACAAAAACCATATTTTGTAAATTATGAAAAAAATTTTTGTCATTTATCAGCAAATAACTCAGCACTACTTTGGAGTAAATGGAAGTGGCTACATGCATTGTAAAGGTCAGACACTAAGTTTTTTCTTCAGACTCTAAATGCTATCCTTTTTTTGTTGATCAAGGCAGTGGTTTGAAAAATATGATTATTCATATTTTCACGGAGGGGGGCATCCCGCCAGCGGTACACTGTGATTTAGAGGGACTACTCAGCACTCGTTAAGAGCTGATCAAAATAATTACATTTATTAAAAAGCTGAAGTTCGAAGCTTTAAAGTGATACCTTTTGAAATTCTGTTATTCCGATTAGGTTTGATTGAATTTTTTGTACGGGAGGCGTCCCGCCGGTGGGACACCTTGGCTTTAAAGGGTTAGCTGTGATTACACACTTGTTTGGTTTCTATTGAAAAGCGAAAGTGTTCTAAAGAGGTTTGTTAGTGTATTTTGAGAAATTTGGAGCTTAAACACAATGATTATTATCAATGTTGTAAACCCAATGTTGTGCCCAATATTTTCATGGAAACCACCATACATTTTATTTTTTTGGATTCACAGATGAATAAAATGTTCAAAAAAACAGCATTTATCTGAAATCTGCGTTTTTCAGGGTTTACACTTTATTACCAGTGTCGTTTACATTTGTGATTACAGTTTTTAAATGTTTTATTTTATTTTTATTTTTTACTCAAAAATCGTAATCATAAAAAATGTTATGACTTTTTCATGTCTACAAGTCACACTTTTAAAGTTCTTTCACAAATCTAGATTTTTCTAGTTAATGAAAGTCCTAGTTCTTAAATAAAAATGAGTTTTTGGGGAATTAATTAAAATAAGAAAAATGATGTCAGCTTACATCTAAAAATGGTTTTAGTTTATTTTAAAGCTTGTTTGGTCTTATTTTAAACAATTTAAGCCATTTTGTGGCACTTTGAAGCATGGCTGTAACCAGAGTTTGAAAATTAGTGAGGTCTGCGGTGTGGTTAAGAATTGTGCTATAACCCCTACAAATACAACTCATTATGTACACTAAACACTTTAAAAGAGACAGACATAGATGTTTGTGAAAGATGTTTTCTTTGTTTTGGAGGAATGAGCATTGTTAAATTATACCATCTGTGTACTAGTGTTAAATGCTAGTGTTTTTGATAGTGTTGGTAACGTATCAGACTGATAATATCAGGATATTTTCTATCTGTGGGCTTTTTTGATTACTGTCTAAGTGCCAGCAATGCAGTGTTGCCAGATATGTTATGAATAAAAAATTATTCAATGCTCAGACTCCATTTGACAAGCACAAATCCAGCAAGTACTATTATACACGTCCCCACTACGTTTGGCTCTTCAGATGAGGTGAGTTACCACTCTCAGTCAGTTGCGATGTTCATTTACTGCTTGCTATCTGGGTGCGGTGTCTCCTATTTAGTCTGCTGTTTTTGGTGAAGTGGTGCTCAGGGTCTGGCTAACATAGTTTTCGCTTGTGATTGGCTCTTATTTGCTCAGTTAAAGAATTTCTTTGTTCCATTTCAATCTGGTTTTTCGCCCACTCCATAGTACTGCACTTGTAAAGGTAGTGGATGATCTACTACTTTCTGGTGACTCTGGTTCTCTTTCAGTTAGTCACGTTCGATGTTATGTCCAATCACCTCTGAGCTTTAAAAAAGAAAAGACCAGTGAGAATTGGCAAGTGGAATTTGCATGCCAAGCCACTCCATCATACATATGGGTATATAAGATGGCTGCGTGCATCCACTCATTGAGATTTTTGCTTCGTGAGCTGTTGCTACGAAGAAGAAAGAATAAAGAAGAAGCCTTTCATCGCTGCTGAGTTTCTCGGCTGTGGGGATTCCCCTGAGGAAGGACCTTCTTTGCGACCTGATCTTGGAACCTGCACGTCTGGCTTTTGGACAGGATGCGGTAGACCGCTCTGGCCTTTCCAGGCCTTGGTAGATAATATCACTCAGGCTAGGGCCCCCTCTACGAGGCAGGCCATGCTCTGAAGTGAGGTCTATTCCAGCTCGGTGTCGGCTTGCTTGCAGCGCCCTTCCTTTGGATGCATACACTTATTCCCAGTTGTTCCCCGTCGGTGAACTCTGGGTCCTCTGTTGACCTGCAGTTTTAGGTTTGACCGAGTAGTCCGTTACTTCCGGTAGTGGGTTACCATCTTCCCCTCCGGACTTAGCATTGATGTCTCAGTATTTCCCAAATTTTTCCTAAGTTTTTCCAAAATTTTCCACATGGCCTTACATTCTGTCATTGCTCCGCCCCCCCCAATGGTTGCTTCAGAATAATTTACATAACACCTCTTGATCAGATCTTACACCGTCATGGTTTAAATGATCACTTCTACTTTGATGACATCCAATTATACACTATCTGTACACCTGCTCTACCTGCCCAAACTGACAACATCTCAGCTTGTGTGAATGAAATAAAAGATTGGCTTAATTTAAATTTTCTGAAACTTAACATGTACAAAACTGAAATCATTTTTATGGATACTCCGTCACTCACTAGCAATATTCCTACCAGTTTCACCTGTGAGATTGCTGGTTCTCACATCATAACATCAAGTACTGTTAAAAATTTAGGTGTAATCTTCAGTTCCTCTCTCTCCTTCCAGGCTCATATTAACTCTTATCACCAATTCATCGTTTTTTTTCCATCTATGTCGCATTGCCCAGCTCCGTCCCTTCATCAGTGTCAAAGATGCTAAAAATATCATCCATGCATTTGTTTAATCACGCCTCGATTACTGTAATGGCCTCATCATTGGTTTACCTGCAGCTCCATTTCAAGATTACAATACATATAAAACTCTCATGCTAGAATACTTACATATACCAAGTGTCCTGCTCATATCACCCCAATTTGTACGATCTTCACTGGCTTCCGGTAGTATATTGTAGTAAATTAAAAAATTCTCCCGCTCACTTTTAAATCATTGCATGGCTTGGCTTCCCCTATCTTTGTAACATGCTTCTCCCCTACACCCTGGCTCGCTCACTATCATCTTAGGACTCTGGCCTTCTTGTTGTCCCTCCTTCATTTTCTACTTCTCCAGTGTTATTTTCTCCTTGTTGCATGTACATTGTAAAGTGTCCTTGAGCCCTGGAAAGGCACTATATAAATGAAACTTTTTATTATTACTACACACACAGAGTAGGTGGTGAATTTTCATAGTTGTATGAATTTATTATAAATGAAGTCAATGGTATTCATACATCTTCTGTTCTTCAGGTCCTGGACATGATGTTCCTGGCCCAATTAGACCGACACCTGATCCTAACGTCAGTCCTTTGCCTCCTGGCAGTCACATCCTCTTCGCCCAGAGTGGAAAGATTGAGTATATTCCTCTAGAAGGCCACAGCCTGAAGAAGAACGAAGCTAAGACTGCACTGCACCTCCCGGTAAAGCTCTTACCTCAATGTGGAAAAAGATAGTTTGCACTAATGCCCGAGAGTGCAGCACATTCTTGTGTTGGTTATGAATTGTTATGAAGTGTTTTAGGCAGAATCATTCAGATCAGTCATCCAGAAGTCTTCGCTCTGATTTATTCCCTGCCGTTTTGAATCTCTGGTATGCATTAATGGAGAGCCTGTGTAGTGATGTTAGTAACTACAGAGCAAACGTGTCACTGTGGTTTGCGTTCGGCTCGCAGTTTGTCTCTCTCAGTTAAATTGTTGATAACTCAGAGCCAGAATACTGCTGGGGGCTCGCTGGGGAATTTTAGGATTGCTTAACTGTTGTTTTTCTTGGAAATTTTAGTGTGAGAGAAATTGTGTTTATCAGAGACATATGCTGCTGATTACATAACCTCCATCGGCCTTTAACCGTAAGAATGTGAGGAGAGATTCCAGGAGAAACACAGCAGAATATTTACAAAAGAAAACAATGTTAACGAGTGTTTCTGCAGATGCCCTCGACTAAACTGTTACTTAAAGGGGTCATCGGATGCAAAGTTCACTTTTACATGTTGTTTGAACATTAATGTGTGTTGGCAGTGTATGTACAAATCTACCCTATAATGATAAAAATCCGTGCAGTGGTTTTTATTTAATCTGTAAAAATAATATCCCCTTTTTCGTCATTTACTCCCGACATCTGAGCCGCTGAAGATGCAGTGGATTACGTTTGTTTGTGAAGGGAATGCACCTCCTGATCTACATAAATGCATCTATGTTCACGCAAATCATTTGTGATCCAGCTTCACTTACAGCAGAAGTGAGCATAAGGTTTTTTTTATGAATCTCTGCAATCACCTTTCCTAATAATGTGCTAGTTAGCAAGTTTAGCGGCTAAAGTAAACAGGCTCGTCACTCCACAGAGAGAAGGGGGTGGGGCGGGGTGAGCAGAGCTCATTTGCATTTAAAGGAGCAGTTCATCAGAATGGGTTGATTTTTGCAGAGCTCATTTTGACATGGTAAAATGGTGTTGTTTTACACTACCATTGAGAATTTTTAACCAAAGTATATTAGAGATTTTTCATTAAGACCCTAAGGAATAATATCAACTTGTGGAAAATGGGCATCCAATGACCCCTTTAAGTATAAAAATGTATTCCAGGTTTTGAAAAGGTGTTTTTGAAAGAAGTCTCTTGTGTTCACCAAGACTGCATTTACATGATCAAAAATACAGTATGTATGTAAAATAACTGTTTTCTATGTAAATATATTGTAAAATGTAAATGATTGCTGTGATCAAACCTGAATTTTCAGAGGGTTTCTACAAGGTGCTTAAAGTGCTTGAAGTACTTTTATTTAAGTGAATTTCATAAAACTAGCGAGCTAAGCCAGGAGTAGTACTGACAGTGTTGTGTAAACATGGCTGAAGACGCGAAAAGAGGATGAGATGAACCGAATCAATTGAGTGAGTCATTTACGCTAGAACCGCTCCGATTGTTTCAAACATGTGACTTCGATCATTCAGTTCAAGCGATTCACTCGCAAAACAACAGACCACGTTAAAAGAGCCATCCATTTTTGAATTACTACGTTCAAAAGCATGTAGTAATGAGTAAAATGAGTGTTTTGAAACTTCGAATCAGTTAAACCATTGCTTCGCAAAATGGTTTCCTCTATTGCGTAGCGAATCATTTGATTCAGTTTGGGATTTAAAAAAGCAAATCAGTTGATTTAGATCGGGACTTTAAAGCGGGTTCGCGAATAATCTGATTTAGATCGGAAATTTGGAGCGGTTCAAATTCAGTGATTCGCAATCCGCGTTTTGAGTCTTGATCTGAAATGATGGTTGACGAATCATTTGATTTAGATTGGAACATTTTGGTGTTTATTTTTTTATTTACTTTATAACCCTGTTTTCAGCGTCATTACGCCAGTCTTCAGTGTCACGTGTCAGAAATAGAGTTGCCAAATATTTTTGTGGAAGCCATGACATATTTTTATTTTCAGGATTCTTTGATGAACAGAAAGTTCAAAAGAACAGCATTTACTTTAAAATAGAAATCTTGTGTAACATTTTAAATGTCTGGCACTTTTGATCAATATAATGTGTCGTTGCTGAATAAAAACACAATTTCTTAAATAAATCTTAATGGTAAATATTATGGTTTCTCACTATTTCTGATTATATTGGCAATTGATTGTGTTTAGCTGCACTTTCAGCATATGCACAGGGTTTATATTTTCATCTGTCGACTCCTGCAATTGACACTTTAGGTCTTATTGTGTGCAGCACTGGGGGAAATCATAAATGTGAATGAGTCTTGATCCCATCTGCTCTTATTTATTGCTCACATGCTAACATTTACTGTAATGACTAACATCAGTGAACCCTATTAAACAAGGGAATATTCAAACTAGCATTAGTAACAAAACTGGTCATTTGAGAGTCATTTGTGTGGTTTTCATGTCTAGACAGCCGTTCACAGACAGACATATGAGTATATGAATGTGTGAAGGCAGTTTTAGAGCCGTGTTGTCCTTTGAAACAGTTCCATGTTTTTGAGTCTTTTCTTTTTGTTTTGTTTTTTTTCAGGATAAAGTAGTGATTGGAATTGCTTATGACTGTGTGGAGAAGATGGTGTATTGGACAGACATCAGCACACCTGCTATTAGCAAAGCTAGTCTACAAGGAGGAGAGCCCGTCCAAATCATTAAATCAGGTAGAGTCAGTTTTAACCAATAGTTCACCCCAAAAATGACTCACTGCATCGTTTCAAACTTATTCACCATCTTCTGTGGATCACAAAGTATCAGTTGTAATTTCATGGGGCCTTAAGAAGTTGTCTGACTCTGATTTTTGTGTCAGATCTCAGCAGTCCTGAAGGCATCGCTATTGACCATCTGGGGAGAAATGTGTTTTGGACAGACTCCATGAAGGACAGAATTGAAGTTTCCTCATTAGACGGATCCCAGCGCCGTGTCTTGATTAACACCGATCTGGTTAACCCGAGAGCCATTCTCACCGATCCCACCAATGGGTGCGTGACTAACTAGAAACCACAAGGGTTTAAAATGAACAAGAAGTGATTTGGCAAGTAAAGAGAGTTTGACAGAAATGCAATGTAACGCATGTTTAAATCAGTAGGATTGATAAGAATTAAGTATGAAAAGTGATTCAGTAATAAAGGCTTCTTTACTCATGCCAGATTTACACAGCAAAGGTGGCACAGAAGCGCTTCTAAAGTGGCATTTAGGTGTCTTTACACAGATTGTTTATTGCTGCTCAGAGGTGGCATAAATGCATTTACACAGTAATTGCAACTGTATTCTTTGATGCAAGGGGCTCAGAGCAGACATAATTTAATCTAGCTTTTATGCAGCATTGTGTTTTTACACTGAATTTTAAGCAGGCACAGAGCCAGTCAAAAGTTTTTGGACAGTAAGATTTGTAATGTTTTTTGAGAAGTCTCTTCTGCTCACCAAGCCTGCATTTATTTGATCCAAAGTACATCATAACTGTAAAATTTTGAAAACATTTTATTATTTAAAATATCTGTTTTCTATTTGAATATATTTTAAATGTTAATTTATTTCTGTGATTTCAAAGCTGAATTTTTAGCATCATTACTCCAGTCACATGATCCTTCAGAAATCATTTTGATATGCTGATTTGCTACTCAGAAAACATTTATTATTATTATTAATTAATTATTATTATTATTATTATTATTATGTTGAAAACAGCTGAGTATAATTTCTTCAGGTTTCTTTGATGAATAGAAAGTTCAGAAGAACAGCATTTATCTGAAATAGAAATCTTTTGTAACATTGTAAATGTCTTACATTACTTTTGATCAATTTAAAGCATCTGTGCTAAATAAAAGTATTCATTTTTTGTAATTTCTTTAAAAGCTTCTTCCAAGATTCCAAGCTTTTGAATGGTATAGTGTAAAATGTTACAAAAGCTTTTTATTTCAGATAAATGCAGATCTTTGGATCTTTCTATTCATCAAAGAATCCTGAAAAAAATGTAATCAACTGTTTTACATATGAATTACAAAATATTGACAATAATAATAATAATTTCTCATCCTAAACCACAACCAAACAACATGAGCAAGACCAGATGAAATCAGCTCAATTAAACTGCATTTTTTGTGCAGATTTTATTTGACTTATTTATTATTATTATTTTTATTTACTTTTTTTAATGATCATGTGACACTGAAGACAGCAATCAATTACATTTTAAAATATATTAAAATAGAAAGCAGTTCTTTTAAAAAGTAAAAATATTTCACAATATTACTGCTTGTGCTGTATTTTGGATCAAATAAATGCAGACTTGGTGAGCAGAAGAGACGTTAATGAGAACGAGAGAATGTTAAAAATTGTACTGCCCAAAATCTTTTGACTGGTAGTGTAAAATTGACAAATGAACAAACGAGTTAAGGCTGCTTGGGCCAGCTGAAAAAGACACGTACAGTAAATGCCAGTTCAGAAGTGCTTTTGTGTCACCTTTGCTGAGTAAAGCCAAATTCATAAATGCATTTGTATACTGTGATGCTAGAGGTTAAAGTAAGTCAAAGCAGGCATAGTTTAATCTGGCTTCAATATGGCATTATGTCTTCACACTGAATTTTGAGCAGGCGCTGAGTAAAGACACCTTAAAATTAGCACAATAATGTCATAAAAATAACGCAAAATACAGTTTCTTGGCTAATGAGAAATATTTATGGCTGTTGCATTTACTCATTTCATCTGCGTTAGTTTTAGACCCTGAATACAGTGTCAGTTTTGTTTACACACTGATTCTTGGCATTATGAATTTGAGCGATTCCCAAAGTACCATTCATTTCTGCAGTGAATTATTTATTGCAAAGTGTTTTCAAGGTATGTTTCTCCCTCAGCTACATCTACTGGGCCGACTGGAACAGGGACGCCCCCAAAATTGAGATGGCTTACATGGACGGCACAAATCGGAGAGTACTGGCGAAGGATGATTTGGGCCTCCCCAACGGTTTAACTTACGACCCCCAAACGTCTCTTCTGTGCTGGGCGGATGCTGGTACGGCTCTAGTTCACTGAGAAACATTTACAAGTGCAATAAAGTCACAGCTGCTTGAGTCTCTCGGGGGGAAACAACTCGTCATTTAGCTCATTAAAGACACAAGCTGCATAAAACACTTTGTTTATTTAAAGTGTTTGTGTTAATGATGATGTTTGGTGTTTCGGATGCAGGTACACATAAAGTGGAGTGCATGAATCCACAGCAGAGAGGTCGGAGGCAGCTTATGGAGGGAATTCAGTATCCCTTTGGACTGACTACTGATGGGAAGAACCTCTACTACACGGACTGGACGAGGTGAACCTTTTACTTGAACGTCACACTTAATAGACATTTATTGGGTAACAGGACCTTAAAATGTTTTGAAAGAAGTCTCTTCTGCTCACCAAGGCTGCATTTATTTAATCCAAAATATAGTAAAATTGTGAAATATTATTACAATTTAAAATAGCTGTTTTCTGTTCAAATGTAATTTATTTCTAATCAAAGCTGAATTTTCAGCATCATTACTCCAGTCTTCAGTGTCACATGATCCTTCAGAAATCATTCTATTATGCTAATTTGCTGTTCAAGAAATATTTCAAACATCAAATAAATAAATAAATAAAATCTGCATGAAAAATCTAGTTTAACTGAGCTAATTTCATCTGATCTGTTTGGTTGAGGCTTAGGATGAGAAAGCAAGGTCAAGGTTCAGTCGACAGTCGACCTGTGAGATTAACAGCAGCTCTCTGTTCTTCTGAAGGCTTGATGTGTGTTTGCTAGCACAGGTTCCCTCAACAGCAGCACGCACTGATTTGCTGCTCTAACCCTGAATGTGTTTGCTATGCAGAGGTCAGGTCAAAAGGCCTGTTTAAAGGCTTGTAGCAGCTGCGTGTGATTTCACAGACTGTCTGTCTCACTCTCTGATCTTTCTACAGCCTTTGCCTCTCTGTTAGTGGAGAGTCATAACAGAGCAATTGACAATAATAAAGAGTACACAACCAGCTCACATGTAAAAGGTCAGGATGCATTACAGTAATAAAAATCTGGGAGGAAAATATGGTTACGTTTAATGGAAATTATGCAAAAAAACATAATAGTCCATACATGTATGAAAGTGTATGTGTGCAAGGCTGCATTTACTTGACCAAAAATACAGGTAAAACAGTAGTATTGTGAAATGATTGTATTGTAAAGTATTATTTATTCATCTATTATTTAATTAATAAAATAGTAATTACATGTTTTATGCAGGAAGGATGCATTACATAGATCAAAGGTCACAGACATTTTTAATGTTACAAAAATTTATATTTCAAATAAATGCTGTTATTCTGAGCTTTCTATTCATCAAAGAATCCTGAAATTTAAAATCTATCATGGTTTCCACAAAAATATATTGTGCAACACAACTGTTTTCAACATCAGAAATGTTTATTAAGCAGCAAATCCGCATATTAGAATGATTTCTGACGGATCATGTGACACTTAAGATTGGAGTAATGATGCTGAAAAATTCAGTTTGATCACTGAAATAAATTACATTTTAACTAATATTCACATAGAAAACAGCTATTTAAAATTGCAAAAATAATTCACAGTTTTTAGTGTATTTTTATGATTTGAATGATTTTTTTTATGATATTTTAATGATTTTTTTGGCATAAAAGAAAAATTGAGCATTTTGACCTATACAGTGTATTTTTGGCTATTGCTACAAATAAACCCGTGCTACTTAAGACTGGTTTTGTGGTCCAGGGTCACATATGTATCATAAAGGTGTATATATCCAGTGTTTTCCTGACGGTCTGTGTGTTTGTGTTGATCAGGGGTGCTGTAGTCGTGGTCGATCGCTATGCTAGGCGAGAAGTGGACGAGTTCCAGCCACAGAAACGAACACGTCTGTACGGGATCGCCACTGCACACGCCCACTGCCCGTCTGGTATGACTTGTGTCTCACATATTTCACTCCTTACTCTTAAATTCTTCACAAATGATGTCAGTTTTTAATGTTCAGTGCTTCTGACCATGCAAATAACTGGCTCAAGCAGCTAAAACAAGCCTAAAACACAACATGTTTGTAGCATTACTGCAGCTGATGTAAGATATTTACTGTTCCCCATCAGGTCAGAACTATTGCTCGACCAATAATGGCGGCTGCACTCACTTATGTCTGGCGACACCTGCTGGTCGCTCGTGCAGGTGTCCAGATAACGCTGTGGGCCTGGGCTGTGTGGAGCGGGAAGGCTGGAACTGAAGATTTAGAGAGATGTGAGCAAACCTCTAGTGATGAATGACGTGGCATTTCCATCACAGCCGTTCATGCGAATGCTTGTTACACCATGTCTTGTCTGAAAGATGCAATAAAGCCACAGTCAGTATTAAAGATTTTTTAAATGCATCCGTGCCTTAAATATGATCATGGTGCTTTAATGAGCAATTAAATGCTAATGAGATTATTGTGAATATAGTCTCATGTCTTTTCAAACAATTTTCAGTAAAACTAACAGTATTACTCTGATACAAGAGTATCCTTTTTAAAAGATAAAGATATGATACAATTGTGAAATAACCTGGCATAAATTGATTTTTACACATACATCTTTTCAATAAAAACATATTTTGTTTATTTAGCCTTGTCATTTTTATATATTGTTATAGTGCTGCTTTTGTAATTAAAAGTCCTAAGATTATTTACACTCATGCTGGAAACGTAGTTATATACTGCCCTTGTGCACAGAATATAACAACCACCAGAGAGCAGCAACAGCCTAAAAATCAGGTGAAAACTCCCTGCATAAACTATTAGATTGTCTAGTTATTCTTTACTTACTGTATCGATTTCACTGTGTAGATTGTTAACTACATTGTAACATTCTTTAATTTATGTTCTGTATATATTATTATTATTATTATTATTATTATTATTATTTTACCAGTGTATGAAGTGTATTTGCCATTAAAAAATTCTAGTTTTCTGTGGATTTTAGTATAATAAATGGAAATGCATTATATTTAAATTAAATGAACAGAAATAATCAAATATGGGTACCTTTAAAGAAATTATTTTATTTTATTTTATCAATCTCAGCAGTACATATGAGTTTTACAAATACAATAAATACACATTTTTATATATATATATATATATATATATATATAAATTAGAAGTGATCGATTTAAATATGAATATAAACAAGCAGAAAAACGTTTTCCACCATATGATTAAAATAAGTAATTTTTTTTAATTTTAAAATTATTTTATTTTATCAGAAATGTCCCACTGAGATACTAAGATAGTACAATCTCAACAGCACATGACTTTCACAAATACAATAGTGTGTGTATATATATATATATATATAATATATATATATATATATATATATATATATATATATATACATATATATATATGTGTGTGTGTGTGTGACCCTGGACCAGTCTTAAGTCGCTGGGGTATATTTGTAGCAATAGACAAAAATACATTGTATGGGTCAAAATTATAGATTTTTCTTTTATGCCAAAAATCATTAAGAAATTAAGTAAAGATCATGTTAAATGAAGATATTTTATAAATTTCCTACTGTAAATATATCAAAACTTCATTTTTGATTAGTAATATGGTTTGCAAAGAACTTAATTTGGAAAACTTTGTAGGCGATTTTGTCAATATTTAGATTTTTTTGCACCCTCAGATTCCACATACTGAAATAACAGCATCTCGGCCAAATATTGTTCTATCCTAACAAACCATACATCGATGGAAATCTTATTTATTCAGCTTTTAGATGATGGATAAAACTAAATTTTGAAAAATTGACAGTTATGACTGGTTTTGTGGTCAAGGGTCACACACACACACACACACACACACACACATGTTGTGTTTACATGTTTTATGGGGACATTCCATAGGCGTAATGGTTTTTATACTGTACAAACCGTATTTTCTATCGCCCTACACCTACCCTACACCTAAACCTAGCCCTCACAGGAGACTGTGCACACTTTTACTTTCTCAAAAAAACTAATTCTGCATGATTTATAAGCTTGTTTCCTCATGGGGACCTCACAAATGTCCCCACAAGGTCAAAATTTACTGGTATTACTATCCTTGTGGAGACATTTGGTCCCCATAGCAAGATAAATACCAGGTGCACACACACACACACACACACACACACACACACACACACATATATATATATATATATATATATATATAAACATAAAGCATTTTCCATCATATGATTAAAATAAATTATTATTTTATTTTATATGATCAGAAAGGTCCCACTGAGATAATACAATCTCAGCAAAATAAAATAATATAGATATATATCTTTAAATTAGAAGTGATTAGGATCATGACTTAAATGTGCAAAAAATATTAGAGGTGTGCAATAAGTATTGTGTAGACTTTATACTTATAGGCCTACTAAATACAGTACTGTTTTAATATGTAGTATATTAATTGTATGTAGTATATTAATATTTGTATTATATTTGACGTTTAATACATCAAAAGGAGGACTGTCTCTAGCGCTTAAATAATGAATGAATCTGTATAATAGAATGGTGACATCATGGAACAGTGGCTCAAATCTGATCAGCGGTCAGACTCAAAATCCTGAATAATTTCCTGCTGTGGGGTTTAAAAACAGTCCCACAAACATCCTCTTATTCCCACAATAAAAGAGGATTGTGTGTCACACTCACACGCATGCAGTGAGTCTCAACAACACACAAAAAGAGAAGCTCTGTGACTGGCGAACATTATTCTTCACTGTGACTGGAGCTCCCCGGAGCCGCTGCGCAGTGGCGTCATCACGTTAGCCCCGCCCACCGCGGGAACAAGAGACGTAAGCGCCTAAGCTCCGCCCTTACAGGGGGGACACGATTGGCGTCATCCGAATGACTGGTGAGAGGGAAC
The DNA here is from genome assembly GCA_012976165.1 of Labeo catla. Lineage (NCBI taxonomy): Eukaryota > Metazoa > Chordata > Actinopteri > Cypriniformes > Cyprinidae > Labeo > Labeo catla. The sequence continues at coordinate 413,474 of VONZ01000210.1, read as the reverse complement.
GTCTTCAGAGGCTGCAGATTTGATCCACAGTCGACTCAACCAATAGCCGTTAGGATTCTGTTTTGTGGGCGTTATTTCCTGTACTGTTTTGCATGACATTTTTTTCTTCTAAATTGCTTGTGTATATGTTAGAAGGAAGACCGGAGACGAGGTACGTAAATTCTAATTGTATTTAGACCTCAACCCTTGCGTTTAGATGAATAATATTGAAGTGATGATTAAACATGGCTGGTTGGCATTCGTTCTTCCTCATATGTGACATAACTAAATCAATGAGTGTTAGCCTAAGCTGTGCTGCAGGAGATTCTGCGTCTGATGTTGCGTGAAATGATCCAGATACACGCAAACATGAGTCTCTGTCTGCAAATACGAGACATTTTCTTTAGTTAAAGCATTTTTACTGGTTCATTCACGCTAATGTTGGCGCCGAAGCTAATATAAGCCTCAACTTGTATTCACCACGAAGCGGTGCACTAATGTTACTGCTTCATTTGTCTACTTGCAACTGTGACTTGACAGCAACTGTCAGCTAGACTAGAATAAACTGACTTGAATGTGATCTGATCCAGTGCAGAGCCCAGTTCGCGCCAGCCGTAAATTCAAAAGTTCTGTTTCATCTCTGTTGGCAGTAACGGATTTAACGGACTTCAGTTCTCCTAATCCGAATGGACACCTAATGTAATGATGTGCCGTTCCTGCTCACGCAGCCCGAATTTAACTGCTGGATTTTAGAGCTTCGATCCCTGCTGTGGATGAACCGGGGCCGGTGGTGGTCAGCTGGACATGGCCAGCTCACACCTGGCTGATCTGTCCCAGGCCTGGGACAACTACATGGACTGTCGCGCACAGGGCGCAGATCTGCAGGTGAGTCGTGAGAGCTGGTCACTAAGTAAACGAAGAACAAACTTTGTATGTGGGTTTGTCAAAGACTTGCTTGGAAGTTGAAAAAAGCCTTAAATTCGAAAGCTTAACGTTAATGGGGTGTTCTGGGTTATTAGACAAACAGAATAAGTAGTTCTGGTTTACTAGATCTAGGGTGTTCTGTGTTACTAGACAAACAAATTAACTAGATCTGCAGATTCACTATGGTGTTCTAGGTTACTAGATTGTAGATATAGACAGCCTTATTAGTTCTGATTTACTAGATCTACATATGTACACTTACTAGGGTGTTTTAGTTTCTAGACAAACAGATTAACTAGTTCTGATTTACCAGATCTACACCTGTAGACTTACTAGGGTGTTCTGGGTTATTTGACAAACAGATGAACTAGTTCTGATTTACTAGATTTAGATCAGGTAGATTTACTAAGGTGTTTTGGGTTTCCACACAAACAGATTAACCTGTTCTGATTTACTAGATCTACATCTGTAGATTTACTGGTGTGTTCAGGTTACTAGACAAACAGATTAAATAGTTCTGGTTTACTGGATCTAAATCTCTAGACTTAATAGGGTGTTTCGGTTTCTAGACAAACAGATTAACCAGTTCTGATTCACTAGATCTACATCTATAGACTTAATGGGGTGTTCAAACAGATGAACTAGTTCTGATTTACTAGATCTAAATCTATATACTTACTGGGGTATTCAGAGTTACTAGACAAACAGATTAACTAGTTCTGGTTAACTAGATGTAGGTCTTTAGATGTTTCTAGGGTGTTCTGGGTTACTAGACAAACAGATAAACTAGTTCTGGTTAACTAGATCTAACTCTGTGAGTTTGATTTACTAGATCTGTAGATCTGTAGATATACTATTTTGTTTTGGATTACTGGATTTTTAAAAATGATTACCATGGATTTTCATGGTATTCTATGATAACTGAAAAGAATTGTATGGTATAACCATGATGGTACATATCCAAAACACAATGGCACTACAGTGGTACAGTGTTTTATGTGGTTTGAGCTTATAAAAAATCACACAGCGAGAAACAATCTGCAGAATGATATAAATACTTTGATAATTACACAGAAAAATCCTGCTTAAGCACTTCTTAATCATATTTGTCTTATGCGTGTCTGCTGAGAGCAGCTGTCATGGAGCGACGGCCAGGAATAGTTCAGATTATGTCGACTGGTGGTTTGACTGGTGGTTTGATTCTTCTTTGCGATGTGGAGTCAACTGTGAATTCATGTGTGATTTTCTTATAATATGCACAAGCAAAGTGTCAGAAATAATCAGCAGTTCTTGATTGACATCAGTGCCCTTAGGGTGAGATCAACATGTGGGGATTTTTTTTATAATTCATTTTGATGCATGGGTTGGTGGATGTTCATGAGAGTTCACTTTACTTTAGTTGGATTGTTTTGCCTAAGCAGCTAAAACACATCCAGACTGACCTGTCAAAGCCCACCTGGATGTTTGGGTGGAGGGGATTAAATGGTTAAAAGCCTGTCAGCCAGGCTTAACTAGAAACTGTGGAGTTTTTTCTATGGACTTTCTTCTTGCTAGATCCTACACTTGAACATGAGACATCTGTGGATGATGCTCTTTGCTGAATATACACTGCACTGAAGCGCTTCAGAAGTAGCATTTAGGCATCTGTAACACAGACTGTTTGATGCTGCTCTGAGGTGCTTCTGTGCTACTTTTACAGTGTAAATTTGGACTAGTTAGATGTTTAAATTGTGTCATTTCTGCAATCTACCACTACCGTATAGTATATAGATATAATATAGGACATCCATATAGGTGCTGCCCCAACATTTTTGTGTCTTCATCACACTGTACACCACTGTACACACTGTCTCCTTGTCTTGATATTTATGTACGCATGTAGGTGTGTTTTTGTTCATGTGTGTTTGTGGCTGTGCGCTTCACACTTTCAGTTTCCTGAAATATGGTTTCACCACGATGACAGTTGTTCTCAACACCAGTGACTAGTAAACATTGTGTGACGACTGTGTCTCCCTTTTGTGATGCTGTTTCCATCTATTCATCCAGTTTCCGTTGAATTATTTATTGTCACCCATCAGGTAAACTGCTCATTATGTTCATGTGATGGACATAACTTAAGGTTACTGAAATGAAATAAACAGTATAGTTATGTTTGTAGCCGCATACTTATATATCTACACATGCTGTTTCTGCTTTATGTAGTACGTATATGCATTGATTTCTCTATGCACAGATGACCTACTTGTGCGCTTGAGCGGCATACATCCAATTCACACTACACTGGTAACTGTACCCCATAATGCAATGCGCTTGACCTTCCATTTCCAGTGTGATAGATGAGCCAGAAGTAAAATCAGCTTTTTTTGAGCCTTTGTACAAGCTGATAATAAGTTATGTAGTTCTAGTGTTAAGTCCCATTCTTGAATGATTTAAAATCCCCTGAATGTTCAAATTGGAAAGAATTATTTGTGTTAAAGCAAGACGGGAAAGAGAATTCAGTGTTCACGTCTTGTCAGAGTTGTGACCAGTGTTGCCTGATTGGTGTGGTTTTGAATGTGATCGTGCGGGTAAAAATTGGTTTGGGCTGGTTTAGGGTCAGTTTGGTGATTTTCAAACATCTAAATTGTATAGGCTAATTGGTTGACAAACAAAACCCAAGTGTGCATGTACTGCACCCAACCAGTCAACATGATGTTACTAAACACACACGCACAAAGTTGGCTGGTGCTGATGTTGACGTCATCTGCCTCACTTTTAGCCGCAGACAGATGTGATGATTCACGAGTGTCTGGTTTTATGCATGATGAAGGCTTGAACAAGATTATTCCGATCACTTACATTGCACACTTTTGCATTTAAATTGGCTTATTCTGACTGTTGACATTGAATAGGATGCATGTGCTTTTCAAGGGTATTAATTTATTGATTGCCATTTTGACATATTTTAGCTTTGACTTACTTGACGTATTTGTACTTATATATTTTAGTCATATTTTGTAATTCTCTTTGATTTGATTTGGTCTGTTTTCCTGGGAAATTTATCTGTTGTTGTATTATTTTGTCATTATTATTTTGTTTAAAGGAGTTAAAAATGGTCCTTATCAGCCTTGATTGACATGGCAATAACATTCTGTCAAATTATTTTGACAGTTAAAGTTTTGGGCGTTTTTTTTTTTTTTTGTTGTTTTGTTTTGTTGGAGTGGGTGGGTTGGGCTGGAAATCGTCCATCCAGTCTGGCAGCACTGGACGTGGCTCTCTTTGTGTTTGCTTGCTTTAAAATCGTTTGAATGTTTAAGTTGGCTAGGCTTAAAAATATGTGCAAATGATAAACTTTTGTGAGGACGCAGCAGTGGCCCGATTGGGCCAGTGACAAATCTATCAACTGTCCCGAACATCTTTCATGCTGGCCCCAGGCCATCAGGCCGTCCTTATCGAGCCCTGAATTAATAAAACTCTGCAGTTTTTGTTATAGTTATTGGCCTTTATGTAAATGGGCTTTAGGTCTGAAAGTTCAGATTTGAACTATGCTGAGCGTGCAGTGAATATGTGGTTAGTTAAACTGAACACTGGAGAAAAAGGTCAGCCATTATCTTCATGTGTTACATTAACCACATGCTTTTCCATTGCACTAAACAGGCTGGTATTTCTTTGGAAGAGACTTTCAACATGTCAGTGTTGCTTGAAATCAGTTGAGGTTTGCGTGAGATGTTTGTAGATTTGATAAGGGGGATGTTGTTCACTGACAGGATGCTCGCTGCTCTCGCTTCTTGCTGCTTTTTATGTCTATCTTAGTAGCGATTCGTTTATACGATTCGAGAGTTTTTATTTTCCACATTTGTTCCCTGAACTCATTGAATGATTGTGGGTAAGTTAGTCATTTAAAATGTTTGTTTTATTCTCATTTGTTGTGGTTTAAATGTTTCATAAAATTGTTTGATGTTATTGTAAAGAGTCCTAAAGAAAAGCAGTTTTGATCACTTGAGATTGTTGTATTTTCTCGTGAAGTGCACATGCAGTGCTGTGATAGAGAAGTCTGCTAGTTTAATCAGGTCTGTCTGTGAAGTCTGTCAATCAGATGTCACCAATGGCATCAAGATACGCTCTTCTCATCGAGCTTTAAATGAACAGTTTACTCAAGCGTGAAAAGTCTGTCCGCATTTAAAGGACCTATGATTACCATAATGCAAAAAACACACAGAATCGTGGAATTTCTAGTATAAACATTGAGTCTCACAGAATTTGGCATACACACAGAAGCTTGAAGTTCTTCATAACAACCTGTCAAAATAAAAGTTTGGTGAAACTTGAACTTGACTGTTGTACAGTTGAAAGTACTGTACCTCTCCAACTACTACTATCACTACTACTAATATTATTAAAACTTTATTTAAAGAATATGACATCAGTATTTTGTCTGTAAACCTCTGTTGTGTGGCACTTGTGTGGTCAGAAAATAAAAGGAATTAAGTTTTGATTACTTTTTAAAAGATTATTATGTTTAAATGTTTTATGCCTTCATTTGATTGTTTTTGATAGTAAGTCTAAATTAAATCATACATCCAGACAAACCAGACATTAATTGGTTTCATAGGGCCTTATTATTGTAAAAAAAAAATATATATAAAAAAAAGATTAAACTCTTAATGTTTTATGAATATAAATATAATTTTTAAATTCTAAATATAATTTAACCATGAAAATGGAAAAATAAATGTACTCACCCGTATGTTGCTACAAACAGAGATATTAGTGCACAAAATGTTGGGCTGGGTTTTGATCCAGGTTGGAGTTAATGGCTGGAGATTATAGGGATAATCTGATATTCTGACCGCCAATACTTCAGATCTTTACTTGGGTAACATCCTGTGGTTCACTCTGGTTCACGTGTCCTGTGGTGTGACGTGCAATGAAAATACAGCAGCATCTCAGTTCATTAGAGTTAATCAAAAACATGGGTTTTTAATATTTGCATCAACTGATCAATCTCATCAGATCTTCTCTTAAAAACCACCGGTTAAATGTTTAGCACACCTAAGATTTTAAGGTTGTGACTCGTGAGAAAACTAACCTCTGATGCATCTGTATTGGTCTGCTCAAGATGTTTAAATCAACATCTGTTGTGCTAAATACATGAGTTCATCCTTAAATCTGCCACTGGCATTTCTAAATCACTTTTAAGCAATCGTTTGGTTCAACATCCTGTGTTTCTGCTTTTGTGATCTCTAGCGTGAGCCTCATGTCTATCTTTTCCACCAACGCCCCACTTACCGCCAGATTGAGCATTTTGCTTAGCGGACTAGTTAATTGACTCAGCGCTTTGAATAATTCATCTCTCTCTGGTGAGTCATGTTTCTACCACTGGCTGTGATGTGATAGATGCTCTTTTTAACTGAGGTTTGCTCTGAATCATTTTAACTAGTCGACTAGTTGTTCAGAACTCGTGGGCAGCTCAATGTTTAATGACTTTGAATGTGCATGACTTAAGATTTTGTGTATGTAGCCTCACGCAGAACCTGATTTTACCAAGTACGACATGTTCCTGGATCAACATCTATGTTGACCCTGGAACAACATTGTGATTAACCCATCAGATTTCAAAAATCACTTTATAGTTTTTGTGAAGTTTAGGCTTACAATCAGTGTTTGGTGCTTGTACATTAGTGCTATTTAGGGCTGGATGATATGGCAAAAATAATTTATCGATTATCGCCTTTAAAAATATCGTGATATTCGATAATATCGTCTACCCTATCCCACCCTGCCATGCCTACGTTCACGCCTACGTTCACGCTCGCGTCCGATGTCAAATTCTTCGCAATAAAAATGGAGGAGGATGGCCTAATATCTAAGAAACGATGTTCATCCATCGTTTGGCAGTATTTTGGTTTCAAACCAGGTACAAATGGCGAGCCAGAAGATCCAAATGAGGCTATCTGCAGGCTTTGCAAGAAAAAAGTAAAGGTGAAAGACGCTCAGACAACTAATCTCCGCAGCCATATCCAAATACATCATCCAGCAGTTGCAGCCACATTTGAGCCCCACTCTTCAGCCGCATCAAAAAGCGGTGGAAAATGTAACCAAACACTGATTACTGCTTCATTTGCTGGTGCAAAGAAGTACGAAAAATCCAGCTTCAAATGGACACAGTGCACTCATGCCGTGACGCGTTTTTTGGTTAAAGAGATGATGCCTCTTAGTCTTGTGGACAAGGGAGAATTCAGGGCCATGCTGCAAACCTTCGACCATCAGTATGAGCTGCCCAATCGGAAGTATTTTTCAAGAACAGCTATTCCAGAGCTGTATAATACAGTCAAAACCGAGGTTATGACAAACATTAACAGACATGTGGTCTAGCAGCAATAGAGTGACACCTTACATGTCCATTACTGTGCACTACATAGACAAAGACTGGGTTCTACAATCAAACTGCTTGGGAACCATTTACGTTCCTGAGAGTCACACTGCAGACTAATTAGCAGAAAGTCTCTTGAAAAGGGTAAAAGAATGGCGCATCGATGAAGGAAATATTTCGTGTGTCACCACAGACAACGGCGCTAATATCGTTGCAGCCATACGGCAGTTAAAATGGCTATGGCTCAACTGCTTTGGGCATAATTTGAATGTTGCTATTACCAATTCACTACAAAAGGAGAAGACCAGCACAGACAGAACGTTTGGCGTTTGCTGGGCAATTAACGGGGCTTTTTCGAAGAGCTGGCACAGAAGACGTGAACTCACGAGAGCGCAAGAGGAGCTTAACATCCCCCATCACTCTCTCGTAACGGTAAGCTATATCCAATTTTAAACATTTTGACATTTTATTCCAACACCCATATCGATAAATCTTTAATATAAAAGTCTACGTAAACATTTTCACAAAAAATTACAACCACACTGTTAATGGCTACAGATTAGAATGACAGAATACAAATTGTAAATAATCTTAAAAGAAAAGCTAAATAGAAAAAAAAGTGAAGTTATTCATATTATTTATTTATTATTTGTAGGATTGTCCCACGGGCTGGGGCTCAAAGCTGAAAATGACTAAAAGGATTCTGGAGCAGGCCCCAGCAATACGCCGGGTGTTTGCGGATGACAAAAGCCGACGTCCAGTACCAAACCTAACCTGGCAAGATATTTCAGTCCTGGAGGCTGTAAGCAGCGGATTAAAACCTGTAGCAGACTTGACTGATGTTTTGTCCGGAGAGTCTTACGTTACCGTTTCGTCTGTCACCCCCGTGCTAGAACACACACGCCGCACTTTAACGGAAACTGATGATGACACAAACCTAAGCAGAAATATCAAGACCGGCATTTTAGAGGAGTTAGACGCCAAATATGCCAATGCCGCAACCCAAAAACCTCTCCGAATTAGCACTATGCTTGATCCCCGCTACAGAGGTGGCTTTAATTTAAACGAATTGGAGCAAACTAAGAATGAACTGCTCGATGCCATTAACGACTGCCTTCGAAAGAAAAACCACGAGAATACTGAGGAAGAACAACCAAGCACGAGCGCTCAAGAAACGCCTTTGAAAAAGAAAAAAATCACACTGAGTGGTCTCCTTGGAAAGCCCCTCAAAAAACCCACAAGCGAGGCAGATCGGGCAGCGGCTGAGCTTACGGCCTATCTTTTGGAGGATGTAATTGACGGAGAAGAGAATCCACTTGCGTGGTGGAAGAATAACAAACGTCGCTTTGCCCTCATGTCTTTTGCAGCCCGACAATTCTTATGTGTGCCTGCAACAAGCAGTCCATCTGAGAGGGTTTTTAGCACAGCAGGTCAAATTGTCACCCCTTTTCGAAATGCTTTAACACCGGAGAAGGTGAATATGCTGGTTTTCCTGTCTAAAAATCTGCATTAGATTAACTTCACGCTTCACAAATGTTAAATAAATTTTAGGTTATCCGTATATTTTTTTGAGCATTATATTGGGTCTAAAATCAAAATCATATTTGTTTTCATTTTGACAGTGATTTCCATACACAGTTGATCTTTATTTATTTATTTATTTTTTTTTTTTTGGACGCAACATAATTTGTTTTCAAAAGAAATTTGTTGAATAACCTACATGGGTTACTGTTCAAGTCGGTTTGTCAATAAACTGAATATCTAAAATGTGATTCATTGTGTCCTGAATAAACTTTTATTTATTTATTTATTTATTTTTGTGCCATGCGGTCCACACTCCGCAGTCAAGTTATTTTCTTTTTGGCGTTAAACATTTGATTAGCTTTTCTTTGTTTCATTCGCTTAATTACAGTATGTCTATTATTTATGTTCTGTTATATATAAATGTGTAATATTTCTACAGATATTTTAAACTTGTAGTCAAAGGCTACCGCATTTCTTGTTTGTTAAGGCGCTTCTCACAATGACAATAGATACAGCCCGCGTCTTATCCGTAATAACTATAATTATGTGTTTTAAGGTGTGTGCATGCATTAAAAACACACAAATGGTAAGTGTATGGTAACTACTAAGCTACTTAAAATATATTTGGCAACTTCCTATTTTTAGCCTATTTTTTGTCATTTTCCGATTTTGTCGATAATCGTATGGTACTGACTATAGAAATCGACATCGTGATTCTTAGGAGACATCGTCGATATACGATAATATCGTCGTATCGCCCAGCCCTAGTGCCATTCATCTATCATTTCCTCTGATTTTAGGGATTACTCATGGGTAAGGTTAGGTTTAGGTGTAGGGATGTGGTCAAGATTACATTTTTGGATTAAAATGTTGTTCCAGGGTCAGCAAAATATGTTGACCCAGGAACACATCTAACTCAGCAAAATCAGGATGTGCGTAGCCTCACACAAATACACTGTATTTTCTTGCAATTTCAAATATAGTTGGCTCTTGCAAGTCGCTATGCTAAGGTAACGTCGCACATTTTGTGGTCATAAGAACCAATTGTGGTACAGACCACCGCCATACTGTGTGTACTGTACCATCATGCAGCACAGCTCTCATCTCAAATCACCTCACAAGCATGTGAATGTGTGCACATGTTTGTACATGTTTGTTTGTTTGTGTTGTTCATTTTCATTTCTCCAGTTCTTCCTCCTGGTTCCTGGAGGAATGTGGAACTCAATAATCTCCTCATGATGTTCATCACAAAAGCAAAGACCAAATTAGATCAGTCACAATTACAACCGGAAAAAAGCGTTACACATCGGTCATCTTCTGTTAGAACGGGGTCATACAGCAGACTCACTTCTCGTAGCTGTCACCATCATGGGGTACAGAACAGCTGGTTTTGGAAATTTATTGACTTTGAAAAGTAGATGGACTTCAGAAGGATAAATTAGACAACTTTACAGATCACTGAATATTAGGGCTGCATGGCCAATTAATTAATCTCATTTATTCCGTTACTATGTTGGCTTCCAATTATTATGAACACTAGATAATCAGGATTAAGCAATTTAATTCATCTAATTTATTATACATTTTATATATATGTTTATATGTATGTATAAAATTGATATTTTATCAATTTTGCATATTATATATTTTATATGTATTTTATTTTTATTTGTTTTTCAGTTGAGTTAAACTTTAAGGAAATCCACTATTAAATTTTTTTTTTAGAAATAACTTTTCGATAAATGCATGATTTTTCCAGAGTCAGCGAGTAGTCAAGTTAAGTATCACGGCCTCAGCATTGACCAAAATCTTGATTTATGATTTCATAGTCGGAATATAGTTTATTTTAGTGTTTTTTAACTTTTCTTTTAAAGTTTTGACCTAATCCTCAACATCAGATCTGCGGAGTCTGACTTCGTGTACCAAACACTACAAGCAAAAACAACATCTGCTTTTTGACCTTTTTGCAACAGCAGAAGGAAAATGACACTTCTGCAAACCCACTGTAGTTATTCTGCGACCGACTCACTTTAACAGCGCCGACGCTAACATGTGTGACTTCCTGTGCTGCATGTGTGTCTGAGCTATGGAAATGGGGTGAGAACGTGTTAATTAGATGCTGCCCAGTTTTCCTGCCAGGCTCACAAAACATATGATCTGCGGCAGTCTCTCAACTAATGAACTAGTGCTAAAATGACTCAAACCCAGATAATGAGCTGAGAAAAATACCAGTCTGTTCTTTAAAACATGTGCATTTGAATTCTTGAATTTCAAATGTAGTATGTGCAGTTGACCCTTTGCAAACCCGCCCTAATTAGTTACTGTTGCTGTGTCCGACAAACAGTACTGCTCTCGCACTACACATGTTGTAACGCAGTGAAAAATGCATTGCAGAGCAAAGAGGAAACTACATGCCAACAGACAAGACAGAGCAGATTGCTTCTGGTATGAAACAAAGTCTCAGCTTTAAAAGTTTGAAATTTCTAAGAAATTCAAACAATAAATACCATTTTGTGGCTTTTTAATGTGTCGTGACAGATCAGTGTATTGCCTTATTGGATCAATGACACGGTTGTTCTTTAATTAAAGCTTGAAAAAAAACATGAATGAAAATCAGAACATACCACGGTATACCACCATGTTTCAGGTTTAAGTCCATCGAAGTTAATCTACTCTTCTGTGTGATTTGTTTGTCGGGCAGAATGTCGGATTCGGCGTTATGATTGGTCAGATTGCCTGTCAGTCAAGCTGTTTGATTTGCTGTTTGGTCAACTGAGCATAAATTAAGTAAAGTAAAGTAAACTAAAACTAAAAATAGTTTTGTTAATTGAAATAAAATATAAATATTAGGTAAAAAATGTAGACTTAAAAAAGCAATCTTAAACTAAAATGTTAAATGTTACCTTGAATGTTAAGTAAAATTGGAAATGCTAAATCACAAACTAAAATTGAAATAAAAATAAATGTGAATAAATAGAAATATTTTTAAAGAAGTGACAAAAGCACATTACAAGATTAACTGAAATTAAAATAAGTTAACTCAATAATTAGAATCATTCACAAGCTTTAATTCAAAATGCAACTTATTGCAATATGCAAAGTGCAAGTGTATGCTTTTAATTAAATTAGATTATTCATAATGACTCATGATTTGCGCTTTGACACTTGAGTAAGTCGTTTGAGAAAAGTGTGTCTGTGCGTCAAATGTATTTGCATTAATATCATCAGTGTCCATCTACTCCCGTTCCCCTGATAGCAGCACTGCTGGTTCATTCATGGTGTGTGCCAAACAGATCTGACAGGAAACACAACGTGTTCCTGTAAAAGGGTGTATTTTCTCTTCTTGTGTGTCTAGTGAGACTGTTAGTGTTTTATTGAGAAGCCCAGCTCTTGGGTCACGTGAAATTGTGGAAATTCTGATCCGTTGTGACCTCTTGGAAAATACTGTGAGCATAAATAAGACTGGAGAAGGACAGCAGAATCATTACAGTCACAAGACTATTGCTGTGTCCAAAATCAAATGCAGTGTAGCGGGCATTTGGTATGAAACTTGCTTTGTGACTACATAACCATAGTCTGTGGTTTATTGGTGTATGTTTTAATGCCTTTAATGTTTGCAGATCATTTGTCTCAGGGGTTTTAGATTAAGCTAGTTGGCTTTAGTAGTTAGGACCTGATGCAAGCAGTAAGTACTTGCTTTGAGGGCCTCTTAGAAGTGTTAAAAATACATTTCCTGTTTAGTATTTTTAATGTCACGGCTCATGATAGCCTAGTAAGGGTGTGTGTTCTAGTGGAGAGCCATTCAGTGTTGACGTTTCCAACATCTCCAGAATAATTTGTCACATGACATTTACAGCTCAGGTGACTGGTTCAGAAATCTGTATGTGGAACTAAGTGACCGTAACAAATCCCTGTGAGCTGAGGAACTTTACATCCCATGATCTGTTGTTCAATCATGTTGAACTTTGATTTGATTCTGCATGAACTTCTCTCTCTCTCTCTCTCTCTCTCTCTCTCTCTCTCTCAACTAGTTAGAGCTACATCCTCCTTGTTTTCCTGTTTCTCTGTCCTTCGGTTTAACTTTTGTTTTCCTGTCACATTTATCTTCTGTTCGTCTCATCCCGTCTGTCTCTTTCTCTCCTGTGTCCCGTGTTTCCAGCCTCTCGCTGTCCATTGAGTCCCTCACCATCATCTTCTGCTCTGATTCAGATAGTGGGACCCTGATTGTCTGGTGAGTGTCTGAAGCCTGCAGAAGGTCACGACCTCTGCCACCTTCAATAACCCTGCCTTGAAGCCTGTGATAATACTAACAGTGTGTATAGAGTGTGTTTTTGGACTAATTGAGTTACACCAGTTCAAACAGGCTGATGTTTTTGGTCCGTGATGTGGTGTTTTGGGATCTATCTATCTTATTTAGTTATTTGTGTAATTTTTTTTCTCATTTATTTTTGGGTTGAAATATGACCCATGACAAGTGTTTGATAGTTTTCATGAAATTCATACGTTTATTCATTTATTTATTTATTCACTTCATCAGTTTAGGAAATATATTTTGTGATTTGAGGCTATTCACAGCTTTTTTAAGTGATGATATTGAGAGGTCATTTGAGGTGACTGAACACAAAAACTAGGAAGTGTTTTGTTTATACAGAGCTGTTGAAATGGGTCTAGTCTGACGAAAACCAAGTCACTGCCATAAACTTCACACATTGTTTTAAAGTAATATATGATTGATGATTTCTATTGAGGTATCTACTAAATGGTGCAGTGAACAGAAAATACTATTTTTTTTGCACATTTTGTATTGTTTTGGGGCTAAAAGATGACTTGGTTGTGTTCTAGACAGCTATTTCTTAGACTCAAAGAAAGGAGATGTCATGTTGTGATTAAGTAAGTATAATAATTAGAGTTCAGAATCGTTTTACTCTGCGAGTATGAATTTTTTTTGGTTTGACACTTAATATTTTAACAAAAGAAATTGATTTGCCAATTGTATGTGGTTGTATATTTTGCAATGATTTTTAACCAACGCCTAATAATTTCAGTGGTTCAGTGATGAGATTGTGGAAGTGATAAAGCATGCCAGTGCAGCACTATAAGGATTGATCAAAGCATCTCAGACTAAAACTAGGTTTCATTCCTTTTGATGAAACCTAGTTTTGTCCGTATGAAATGCTTTTGTAGAAACTGTGGTTTAGTGAAGCAGCTCCCGCAGACGTGCGTGCAGTCTGACAGCTGGAGGATCAATCAAAGCTGCTGTCGAGCCTGTGACAGCATTAAAACACATCCCCCACGGTTACTCGTCAAAAAGTTTAGGTGACCAGCTGTCTGCAAATGTAAATCCTGGGAGGATCAGAAATTCCAGGCATGCCTATGATTTTTGATGTATAGGTATTTTATTTATTAATTCAAATAATGAGTCATTAACGGTAATGCCAAAAAAAAAAAAAAAATCATTTATTTTTTTATTATATTTTTAATTTTATATATGACCCTTGACAGATTTTGTGAGATTTATTAATATTTTTTGTAATATTTAATTATTTATTTGTTTTATTTTTGATTAAAAAATGACAAGTTCTTGACAGGTTTTGTGAGATTCATCCTTTTAGGACAGCAGCAGCTGTAGTATGTTTCCTTACGCCTGGCCTCTTACTCGCTCGCTCGCTCATGTGGGTGGAAGTTGCTCCATGTAATGCGATTATTCTGTGTCTGTTCCAGTAAATAGAGAAACAGAGATGTCTTTGGGTGTTTGGCGTGCTCTCTGGCTGACAGAATGAAAGAAAAGACATACTGATCAAAACTGGCCTAAGGCAATGGGTGTGTCGTTTTGATACGTTTGTTTAGAAATATAACACATTCACAAAGAACTTGTTGAAAAAAAGATTCTGTTGCTCTTTTGATCTAATGCTAAAGCTCACAGTGCAAAGCTCCTTTGCCAAGAGCACTTTAACAATGTTATTACTATCATTCAATGTTATATGTTTGATCAAACTCCTAACCAAATGTCCTGACTCATCCTGTGCTGCAAACGGTGCTTTCTTCAGAAAATGCAAACAGCTAGTTCATCAGTGAAATCTCCTTCATAACAGAGATGTATGTTGTTTTCTTCTGATTTCAGGTCAGTCTTCAGTGCTTGGAGAGTTTTCTGTGCACGTTTCATTGTGTGCGACAACTCGGTGACCCGAGAGCAAAGGATGCGCTCAAATTCTGGTAAGCCGTCTTCTTTTTCATGATGAGCCAGATCACTGTTTGTCTAAGTGTCTTTTCACTGACAGCCTGCATTCAAAGAAATAGTTACCCAAAAAATGTGACTTTTGGAATGCGGAATTTTGAATAACATCTTTGTTTGTTTTGTTTTTGTTTTTTTTGTCACCAATTAAAAACACTGACTCACTGCATCTTTTTGAGATATTTTAAGCACAGATCACAGTTCCTGATCAGTGTTTTTTTGTGTAATTTACCCAATTACAGATCCGCCCTTGATCCGCCCTTGAACCTTGTTTAGATGAACTAAAATCATAGCAACCAGCAACTAGAGCTCATGTTAATTAGCATTGTGTTGAGAGAAGCTGATCGTTTGAGGCGAGTGATAAAAGGCTTTCTTTGTCTGGCTGAGTGGCTACATGCCGTGTGCTCAATTAAGTGTGTTTTCTCAGCTCCTAATCTTTATCTCACGATCATGTGCAATTCCTGGAACTTTAGCCGAAACACAGGAACTGGACGAAGCTACAGCCCATCTGATGTGAATGCATTAATGCATGATTATTGAATACGAAACCCTTTGACCCTTTCGAATCTTCGATCTGCTTTGAGTGAGATAATAAAGCAATTACTTTGTTAAAGCAATAGTTCACTCAGAAATTAAAACTGGGATCATTTATTCACCTTTATGTTTTTCCAAACTTGTCAGACTTCCTGATTGTTTGTGGATATTGAATTATTTAACTCTGCTCCACTATCTTAGGCATATTGGCAAACTGAGACGGGGAAAACAACATATCAAGTTATGAGTTTATCATTAACTTGCATAGCAATTATAGTGATGATAAAATGGGAGTGCAGTGCCGTATACATAATGTAATCTATTTACATGTGTGTATTGCACAGTGCAGAGTATTTACATTTCATGAAATGTATTTCAGAGTCAATTTCTTAGGCTTTCATTGTCTCTATGTTAGCCTGGTTTGCAAACCAAAAAGCAATACTTGAAATAAACTATATTATCTAATATACTGTCTGCTATGGAAGTCCATTTCTGCCGTGGGATTAAAAAATAACAAGGTTATTGCAGCTTTTTGTCACACAGTTCAGGCTTTTTTACACAGTTTTGATCAAAATTCACAATTGTGAGACATGAACTCAATTTTGAGGAAACAAATCTGAATTTCAAGATATAATCTCAGAATTCTGCTCTTTTGTTGTTGTAATACAATTAAAGTCAATGAGGTTTCTTAATTTCCTATTCGTTTCTTCAAAATATCTTCTTTTATTCCTTTTTGATAATTTAGTAGAAATGAACAGTATTTAAAAAAATCTGGTTTACTCATTTAGAAATGCAAGCATGTTCATATTCACATGGTTGTGCAAAATAAGATAATATGGCTTGCAGAGGGGTAAGATTTGCTTTTACATAACAGGATTGTTTCGGCGTCTGGAAAATGGCAGGTTCACCATCTAAAGCTTTGCTACAAAATCGAATTACTCCGAGTCACCCTCAGGCCTGGCCAGAAATTTGCTTCCCAGCCTGCCCCTGTGCAACCATGTGACATCACATGCTTTCATGTGATGCACTGATCAACTCAAAATCTGGAAAGCTTCCCTCTGAAATTCCAATATAATGGAATTTACAGAGGAGGACAGAAAATTCAGTCATTAGTGAAGCGTGGAGGCATGTGGACGCAGGCTTGATTTTTGCGCTACTACGATCATGAGTGGAATATATGGCTGAAATACTGCGATAATGGAGATTTTGAGTTCCAGAGTGGGCTGGTTATAAGAGGTACTGTAGGTCAGCTGGAATAGTGTGTGTGTTTCTGGGTATTGTAGATTTTAAAGGAGGCGTGTCTCTAAAGCACCATCTGGGTGTGTTTATAATGTGTGTGCTGAAGCCGCTGTGATGTAAAGCAAACGTATTAAAATGTCCACTAAAAGTGTGTATTTGAGCATTGTGTAACAGAGCATGTGTGTCTTTAGGGGAGCCAGTATTCTAAATGAATATAATTTAAATACAGTAATAATATAGTCAGGGGTGCACATAAGTGGTCCACAGGTCTGCATGCACGACCAAAATAAGAAATGAGCTCTGTAAATAAGTTCGAGTGCGCATTTGCGTACCTACAAGGTTGACAGCAGTTAGTGTACAATTACCATTTTAGATCGGCAAACTGTAATACTGTATTACGGTACAGATTTCTGTTCGAACTGAAAGCATAATTCTAGGCTGTTCACTGCCGTTTTCAAAACACAATGCAAAAATGTGACATTTCATTCACGAACGTGTTTGACTCACGCTATTCATTTAGCAGCACTAAACGGCAGTGCTTCTACTTGCTTGCTGAAAACCCGCCAAAATAAAAGCTTGCAAATTTTAGGTTTGAAAATGACAAAAAATCATAGAAAAAAAAGTAAATATTATAATTTTTAAGTTTACTATAAAAAATTGTTTTCATTTAATACTCCCATTTTATTTTAAAATATAAGATTACTACACTTTGTTTTGTTTATTTTATTTTAAAAAAACATTTAATGTTATGTTTACTGGGTCTCACTATGTGCAGTGTGAGGACCAAACCAAATCTCCGAAACTTATGTGCACCCTGAATATAGTATCACAAAATTTTGGCTCTTTTTTTTCCTTTTGTAGAAAATGTTTTAAATTGCAAATGCAGTTTTTATCAGGAAAAAAAATGTTTCTCCAAGCAAGCCTAATGTACATATAATCATTGTCTTTATGTGAAATATATTTTTGTTAAAATATGCTTTTTTTTCTCGTTTCATTTTTTGGGGTGTGATATGATGAATAACTACTGCGATTACCCTTATATTCTTCGAAGTAATGAGGTTAAATTCATGTCTTGGAATTGTTACGCTTATTGTGACCATTTGTTCTGCTCTATGTGGTTTGGTAAAGTGAGATGGCTGAAATTCTGTCCAGCGGTTGATGTGGTGGATGGAATAACTGGTTGATGCGTTACAGTACGCTGTGGCAGTGTCTGATGACAGGATCTGCTGTCTGTGTCCATGAAGCCTAACCCTGTTGCGTAACAGCACTGTAGTTCCTTTCAGTCAACAATTGAAGTGGATCATAACCTTTCATCAAAGTTGTTCTAAAACCAAAATAATACCCGTTCTTGTCTTTGGACAACTTTGAACCTTTTTGATCCACTTCAAATGTTGACTACTGTAGTCTGTGTGCATACCATAACCTGCATTTCACTGGTCAAGTCTGAATGCAGGTGGGGTCAAATGGACTGCCAGCCTTTGTGAGATATTGGTGATATTGATATTTTTTTTGCCACAGCATAGTAAGGTCCTTATATAGGCAGCATTTGATCTGCAAAGGCTGTTGACAGACAGACGGACTGCATAATTAATTACATGTAAATAAAAAAACGAAGCACACTAGATTATGAGGATAGCAGATTTTCTTGTATTTATGGGACATGAAACCACCTGAGCAGTTTCACTTGTTTTTATTTTCTTGTTAATTCATACAAAAAGAGAACTGCATTGTATGTGAAACTAAGGCAAAGCTCTAGTGGGTGATTTACATGTTTTCATGCTCTGGTTTTCTTTCCTCCATCAGCTCGGACATGAGTGGGGCCAGTAACACCCTGGCACGGGAGTTTCTGACCGATGTGCACCAGCTGTGTAGCGCGGTGGCCCAGCGGGCCGAGGACGAGGAGGAAAGTCACATGGTGGCGTTGGGAGAGTATTTGGTGCGTGGACGTGGGTTCCTGCTCCTCAGCACCCTGGACTCTGTTATTGACCAGGTCAGTTGAAGAAGCTTAATTTGAAGATATTTTAACCCTATAAAGCATCTACATGATCAACATGATCAGAACTTTGCTGTTAAACCTGTTAGTAGTAATATTTCCAGATAAAAACTTGACACTTGGAATAAAGCAGCTTTGATTTAATTAAAATCTGTGAGTCTCAAATCTGATCATGAGGCTTTTGAGGAATGTTTATTTGTTCATTGCACTGCATTATGTTTTGATCATCAGACTAAGCATTTAAATATAATCGTAAGACATTATTATAGATATTATTATAATTATTATAGAATAACAACTGATATTTATGTAAATTTTATGTACTTAAAAAATGTATTAATCAGAAATGTATCTTACTTTCTGTTCATATACATACAGGCATCTGGTATGTATGTAACCAGAAAGTAAGATATAATTCTGATGAATGAAAAAGCAGTACACATTTTTTGTTATTTACTCGTGTGATAGACAGTAGTGCAAAAAAAAAGATGCAGGATGTGTCCTTTTTTATTTTCTTGTTGCGCTCATCTCTGGAACAAATGACTGGATAATTCCTGGACATGACATGGAAATGTATTAGTCAAAAGGCATGTTATTTAGGGAATGTATTCCTTTCCAAATGCTTGCGTTGTTTAGAAATAGCATGCTGATGTGTCACAGTCACAACAGAGCTGAACAGCCTTCCTCAGTGCCTCATGTATTCACATTAATACTGCATACAGTGGACCTTAGAAGTATTTTCTTTGCGCAGTGGCTTAAATTTTGCTTAAGCGTCCATGCATCAAAATCTCAAGAATTTCACTGTGCTTATATAGTTTTCACTTCTATATCCTGCTTACAAATTTAATGAATGGGTGCTGGGAATGTATTCTTGCTGTTTCTTTTTGGTCTTTCCCTGCAGACATGAGGAAAACTACTGGGAAGTCTTTCCTTAGAGCAGTGAAGCGCTGAGTATAGACATTCATCTCTCTGTAGGCACACTGCAAGCGAGATACACAATATGACAGCAAAACTGAGAGACTCTAGTTAGCGAGTGGAATTGTTTTGCATATTTGCAAATGCAGACAGCTTGGATTGTTGTAATTGGGTGTCCATATTTTATATTACGGTGTAGACAGGGGTTATTATAGTTAATTAAAACAAACTAATGCTATTAAAAACATTGTGGTTACTTGAAATAAAATAAACTGAAATAGATTTGAAAACCTTTCATTTCTTATTTTCATTTAGTTTAACTCATACTACTAGTCAAAATTGTTTTCCTTGTTAATCTATCAACATTTTTTTGGCACGTTAAAGGAAATGACAAGTGGTTTATTTGATCCTGTGTTTTTTTTCTAGACCTCTCTTTACCACCTCTCCTTCATTTTCTCTCTTTGAAGTGAGAGTTCTTATGAATCGTGTCTGGAGTGGTTCTTACTCCCAAGACGTGGTCCTTTTCTCTGAACTCGGCACTGCTTGACTATCTCTCAACACGACATCAATCGCCTGTGTGTTTGCATAGTGGTGGGTCAATATGGCTCCCTAGCCACTTTGCTAATTAGCTTATGAGTATGCTGCCAGATGCTTGTTTACCTGGGGTCACACAGCACTGTGGCACGCAGCCTCCTGTATTTGCTTTTAATTCACACACGTCAGGGTGCTTTCGCTTCTCCTTGTGAAGAATGCTTTCTTGCTCAGGGTGGAGCCAGTATTTAGAGACTTGCTGTTGTATCTCATGTCCAGCAAAGCCTGTATTTTACTTAAGTAGTTGGAGGAAAACCACTGGATGCAGTTTTTGTTGTCTGCACTTGTCCATCTTTTGCATAGTTCTGGAAAGACAGGGCACAATGAAGCAGAAGTGATAAAAGTAATCTGCTTCTAGGTGGTCATCAACACAAGGAGACTGTTTTTGATTGGATTTGGAGTGACTGAGTGAAGAATTCAGTTCAAATCCAGATTTAACCTGTTTAACCTTTTACTTAGGAGTTGACCTGTCGGGAAGAGCTGCTTACACTCTTGTTGTCTCTGCTACCTCTGGTCTGGAAGATTCCTGTTCAGGAGGAGAAAGCCCCAGGTGAGTCACTTAACCGGTTAAAAATGCATGCTATTTACAGTCTTAATTTTGAGAATGCACTAGAGGTATACTGTAACCCACCTTAAACCTTAAATTAAATAATTATGTGCTAATATTAAATGACTTCCTGGCATTGCATTCAGATGGTAAGATGATATACTTTTACATGATTTGTTTTATAACGCATATGCAAGGACGCCATGCATTTTTAAGTAGATGCCTGCATGAACAACAAGTGAAATCATGAGATGGCTTGAATTATGAAACAGTACGGTTAAAAGATGATGGCAAGGATAAGACGTTTCATTGAGCTTGAGACTGAAGGTATTTAGTATAGGCATGCTAATCTTTTCTAGCAGCTGCTTTCCACATTGTTGAGTTATTAGTTCCAGTAATTGTGTTGTAAACAGACCTCTCGAGTTCATCATGACTTGCTCTGATAAAACCAGATTAAACCAGTTTGTATAACTGGTAGATGTCAGTCAGGACAATCATTTAAACTTTTTTTTCCTTTCCTGCTCTGCTTTTTGATCTTAGATTTCACCCTGCCTTCACTACTAGATGTGTTTCTATGCCAAGAGGGAAGGACCATCCCTCAAAAGGCGGGGCAAGATAGATATGATGTGCAGAACTCTGGCAAACGTTTATCTGGCTCCTGGAAGTCACGTCGTTCACGTAGGACAGCTCAGCGATACTCTGTGAGGGATGCACGCAAATCTCAGCTTTCCACATCAGATTCTGAAGCCAACTCGGATGATAAGACTGCAAATACTGGGAGCAAACATCGCAGATTCCACAGTTCGGCTATTCGTGTTAGTTGCCAGCTTCACCAGTCCAACAATACATCACAGCCAGCATCGCAACATACCGCTCTCGATGCCATGAGCGCCATTGAGCCATCTCAACCTCATGTGAGACTCTTTGGATCTCACACATTAGATCCTAACATGCTAACAGACCCCACCACCCTCTCCATCTTCAACCGCATGGAGAACTCGCCTTTTGACCTTTGCCATGTTCTGCTCTCCCTTCTTGAAAAAGTCTGCAAATTCGACATGACCATCAATCATAACCCAGGCTTGGCGGTCAGTGTTGTTCCCACACTCACAGAGATACTCACAGAGTTCGGTGACTGCTGCGGTCCCGGTGGTGGTGTTGGAGGTGGGATCGATGAGCTAGCTGGAGGCTGGACTGAGGAGCCAATTGCACTTGTTCAAAGGATGCTTTTACGCACAATTCTGCACTTGATGTTTGTAGATGTGGGTCAAAATGAGACACTGCCTGATAATCTGCGGAGAAGCTTGACTGACCTCCTCAGAGCAACTTTAAAGATTCGTACCTGTTTAGAAAGGCAAGCCGACCCTTTTGCGCCAAGGCCAAAGAAGACTCTGCAGGAGATACAAGAGGATTTTTCCTTTTCTAGGTACCGTCACCGGGCCTTGCTACTGCCAGAACTCTTGGAGGGTGTCCTGCAGCTACTGCTAGGTTGCTTACAGGCATCTGCTCCCAACCCTTTCTTTTTCAGTCAGTCTCTTGAGTTAGTTCATGAATTTGTCCAACACCGTGGCTTGGAGCTCTTTGAGGCAACAGCTCTGCGCCTTGAGGCCTTAGCAGAAGCTCGAGATTCAGAAGTCGGCAACGAGGCATCAGAGCGTCTGCGTTGTCTGATTGCTGATGTGCTCAAGATAATCAGTGCGGTCAAGAGGGCCAAGTCTGAGCAGCTACACCAGTCTGTTTGTGCACGTCGTCGACACCGTCGCTGCGAATACTCCCACTTTTTGCACCATCACCGTGACCTCTCAGGACTGCCGGTATCCGCTTTCAAGCAGGCAGCCCGGCGTAATCCCTTTGAGGAGGACTTGGAGGGTCATGACGGAGAGGTGCGGTACCCCGAACGCTGTTGTTGTCTTGCAGCTTGTGCTCACCAATGCTTGCGACTTTTCCAGCGCCTCTCACCCTCAGGTCCTGCTGTGCTGCAGGTACTGGCAGGAGTGCAAGCTGTTGGCATCTGTTGCTGCATGGATCCAAGGTCCATAATTGGACCAATGCTTCAGGCATTTCAGGCTCCTGGACTTCGGAGCTACCAATCCCACGTGTTGAGCGTTCTTAGTAGACTAGTCTTAGAACAGCTTGGAGGTGGCCAACCTTCTGAAAAGGCCAAGCTTGCCTCCTGCAACATTTGCACTTTGGATAGTAGCCAGTTACCTGGCCTTGAAGAGACTCTGCAGGTCTATGGACCTAGGAAAGAGTCAAATTTATCCACATCCCCAGCTCCTTCTTATCGTTCCCAAGGTATCCTGCCCAGTGGAGGAGCTGAAGACATGCTATGGAAATGGGATGCTTTAGAAGCCTATCAAGAAATTGTGTTTGGGGAAGACTGGCATTTGAGTCAACAAATTGCCGGACATGTATGCCAGTTGACTTTACGAGGCAATGCAGTAGTGCAATGGCAACTCTACACTCATATTTTTAACCCAGTGCTTCAGCGGGGTGTGGAACTAACCCACCATGCCCAGCAACTTGGTGTGTCAACTACTTGTAGCCAAGTCTGCAGTTACCATACCCATTGCCTCCCGGTTGAGGTACTACTGGTTTATCTTCAAACTCTGCCTGCTCTGCTGAAGTCAAGGTATGACTATGTTTTTCATCTACCTTGTTTACTCCAATTCACTGTTGTTTAGATTCTTTAAGGAGGCTTTCACATTTAGCATGTTTTATTGTCTGCGATAATATCGTAATTGTTGTTTTAACAATGTCCAATTTGACATTATCGAGTATTTTGCAAAAGCCATTCAAAACACCTACAGAGTGCAATGCACACATTATGAGAAGTCTAGACTAGTGCGCGTACTCATTAACAGTGTTCTTTCACTGCATGATTCAGCCTATTAAAATACATTTAGACTGATCACAAATTCAAGACATGGGGACAGAAAATGTATAGATTTATTCCACTTCATATAGTTAATCAATATCACACGAAGAGTGCCGTTTTCTTCTCCCAAATTACCATGATTACAAATGTGATATTGATTTTTTTTTTTTTTTTTTTCCAACAGTTCAGTAGACAAGAATTAAGAGACTTATGTTTTAGAAAGAATATTGCCTGTTTTTGCTCTATTTCGCCAGCAAAAATCATTCCAAACACAGCCACAGCACTGTTTTGCGCCTCTGAGCAACATGACAGTGTTTCATTCCTGAATGATTCAACCGTTTAAATTATTTGGTTCAATCGCAATGACTTATTAACTGTGACTTGATTGACTTTAACTGTGACTTAATTCCACATTTAAAGTATCTTTTTATTATTTAAATAATTTAAAATATCAGTATTCAACTTTTTATGTTTAAAATATCAAAACATTATTTATGCATTTGTAACTGCAGGTTAAATGCATTCATGACCTGCATTAAACACTGTGTAAATGGCACTTCAGATGCAGCTTTTGTGTTTCGTTTGCATTGCAAAGACGAATTTGTTGATACCGATTTCATTTGCTTGGCAACAGCCCAAATGTAAGAATTTGACACAAATGATAATACTTACTTTTAGAAAAAATGGCTTTTTAAAAGTTAAAATGCCCATAAAAGGTAAAAATCTATTTAAACTTATTGGGAAAGATTAATTTCTATCAGTGTGAACTGACCACCACAAAAAAATAAATTAGGAGTCAGCTGTCGATGGTAGTCCTTAAGATACCAGCACAATAACACATTCAGCAAAATACCGTCTAATTGTCGTTATCGATAAAATCCCAGAAAATATTGAGATATTATTTTTTGTCAATATCGCACACCACTAATGTTTACTACAGTCCGAATCTGAGTGAGATCATTCCTGACACCTTCTGCAGCGTTGGTCTGTTTTCAGACTCATAGATGCATTTGATTTGGTGCATTTGATTTCATCTACTGGCATCACAAACATGCACTCTGCATGATCTAAAACACAATGTGGGTCAATATATTTGTATTAATTAGGTGCTAATATGTGCAGCAGACTGAATAGCGTGTGCATTGCCTGAACACTCCATTCTGCTACTTGCGTACAGTCTCTTTTGAGGAGACAGGTGATTGCGAGCCATTCATTTCTCGCCCGGATTGCAATCACTCCGCATTACACTACATGCTTAATCTCACTGGTATCCAAGGTTAATTATCTCCCGTGTCATTAATTTTCAATGTAATCCTACAGGTAGTTTCTGGCTCGATATTGCGGTGCACTTCTAGGTCTGCATGCAAACTTTCCCATTAACAATTTTTCATGCAAACCATGGCCTGTTTCAAGCTAAAGTGCCAGTGTGAAAGCCCCCTAATCCAGCTTTTTAAATAACCTGAGATTCCAATTTACTTACTGAATTAATAACTTCTGATTTTGTCTTTCAACTCAGCCGGGTGGTACGCGACCTGTTCCTGAGTTGTAATGGACCAAACCAAATCACAGAGTTGATCTACTTGGACTGCACTCGTCCGTGGGCACTGAAAGTGTTCGAGACCCTTATCTTGAACGCGTGGCACCATCACACAGAATCTGCTGTGCACGAACTAGAAAGAGCAGAAGCTCAGGAGAGAGAAGCTGTTCTTGGGCTTGTAGAGGAACTGAGTTCACGTGGGGCTGGTGATGGCCCCCAAAGCCTCACTAAGTTTTACGAAGGCTTGAAAGAGGCATGCCCTCACCCAAAGGGCAAAAGTGCATTTTCTGCAGTAGGCCGTAACCGAGGCGAGGCGCATTTGAACACAATCAACCTTTTTCTGTGTGTTGCCTTCCTGTGTGTAAGCAAAGAGGCGGACTCTGACAGAGACTCTGCTAATGACTCTGAAGACACCTCGGGCTATGATAGTACAGCCAGTGAACCATTAGGTGGGCGACTACCTTGCCTTTCCCCAGACAGTGTGGCTCTTCCCTCTAAAGAACAGATAAGGAGGGCTGCCGACGTTTGGTCAGTATGTCGTTGGGTGTACATGTCCAGTCCAGTATTCCAGAGGCAGTTCTTTAGACTGGGAGGTCTAGATGTGTGTTCGCGTCTAATGACAATGGTCATCCAGAAACTCACGTCTAAAAACAAGGACTCTAAATTTAAGAAAAAGAGAGAGAGTAAGGGCAAAAGCAGTCCATCTCATGTAGACTCTCCCAATCAAGCTTTTACAGGACAGTTTGACAATACAGCTGCAGGTACAGAGGAAACCCACCAGCATGACACTCATAGTCCCTCTCAGGTCGAGAGCAAGTCAAGTGACCCAACGCACAGGCTTGAAGAGGAATGGCCTCTACAGAGCATCCGACTGCTGGAGGCACTTTTGGCAATCTGCCTCCACAGTGCCAATTCAGCCCTGCAGAGACTGGAACCAGACCTTTCCTTTCAGGTACAGTAGACAAACACACTAGCTCTGTTTCAAACCCTAGTGAGGGGTTATAAGGGGCTAGAAATGAAATGCACAGGATGCCTGAAAGTGCTGTCGATATAGGCACTCTAGGATTTGGAACAGAGCTATTGATTGCCATTTTGAACTAGGACTGTGTCTTATTCTCATTCTCGATGAGTGTAATTTTCCCATGCTCTGTCCCATAGCTGCAGTCTGTGGAAGAGACGCTGTGTGAGGTCAGGGATCAGCTCTCTCGATCTGGAGTTGTCAATTCTGAACTGGCAGTTCCTCTGTTTGATTCCTTACTGCGTGTGGCACTGGCTGAGATGTTCTGCAGTCCAGAAGTCAGCGAGGAGAAACCTGACAAGGTAATTTGGTTGCTTCTTTAAAACATCTGTGGTGCTCCCCTCCTATACGGCCATGCTGTACTTTGGGTGACTCAGGTGTGAGTCTGATCTTCACCACATTGTCTCACCCAACCACATTGTTTCCTTTTACTGTCTGCAGTCTAAAACTTAGGAAAAGTAGAGACTTTCTTGCCCTTAATTGAAATAGAAAATAGAACTTTTTGTGACTAAGTACAAAATCTATAGGGACGATTATATGCTGTATAATTTATTTATATGCATTTATGTACTTACACTACCAGTCAAAAGTTTTTGAACAGTGAGATTTTTTAATGTGTTTTAAACAAGTCTCCTTTGCTCACCAAGCCTGTATTTATTTGAACCAAAGTACAGCAAAAACAGTAAAATTTTGAAATATTTTTACCGTTTAAAATAAGTGCTTTCTATTTGAATATATATATTAAAATTAATTTTTGCATCATTACTCCAGTCACATGATCCTTCAAAAATCATTCAAATATTTTGATTTGCTGCTCAAAAAAAAAAAAATCTTTTGTAACATTATAAATGTCTGTGTCATCACTTTTATACTAACAAACATATATATAATATACTGACTCCAAGCTTGTTAGAAAAGCATTTTATTTTAGATGAATGCTGATCTTTGGATCTTTCTATTCATCAGGGAATCCTGAATAAAATACTCCATTGTTTTAAATATTGTTAATACTAATAAAAATGTTTCTTAAAAAAAGCAAATCACTATATTAGAATGATTTAGTTGAACGGATGTCTTTTATTCCCAGTAGTATTGTCTGTAGTGGAACACATCACCGAATAATTCCCAAATAAAACTTATTATTTGGACACAGTAAGATTTATTTTGGCACTCTTTAGTATTTTAATCTGCTTTCTGAAATGAAATGACCTCTGGTCTACACATGGATAAACAGCCTTTTTGTGTGTTTTTCTTTGATTGAGCACCGTGGGGCACATGGGGGATATATTTTTTTTGTGGAAACAGTCAGCTGATATGGTCCTGTGACCAAAATCAAATTTTTTTCTTTTACTTTACCAGCTTTCTGAAATCACAAACTTTAACACTCTAACACAGACAACACCAGAAGCGATGTTATAAGGATTATTTACCTTAATTTGTTTGCGATGCAACAGTACATTATTCTGAAAAGAGCTCATTTTCTAGAAGGTAAGATTTTGCTGCCTGCTTTGCTTTAATCTACTTTGCTACAGATTTTTTAACATTCTTTTTGACATTCTGTGCTGTAGGGAAATGAAAGCTATAAAATTTGGAAGTGGTTACTTAGTGTGCTTGTGTAAGAGAGAGTGGCCTTTTCTTTTTAACTTTGATGCTTGTACACAATAGTCCTTGTAATTTCTTTTTTTAGCATGTATTTTTTTAAGTAAATAAACTAATAATAAACTGAAGTTTTTATTAGTTACAAAATGGTAAAATTAGT
The DNA here is from genome assembly GCA_012976165.1 of Labeo catla. NCBI lineage: Eukaryota > Metazoa > Chordata > Actinopteri > Cypriniformes > Cyprinidae > Labeo > Labeo catla. Next base: position 385,452 of record VONZ01000210.1, on the reverse strand, counting down.
ATCTTTGCAATGCTTTGAGGTAGTAAGATAATTGCAGTGCAGGATTTTAAATATATAGCACATTTTATACACAATGGTAGTTCAAAGTGCTTTAAATAAAAGGAATTAAAATAATCATAAAAACAATTAATCACAAAATAATCAACGATAAAAGCAAAGAATTTAAAATTTTTAAATGATTTAGAAATTGATTTTAAAATGAAATAAAAAAAAAATAGGCTTAAATCATCTTCAGTGCTTCTGTTATTGATTCTGTGCAATGCTTTAGAAAAGCAATAATGAAAGTGCAAATGAAGACACAAAACAGGAAGTGAAGCAGTATCTCAGCAAAGGTTTTGAATATCTAAATGAAGCTTGTATGGTTAAATTCCCAGATAATGCCGCATACAGTTGGTTATTTGATGGTTCTTAAATTTGCTGCCACCTATTGATCTAAAATTATACATTTCTTGTAACTGAAAATCTGTGGCTGCATCTGAAATTGCATACTTGCCTAGTATATTGTAGGCGAGAAACAGTCTGGGGTAAAAGAAGTATCTCTGGATTCACAGTACTCATAAATGAGTAGGCAAAAAGTACCAGGATGACCTACTACTTCCAGCATGATTCTAAGTGTGCATGTGATGGACACTTTACTGTCCCATGATGTCACAGGAGAGGAAAAAAAAAATCAAAATACTTTTATACTTTTTACATGATCTAGTAGTAGTTGTAGTATTAGTAATAAAATATATGTTAATAATCATATTAATAAAAATATTATTTATAATATAATAGTGTTAAATCTTTTTATATTAAAGATTAATTTATTATACTTAATTATGGATTTTATTTATATTGTTTTTATAATATTATCTTTCAGTCTAGAATTATTGTTATTTATATAGTATATTTATATTTAAGTAATCATATTAACACATTTTATATTTTATTATGTTATAAAAATGTTTAATCTATTTTATTTGAATTTTATTTAATTATTTCTTAATTTCTATTTATTTTATTTTATATTCTAATCCATGCTTTCATCTGGTACTGATCTGTCTGTCCCTCTGTGCAGAAGTCTCAGGTCAGCAGTGAGGTGGCACCTCCAGCAGGTGATCTGTCAGAGGACGTGGATGAAGCTCAGGTGAGTGGCGCTCCACCCTTGGGAGAAGAGGAAGGCTATGACGCAGACAGTGAAAGTAACCCTGAGGATTCCACCCGTCAGGAGGAAGGTAGTACCACCCATTTATACTGACTTCAGAGTCTGCATTGTGCTGGTCATTTGTGTATATGCATATTATCTAGAGCCTAAAGTATCTTGCATGAGTTTAACTGTAATAATCTTCACAGTTAGCCAGGCTGAAAAGTGCATAGTAACTGATAGCAGGGGGACTTTCTAGAATGATCTCGAATGTGTTAGCCAGTCTGAGCCGGTTAGCATCAGGTAGGCTGAGTGAACGTCTGGTCAAGCGGTACGTGATCTTGTTCTCTAGTCACATGCAGAGCTGGCTCTCTCGCCCTGAGAATGGTGTCATTGTTTCCTTCGGCTATGATGTAAGTACGCCGTGTTGAGCCGCGTCTTGTGACTGCAGCTTTTGACCAGTCTAGTACGTCCACAGATATGTGAGTGATTTTGTAAGTTCACTCGCTTTTGCACGAGGGCCTGTAGTTGATCTAATTTATAATGGAGGGAACTGAAAACAAAGCTGGAAATGGCAGAGTACGGTGTGGGTGTGTTTTCAGTCTGTGAAACTAAAAGAGAACTGAATGTGGTTTAGATAGTGGAGTTTGATTTCAGCATCTGATGAATTATTTCTGTTGATCCACTGATGTGACAAAACTGTAATTTGTTTCATTTAGACAAAGAAACATGTCTATCAGCCATGTCCATATATGTGTTGTCTGTTTGTCTCTCTCTATTGTTTTATCCATTGTTCTTTTTTCTTTCTTTCTGGTTTATCTTTCTATTTTTTATCTTTCTGTCTAACCATCTGTCTTGTTTGTTTTATGTATTATTGGTGTATCTATCTATCTGTCTATCTATCTACTGGTCGTTCATTCTATCATCTTTTTCTATCTGTTGATTATTTGTTGTATCATTGTTATTCAGTCGTTGTTTTCCTATCTGTCTGTCAGTTGTCTGTTCAATCGTTATTTTTCTATCTATTTATTAGGGATGTAACAATCTACTTAATTCACGATGCGATACAATTCACAATACTAAATACTAATTTATTTATTTTTTTAACAAAATTAGATTTAAGACAAATTATAAATAAAGGTGTCCTTTTGTCTAGGGCTAAAATTAAGGCTTTGCCTTTGCTCTTTCCATTTAAAATTAGAGGCAACCTCTCAATTTTATTCCAGACCAAACAAAGATGCTACATGCATGCAGCATGAGCAGGTTTTTGTTTAAATTAGATTGTATATTGTTGAAATTTGAAGCAACAATAGAACTGTCTGACTTTAGTTTTGTGAAATTGTGCTACATAAAACATCTGGATGACCAAAAAAAGCAGATGGGCTGAATGAGAATCCAGATTCACTCTCTTACAGCAGGTGGCGCTTATGGAACAGAAGTGATACAGTGTTTCCTTGGTTACCACTGTAAATAAATTATCACTGTGCTTATATTGTAAATATATTACACAGAGGCAAGATATCTATCTATCTTTCTATCTATCTTTCTGAAAAAAGTAGCTAGCATGCAGGGTTTTGGTTCGTTTTTGTGTTGCGTGAAAGGAAGACGGCTGAAAGCGGCATCCTAGTTTTGTTTATTTTACAAAAGCACAACGATTTGTTTTTATTGTGAATGTACACAAATAAAAGCAAACCAGTTACAGTTTCGATTATCTGTATGACTAGGAGTCGTTTCCACTGTTAGAAGGAAAAAAAAACAAGTGATTGCGCCGGTGCCGTTCACGCACACACAGTTAAGCATTGCTAACTTGACAATGCAACCTTTCCATTATCATAATAAAATAGAGTCAGCCAAACATATGGAAACATCACACTGCTTAATCGTGACATGTGACGCTTAAACATCACACTGCTTAATTATGCCAAACAATAAGTTTTATGTGGATTGGAATGTGAGTGAAGTAGAAAACCAGGTTTACATAATAAATGATATTTTGGCATTCAAATACATCTCAAATATGGAAACATTTGGATTTGTGTTGTATGAGAGACCCAACGTTAGTTTCAGTTTCGCTTTAGCCTAAATGAATTAGTTTTGGCTTGTCGTTTATATAGCCTAGCTTCTTATATTTTTCATTCTTGTTCTGTTTTTTGCGGAGTGAAGGGAACTAAAATAGCCTAGCCTATGTTTATAGTGTTTGTCAACATTTCGCTTTGGTGTCAGGTCTATTTCTGAATGTAATAATAAAATGCAACTTAACTTTATAGGCCTACGCAATTTTTATCTTTTTTTTTTTTTTCTCTCAAAAATGCAATTTTATTTTATTTTAACCATCCAGCAAACATTGTAAAATATTTTGATACATTACTGAAAAAATTTAAACCGGTTAACTGATTATATTAATTGGTCAAAATTCTTTCTGCCGGTCAATGGTTAACCGGTTAAAATGATCCTCCCTAGTGTGTGTGGGATTGCTTGTGAGAGAGTGTTCTCTGTGTGTGTGTGTGTGTGTGTGTGTGCGCGTGAGGCAGAAGTTCATTAATGAAAAGCACCCAGATCTTGCGTAGTTGCTGCAGGGTTGTCCACAGTTAAATCATGCGGGTTCTCTGGTGTGTGGCACCTCCATCAGCTTAATTCATTTTCTTGAGCTGGAGCTCTGAGCGCTGTGAGCTGCCTCTGTACATGCAGTACTTGCTCTTCAGTCCTTCTCTACATACTCTTGCACCACCACGTTTTTTTGTTTTTTTTGTTTTTTTTTATCGTGTTGTTTATAGTCCGTCTTCTTGTGACAGGGATAAAGGTGGAGGCTGGAGTTTCGTTGGGGGAATGCACGTTGGGAATGGCAGGAGCACCTCAGGGCTCTGGCCGCGGCCGTCTGCTGTTCCCGGAGATCTGCTTGATGGAGCTGCAGCTGTTAGCCAGCGGCTCTCCGGACCTGGAGGTTTTGGGCCACGTGTTGCAGAGCCTGTCAGCAGCCGTGAAAGGCCACCACAACAACGCAGCGCTGCTCTACCAGCAGGTCAGACTCTTATCTCATGCCTAACTGATTTATTTATGTATGCGATTACATATTGATGCAACGCAGTGAGATATCTTATTCTAAAAGACCTTGTGTAAGTTACCTACATTTGATTGGTAGAAAGTTTTGTTCTAAGCAGTTGAAAGAGTACACTTGAAACCAAAGAATCTGTAGCAGGAACAACATGACCTTATGCAAACTTTTTAGCAATTTGAGATTTTTTGGGGGTATTTTAATATCTAAAAAGAAGAGTCTGGATTTTTTAGCTTCGTAGCTGCATTTCAACAGTTCTTCGACAAATCTTTACAGGATTTTTTAAGAATTGTGATTATTTTCACTTTGTCCCATTGTTGATAATGATTTGATCACGGTGACCAGCCGGATTAAATAATCATTACTGTATTTATGAGGGAATGTGATCCATCATGCTCTTTTTCTCTTGTCAGGGTGGTGTGAAAGCCATTCTCACCGGATTTCAGAACATTCTCAGCCAATCAGACGCCTCCTATAAAGGTATATTATTTATTCTAAAATTATGCATATTTTTTCTAATTATCATTACTGTAATGTGACCAAATATTTTGTCTTCATACTTGGGAGTTTAATCATAATTCTCATTATTCTCAAGGGTCTTCTTACAGTATTTTACTGTATTGCACAAAAAAATACTGCAATACATTGAATAAAAAAAAAAATCATGTTTAATGAAAGACAGCACAACAAATAAAAATGATCTAAAAAAAAAAAAAAAAATATATATATATATATATATATATATATATATATATATATACATACATACATACATACACACACTGTATATATTTGCTTGTACTTAAAAATGTTTATTTTGTATTTTTTTATATATATATATATATATATTTGAGATTATTGTGAAGTTGATGTTTTTGAACATGAATTGAAAAAATAAAATAATAATAATAATGAGGTACACAGATAAATAATTTAGAATTAATAATAAAATAATAAAATTCAAAAAAAAAAAAAAAAAAAAAATTGTCCATTTTGATTTCATGGTGACTAGATGTTGTTTTTTAAAAAGCCTTAAACATTGGTTTGATTGCTATATCCAGAGTGCCAGACAATACTGATGGAGCTCCTTGTTGCCATGGTGAGTGACAGGATGACAGCAGAGGAACTCGCCCTCTTGACTCGCCTCTTCCTGGAGAAGACTCCGCCCACTGTAAGTGCAAACTTGCTTATCACTGAAATCAGGTACTGTGGGCCAAAAACACTGTATCAAACTTTTCTCACATCACTTTTCCACGGAAATGAAAATGGTTTGAAACTACATAAAACAAATGCGATCAGTGTGATCAAACACCAAAAACCGGTTTATTTTTAACACAGTGTCAGAAAGTGGACATGCTGATGCAGAATGTGCTTTTAGTAATGCCAGACTTTGGTTTGTCAACGCTGATATGAGTCAGCTTTGCAACATACATTATCTTTCTCTGTTCAAGCTTTTCTTTATGTGCCTTGTTTCTGATTGCTAGTCTTTTACTTCTGAGCTCCTCTTCTTTTGCCTCACATCTAATTTACTAGTTTATGTGGTTTCTACATACTGTAGATTGAAGATGCAGAATAAAGCTCTAAAATAATGACTAGTCGGCTAGTTGTTCATTCTGACCCATCCCTTGTATATTCAGCATTTAACATACAGTATTTTGTATCTAATTCTTGTATTTTCTGGCTCTTTTCTTGGAACCTACTGTACGCCCTCCATGGAGTATTGATAATGGCTCTGTGAAATGCACTTTTCACATGATTGTGTTAATGAAGGTCCATAGGGAGTCATAAGTCAGAATCTCTACCTCAGAAACACTCGCTGTCTTTAATGCTCATAACAGCATTAGTGTGCTTTCATTGTACCAGGCGACTGAAACAGACATCAGCAGTGTGCGAAATTTGCAAAACCTGCCAATTGGTCTTATTTGCAAAGATTGCATTACATTGAGCAGCACATTTCATTGTGGTTTGCTGATAGAGTTCTACAAGGCTCCATTTATTTGATCAAAAATACTGTATAAACAGTAATAGTGTGAAATATTTTACTATCAAAAATATTTTTTTTCTGTGTGAATATATAGTAAAATGTAATTAATATTTCTGTGATCAAAGCTGATTTTTCAGCATCATTATTCCAGTCTTTAGTGTCACATGAACCTTCAGAAATCATTCTAATATGCTGATTTGCTGCTCTAGAAACATTTCTAATTATTATCAATATTGAAATGTTGAAAATATTTGGTGTGCTGAATATTTTTTGGAAATTTTGGAACATTTTTGTTCTTAATTAACTCTTGTAAGATATTTTGCATTGTTATATGATATGAAGAAAAACTCAAATTTTGCTAACTGGGAAAAGCACCACTCATATTTTATTTTTGTTTTCATCATCTGTAGGAGATCTTGCTAAGAGGCTTGCTTCAGATTGTGGAGGCTAACACAGACACAGAGCCACTCTACTTCATGTCCTTTCCCATGATCCCTGGCACAGGGGTCTCTGGCCTGAGCTCCTCTCCTGGGATGAGGCCTCATGGGACGGCCGGTGGTAAGGGTGGAGTGAACACTCTTTTGAGGGGTAAATTACCTCTGGGTCGTGGTGAAGAAGACATGAGCAGACCCGTTCATCTGCGCACCTCTCCCTGGCATACGGCACCCTTCCACCTGCCCCTGGTGGGACAGAACTGCTGGCCTCACATGGCCAGTGGCTTCAGCGCCTCGCTGTGGGTACGAGCAGGGAAGAATGAGGACGGGTGTTATAAGAAGGGTAAGAAGATCATTCTACAATGATTAGTTTTATTATTATTATTATTATTATTATTATTATTATTATTATAAAATATATATAATATATATATACATGTATACACAATTATTTTAGTTCGGTGCCAAGGCAACATTTTAAAAGTTTAAGTTTTTCATGTTTATGTTTTTTTTTTTTTCCCCCAGCTCTAATCCAGTCATGGATAATAGTATTTTGTAATATTTTTCGTTTCGTTCAAATTATTTAAATTGATATTTTATTTATTAATTTTTTTTTGTAAATTTAGGTTTTAGTTAGTACATAAACTATTTGATTTCAGTTATTAACTATTTATTTCAGTTAATTCTTTTAATATAATGTTTTGTTTAATTTTTAATTTAATTACAGACAGGTCATGGAATTTCTGGAATATCAGAAATTAGAATATCTGGAATTTTAAAAGGTGTGTTTCAGACATGTAAAGTCAGGGATTTTTTTTGTCCAAGTCATTGAATATCAGAGATTTTTGTTTGTTGCTTTTAAAATTTTGGTTTCCATTTATCAAAATGTGATTTTTCTATACCGTATTTTTTATCGCGTTATTTTTCAGCGCCATTTTATTCTTTTCCCGATCGTCAACTGACAATCACTTAAGTCAAATGCAGTCACCAGGCTGTACCTGTTAACTAAGGAAAACATTTCAGGAAAATTTAAATTTCAAGACCTTTGGCTACAAAATGACCACTTCAAAGACTGGCTTAAAAGTAAACGATAGAAAAGCAACTAAATGTGAAGAAATAAATAGTTTATTATTGGTCATGGAAATTCAGATTTTTAGTCTTAATTTGACATTTGGCTTAAAGTGGGAACTCTGTATTTATTGATTGATTGATTGATTGATTGAATAGTTTTAGTTAACAATAACAGCACATGTGAACAGAATCCCACTTTATCTGTTTGAGTTAGTTTGGCTGTGTTTTGCAGAAGAGGAGGCATCTCTGGCAGAGGAGGCCCTGCATGGTCCCGCACATGTCACGGAGCAGCAGACGGACAGATATCTCCTCCATGTTCTCTCTATGGGCTCTAAGGCGCTGATGCTTCAGGTGTGGGTGAACGTCTTCACTGGAGCCTTTACCTTCAGGTGAGTGACATGGCAAAAATTGGCACCAAATACATTTTTCCCTCTCAAAAGCCTCAAAAGTGAACACGAGTGATGTTTCAGAAGGCTAGTGGATCTTACACAATCCACTGCAAACTCACATTCAACTCCATTCTGGTATAAAACACCACTTTACACCATCTAATCAACTCCTTATGGTGTACACTATAATAGTGCATAAATAATACTAATATAACAGGCTTGAGAATTTCACTGTGTGTGCTGTAAGATTATTCATATGAAAAATTGGCATCTTCCTGGCATGAGCCACAAAAAGTACATGTATTCAATGCTAAATTACTAAAGTAACATTTGTGAATTCAGGATCTGCATCGATCCAAACGATGAGATGAAGGCGGGTCTTCTCGCCCAGGCGGAGTCTGGAGACGGTGTGCTGACGGCAGGCAGGTGGCAGCACTTGGCTCTAACGTACTCGCAGCAGCCCGAGGGCAAGAAGAACATCCACGGTCAGCTGACCCTCTGGGTGGGCGGCATTAGGTGAGTCTGCCACTGTGATTGGTTGGTGGGTGATTTAAAGCGAGGGCTGCAGACATCAGTTCTTATGTAATCAGAATCATGTTTTAATCAAGCCTTCCTGTGACACATACAGAAAGTGTGACGTCTCGCTAGACTTCACCCTGCCCAGGAAGTCCAGTTTGTCATCGGACAGTAATAAGACCTACTGTATGCTTGGACACTATCAGCATCCCTCAGAGGAGCAGGCCAGCACAAGTGCACGCTGGGATATGGGCACACTGCTGCTTTTTAATGGTATGAAACCATTTAACCAAATGTTTGTGTTTCATCAGAGCAATCAAATGTATACACTGCCGCTCAAAAGTTTGGGATCAGTAAGACTTGTAATGTTTTTTTAAAGAAGTCTCTTATGCTCATCAAGGCTGCATTTATTTGATTAAAAGTACAGAAAAAACAGTAATATTTCAAAAATGTTATTACAATATAAAATAATGGTATTTATTTTAATATACATTAAAATATAATTTTTTCCTGTGATGCAAAGCTGAATTTTCAAATAAATGCAGCCTTGATGAGCATAAAAGACTTTAAAAAAAAATTACTGATCTTACTGATCCCAAAATTTTGAGTGGTAGTGTATATATTTTTTTACATAAATCTAAAAACTATTAAAAGCATATTTAATAAATGAAATAAAGCTGAAAATAAACATTAGATTAAAATTTCAAACTAAATGAAAATTAGAAATGTTGCCTTGACAGCTAACTGAAATTAGTTAATTGTGTCTTTATATCTCACAATTCCGACTTCTTTTTTTCTATCAGTTCTGAACTTGCAGTTAGCCCTTTTTTCTTTTAATTCCATGGCGGAAACAAAAAAAGTCAGAATTGCAAGAGAGAAACTTGAAAAAATAAAACAAAACAAAAAAAGTCAGAATTCGTTTAGATTTTAAAGTTCTAAAAAAAAATGTTAAAAGTCTAATAAAATTGTCATAAAATTATGGTCAATAATGTTGACAAATGTTAACATAAAAACAATAATAGTATATAGATATGAATAAAATATCACTGCTTCGAGGATGCTTTTGGAAAGTTTATTTGTTTGTGCTTTCAGCGTCAGTGATGTTGTTGGTAACGTGGGATCTTCCTGCTGCTGTAGGTTTCCGTGCATGAGCCACAAATTCTCCACATTCCCACCACAAAACACGCTTTTCTTAACAGAATAGCTGTTTTGTTGCTACTAATGGGTCATGAATGGCCCCAGTCCAACCATTCCCAACCTGTGAAATGCTCTAATGCGGATTGGTGGTCCAGTTCCATCCACAGTGTTTTTTTTTGTTTTTGTTTTTTTTTCCACTTTGTTTGTCTTTAGGTCACAGCTTTTCATCCCCCACACTCCCTATTATTTTTCTTTCTTGTGTAATGTCGTCGAGGCTTTTGTCAAATCTCATATTTTAGATTAGGGTGAATTAGCTTAATGTCCATGTTGTTGCACTAGCTTGTCTGAAAAACATGTTTTTGGTCTGCCAAATTTTTGATGTCATGAGACAAGAGTTTTTATCAGGACAATCTTTGAAAGACTTGTTTTGTGAAATGCAATCATAAGTGCATTTAATGAATCTTTTATAGAGTTGCATATTTTGGTTTGTTTTTTCAAATTTGAATTCCATAAAATGTTGTAAAATATTACAACTATTATAAACATTTATTAATTGAAATGAAGCTGAAATAAAATATAATAAAATATAAACATTAGATCAAAAACTAGAACAAGAAATGTTGCCTTGTCAACTAACAGACATAAGTTTACTTTCAATTGGTGCACTAAAATTAATAACTGTAAATAAGTAAAAACTAAACTAAAATTAAAATAAATTAAATTTACGTAATATTTAAAGAAAAAATAACCATGACAAAAGCACATTGTATCACTACTAAAAATATTAAACTAAAAGTAAATGAAAACTAAAAAATGGAAAACTAAAAATAAATGTAAATACAAGAAGATCTTAAAATATGTAAATATTTTTAGTCATGAATTTTTTTTTTTTTTTATATTTATGTAAAAAATGCAGACACCTTTAAATTAATCAAGGCACATTTTCCACCCGTACTGTATTTTCATTCAAACAGAACAGAAGAATGATATTTAGGCTAATCATTTTATTTATATGCAACAATACAGTATACAGTAACAAGCAGTGATATTTGCTTGCATATATTTTTCAATATATTTTATTTTTATGACATTTTCGTAAATTAAAAATGGCATGCTTTGAGTTCAGTGAAGTATTAAACTGGTTATTGGTTGTTTTAGGCTCCAGAATTGACACTGCGGAGGCGTTTTACCTGTATGCCAGCGGTCCTGACCTCACCTCCATCATGCCCTGCAAGTACGGCAAGCCTCACGGGACACTGTCCAAGTACGTGACACAGGAGGGTCTTCAGTGTGAGCAGATACGAGAGCTCCTCATGAGGAATACAGACGTTGACATCGCACCTCTTGTTGTAAGCCACTACACCTAGAAATATGAATTTATTTTATTTTTTTCCCCGATGTCATGTTTCACCAGAAGGCTTTTATGCAAATGTATCTGGCAGTGACACAGTTCAATAGCTTGTTTATCTCCTTCACTTCCACTGAAAAGCAGGCAACATTATTTGTCCATTTGTGCATCGTTTGCTGCTTAAGTGCCTTCTCTCTGCAGTTTTACCCACTGATGTCTTAATTACCGGTGATTTTACGCATCTGCATGCTGTTCCAGGTGTTCATATGCTAATGCACTACATGCTCGATAATTACTGCCATCAAAAAAAGTCATTTCAACATTCCTTCATTCCTCATAGATGAATTTGCTTCTTTTTTTTGATCTTCTCTGACAATATCTAGTGCTAATGTGAAGTATTGTACACATTTATCTAAGGAAGGTGATAATTCACCTCAAAATCAAAAAACATTAACCCTGTCAGCCTGACAAATCAAATAATAGTCAGAAAGTCAGTTTTTTAATGGAAAAGTTCATTGAACCTTAAACAATAAAATAAACAAGAAAATCTCTAGACAAAATATAAAACAAGTTTGCATATGCAATCTTAACGTATGTGCATTTGTGTTTTTACAGGAGAGTTTAGCAGTAGTTTATGCCCCCGGCACGCCGTCTCTATACACCATATATGAGCCAGTGATCCGTCTGAAGGGCCAGGCCAAGTCAGCGGTGGTTTCCCAGCGTCCCTTCAGTGCCAAAGAGGTCCAGAGCTCCATCCTGGAGCCTCCTTTCCTAAGGACCATGATGCCCTGCCAGGCTCTCGGCCTACACAGCGTCCTGCACAAGATCGGTGGCACTGGCGCTTTTGTCTTCCTGTTTGCTCGGGTATGTTTTTGCCTGCATATTTTTCACTAGTAGAGACCAGGAGCGTGTGGAATGAGTGCATCTGTCACTACACACAAACACACACTGATTGTGTTTTGACTAGATATTTTAGTTTAACTCTTTTTATTGATGCTGTTCTTCAAAAGAGATTTAAAAAAGGAAAAAGACAATGAAGCTATATTGTTAATCGAGAGATATCAAGATCAGGCAAACATATTTATTGGGCTCTGAATTACACACTACCAGTCAAACATTTTTGAACAGTAAGATTTGTAATGTTTATTTAAAGAAGTCTCTTCTGCTCACCAAGCCTGCATTTATTTAATTTAATTTAATCCGAAGTACAGCAAAAACATTAACATTTTGAAATATTTTTACTATGTAAAATAACTTTTTTATTTTAATATATTTTAAAATGTATTTCTGTGATCAAAGCTAAATTTTCAGCATCATTACTCCAGTCTTCAATGAATAGAAAGATCCAAAGATCAGCATTTATCTGAAATTAAAAAAAAAATATATATATATATGTATATATATATATATATATATATATATAGAAATTGATTTATTTATTTAACAAGGATGCTTTAAATTGATCAAAAGTGATGATAAAGAAATGTATAATGTTACAAAGTTACAAAAGATTTATAGTTCAGATAAATGCTGTTCTTCTGAACTTTCTGTTTATCAAAGAAACTGGAAATGTTTCTAAAGGATCATGTGACTGAAGTAATGATGCTGAAAATTCAGCTTTAAAATCACATGAATAAGTTATTCTAAATAGTAAAAATATTTCAAAATTTTGCCATGCTTTGGATCAAATAAATGCAAGCTTTATATGAATATATTTAAATGAATATGCTATTCATTTTTTAATTGTATTTTAATTTAATATTTTCTGTTCTTTTGTTTTTGGCATTTTTATTAGATTTTTAAAGTATGTCTATATAGTTTTTATACATTTTCTTTATTAGTTAATCAAAGCAATAAGGTTTGCTAGGCTGAAATACATCAGAATATCGCCACTCTTTCCTAAATATTCCAATAAATATTTTTTGCTGGTTACCTGATAATACACTGTTTCTTTCATTCAGAGGGCAATATTGGATTTTTGGCCGGCGTGTTCTGGCCCGGGATGTTCTCTTGTACACTGTGTTCCCTCACATTTTCCTTGAGACATCCCTCGACAGTCACCTCAAAGCCTCGCTTTGTGATTCTATCATTCACACATTCTTTCTTTTTTAAATTTCAAATCAGTTTGTCATGATAATATAAACACAGAAACAAATATTACTGTTTTTATACTAACATACACTGCTTTTCAAAAGTTTGGGGTTAGTAAGAAAAATAAAACTGTTATTTAGAAAGGAAGCATTCAACTGATAGAAAGTGACAGACAGTGAAGGCCTTTATAATGTTATAAAAGATTTCTGTTGCAAATAAATGCTGTTCTTTTGAACTTTGTATTTAGCAAAGATTCATGAAAATTGTGGTATTTACTCTGTAATTTTGAGTAAGAAAAATTATTGACCATGCTGAACCAGGGTGAAACATGCTGAGTGAGACCAAAAAATCATTTTTAATAATTAAGAAGCAGTGCTAATTAAAATAGCAACAGATGCCAAATAACTGGCATTTATTAATTTCTTAAATAATTTAGTACAGATGGATCTAGTTTGGTTGGTTAGCTTGGCGCTCATCATGTTTGTTTTGCAGGCACTACTAATAATCAAGCATTGTTTGCTGAGGCTTCCTCTGTTCTGTGTGTTATAACACTGTCGACTGTAGACTGTCAACATGAAAACACATTCACAGCCTATTTCATTTTCACTATGTGATGTATTTCACACATACAGTGATTTTGGCAGCAGGATCTGCTCATTGCGCTAACTCTTTCTGTCTGTCCGTTGGTTCTTGTAGGCGGTGGAGTTGAGCGACTGTGAGAAAACTCAAGCTCTGGCGCTGCAGCTGCTGCTCTCTCTGGTTAAAAACAACCAGCATCGCACTCACGAGATGGAGTGTTACCACGGCTATTCCATGATTCACCAGGTTCTCATCAAGCCCAAGTGCATTGTGGGATACCACATTCTGAAGGTGAGGCTTAATGCATTAGATAGTAACAATATATTTTGCATGAATATAATTTTTATTCTGTTTCCTAAAGTTAGTTGACCATGATAGTTCCTCTAATTAAAAAAAATTCATATTAAATGTGATAAAATAGCTATATACACCACCAGTGCCAACACTAGTAATTTTAGTATCATTGATATACTATTATAGTTTTTGTTAACATTATATTTTAGTTTATTTATCTTTTTTTCACTTTGTTGTATGTTGTTTTTTTTTTTTTTTGTTTTTTTGGCATTTTTATTGATTAGTTTTAATTTAATTTTATTTTTAAACGAACAAATGAAAAAACATGGCTTTGGGAACTAGCTGCTTTTTTAAATATTATAAAGTTTTTCTTTTTTTTTAAATACATATATTTCATTTTATTTTAGTTAACTTTTCTGTTTTCACTTTAATTTTAAAGTCACAATAATTTTGTTGTGTGTTTTTTGGCATTTTTATTTTATTTTTATATATCTATATTTTGTAAATATTTATTTATTAGTTTTAATTGAATTTTATTTTTAAGTAAACCTTTTTTTTAAATGTATTTTTTTATATTATTATTTTATATGACTTTTTAAATTATATTTTGTTTTTGTATTTTCAGTTTTCACTTTAATTTTAGTTAACATTACAATAATTGTGTTGAATGTTTCTTGTCATTTTTATTTTATTATTAATAAAAAATATATCAATATATTTTTTATTTATTTTGTTTATTAGTGTAATTTGATTTTTAAATAAATGAAAAACATGACCTTGGCAACTAGCAGTTTTTTTAATATGTAAGTTTCCCTTTTTTTAAAATATGTATTTAATTTTTATTTTAGTTGACTCATTAAATTATATTTTATTTTTGTATTTCCTGTTTTCACTTTAACTTTAGTTAATTACAATAATTTTGTTTTATTTTTAATAAAGTATATCAGTATATTTTTATGCATTTTTATTTATTAGTTTTAATTGTATTTTATTTTTAAATAAACAAATGAAAAACATGGCTTAGCAAACTAGCTGTTTTTAATATATACATTTTTCTTTTTTTAATATATATTTGATTTTATTTTATTTGACTTTTTAAATTAAATTTTATTTTTGTATTTTCTGGTTTCGCTTTAATTTTAAAGTTACAGTAATTAATATATATACTGTAGTTTTTATAATTTATTTATTAGTTTCAGTTTATTCAGTTTTAAATTTATTTCAGTACTTTAAATTTAAATAAACAAAAATTTAGTATTTAATTTATTGCTTTTTTTTAATGATTTAAGTTCAAGTTTTAGTTGCTGTTGTAGCAGGGTCTGCTGTTGTACTAAACAGCACACCCTGCTGGTTGTCTCTGTTAATGCAGATCTCAGTGAGAATGTTTTGTCCCTCTGTCAGTATATTGTTGTTTTCTGAAATACATCAAATTAAGCAGTCTAAAAAAAATACACGCTCTGTTTGAGCCTTTTGAATACCACTGGAGTTTGATCTTAGGCTACAGTACTGCAAATGTGTGTCTGTGTGCATGTGGTGTGACAGACGTTGTTGGACGGCTGCTGCAGCGGCTCAATCCTCACGATTGGAGAAGACGGACAGTTTCATCTGGATGTCGAATCCACTGTGGTTCTGCAAGATCTCAGACTGCTGTCTGAAATACTGTTGGACTGGAAGATATGGGCCAAAGCACAGGTACTGTACTCACTCATATCTGAATGAGAATATACATTCAATTTGGGTTATTTTTATAGAGAGCTAATTGTTAACGGCTGTATGTGTGTGTGTGTGTGACAGTGTGGCGTGTGGGAGACGCTGCTCACTGCTTTAGAGATCCTCATCCGGGTGCATCATCCTCAGCAGATGTTCAACATTCGACAGCTTCTCAAGGCCCAGGTGGTTCATCGCTTCCTGCTCGCCTGCCAGGTGCTTCAGGTAAGGTATTCACTACACACTGTAGCCTCTGAAATGTGGTCATGAGTCTTGAAAATATTATTCCGGATTAATATTAATTTTGGTGTTCCTGCCATTCAGTTATTGCAGTAATCTTTGTTCCTTGTTATTTTTAATATGAAGCAAAGTCTCGGCTATCAAATTCTGCAATCTTTTATAAAATGTAAACAAAAAAAAGTGGTTTTGATGCTATTTTTTTTTTTTTGTGGCCTATCATTGCTACATCAGTCAAGCGACACATGAACCATTTTCCCTTTACTACTAGTTACTGCATGAAATAAACAGGAAGAATCTGAAGCTATGCTGAAAGGAAGGAAGACCAATCGTAGTTCAGTATGTGGGTCATTTTGTAACATCATCTTCATTATTCTCACAGGAGCATCGGGACGAGTACCTGACCTCCATCCCGCAGGAGGTCTGCCTCTCGTTTGTCAAAATCATCCAGGAGGTTTTGGGGTCTCCTCCGGACCTGGACCTGCTGAGGCTGGTCTATAATTTCCTGCTGGCTGTTCACCCCCCCACAAACACTTACGTCTGCCACACGCCCACCAGCTTCTACTTCTCTCTGCACATTGGTGAGCAAACCTTCATTAAATTGCGATCTGATCGAGTCATTAAAGCAATAGTTAATGATCATTCTTCATTTGCATTTGCATTTTCTCGCTGTAACCTGAATGACTTAATTTTTTCTTTGGAACAAAAAATCATGATTAGCAGAATGTTTACGCTGCTTTTGCCTTCTTGATCCACAGAAGAAGAAAAATTATACAGGTTTTAAGACAGAAAATCTTCTTTGACCTTAATTTGTCTGTTTTCTTTAATTTGCTATTTAACACAATGTCTACATGTGTTGCAAGCTACTAAAAATTAAAAATAAAATCTAAATTGTTTCCATTTTAGTCAGTAAAGCTTTCTGGAATTGTATGTCTGAACCAGTTCATGTTCATTCTTTATTTATAAATATATTTATTAATTTAATAGTATGAGATGATAGCAAACAATCACACAGACGTACATATGTTTAAAATGTCTATATATTTATGTCAGTGTTATTTCATAGTTTTTGATATCATTTGTAATAATATTTTGAATCAGTTTTTATTTTTAGGTTCTTTCTTTCTTTTTAGGAGTTATACACAGTATATACATCTCTCCTTTTCTTTTTTTTTTTAAAAAATGGTACTAACTTGTGTTTCAGTTTTAGTCTTCATTAATAGCCCTGATTTGTGTTTTTTTTTTATTTTTTATGACAGTGTTATTTTATCGTTTTTGATATAATTTTTAATAATAATTTGAATCAGTTTTTGTTTTTATGTTCTTTCTTTTTATTTCATGTCCACATTCCAGGTTTAGTAGTTTTGTAGTATGTAATAGGATTTTTTGTTATATATACATCTCTATATAGTTTTTATTTATTGTTATGTAACATTTCGTTTTAGTTAACACTTATTTACTTTTTGTGTTTCAGTTTTAGTCTTCATTAATTAATAGCCCTGATGTGTCTGTGATTTTTATTTTTGATCATTATTTTAATGTATTTTGTTATTATAATAATTTGTTTTTAATTTATGTCAGTGTTATTTTTTAGTTTTTTGATATTATCTTTTTTAATAATATTTTGAATCAGCTTTTTTTTTATGTTCCCGTTTTTTTTTTTTGTTTGTTTTTATGTCCACATTTCAGTTTTAGTTTTTTTTTTTTTTAATATAGATCTCTATATAATTTTTTTTTATTTTTATAAAACGGTTTAGGTTAACACTTTATTTTCTTTAAAGTAAAGACTTTTTTTTTTTAATGGTTCTACTATTTTATTTTTATTTTTTTTATGTATTGTGTTATTATATATGTCAGTTTTATTTTATAGGTTTTGATATCGTTTTTAATAATATTGTGAATCAGCATTTATTTTTATGTTCCACTTTTTTTTTTGTTTTTATGTCCACATTCCAGTTTTCATAATTTTGTAGTATGTAATTTTTATGTGAGTTTTGTTTTTTATTTAATATACAACTCTCTATATAGTTTTTATTTATTTTTATATAACATTTCGTTTAAGTTAACACTTATTTTCTTTCAAGTAAAGACCCTGTTTTTTTTTTTTTTTAATGGTTCTAATTTTCTGTCTTGCGTAGGATCTTGCATATCCTGTGTAGATTTGGTAGTAAACAAGGACATTTTAGTTCATGCATGTTTATTTTTATTCATCAGATGGTAAGTTGTACCAGGAGAAAGTTCAGTCCATGATGTACCTGCGGCACTCCAGCAGTGGAGGGAAATCAGCCTGCAGCTCTGTGCTTTCACTCTCTCCCTCCGTCTTCACAGAGACGCCCGCTGAAGGTAATGCATCACTGCCGCCCACTTCCCCGAGCCCAGGGGTCAGCGCCACCTCCAGTCACATTAAAGCAGCAGGCTTACAATCATTAACTGCAGTTATTCATGAGAAGGTCAAAATAAATAATAAAAATCATGCTCACTCATTCTGTCACATTTTACAAGCATTTTTCACTGAAAATGTCCTTGTCTGACTGTATGCCGCTGCTACGCCTTGTTAAGTTTTGAAACGTGTGACCTTTGATGAATTCAAATCAGTTGCAGCGCAGACCTGCCTGTCAAGTCAAGGCAAATCGATTTATATAGCGGTTTTCACAATACACTTTTTTTTTTGAAAGCAGCTTTAGAGAAAATCACAGTGTTAATATTTATATTATCTTTATATTTTCATGCCTTGTTAGCCAGGCTTCTATCCAAGGGTTTAGCGCATCAGTTTTTACTGATATAGCTGATGTAAATGCCATTAATCAGTGCAATTTCTCAAGTGTCTAAATCTTTTTGTATAACTTTAGTGCAGAAATTCTGTATTTATACTTAAAATGTTGCAAAACACTTATTGTCAAGAAAAGCAACATTTATCATTTTTTTAGTTTGTAAAATAACAAGTAAATAAACTAAAATGAATAAATGAAAATTAATTAATTAAAAAATAAATTGTTGTTAATATTAAGAAATTATTATTATTATTATTTAATTCATTATTAGTATTGTTTAATTATTAAATATTATATTAATATAAAAATATTATTACAGTTAAATTTAAATGTACACTATATTAATATTAATAATATGAATAAATGAAAATACTATAAAGACATTTTAAACAAATAAAGTTTATAAATAATACTAAACTAACACTCAAGTGTAATAATTTTGCCAGAAGTATTATCACAACAACCATAAATAAATTATATTTGTAAAAAAATTGTAATAAAATAATTATAATAAAAATGACAAAATTATATTTTGGTTAATAACGACTTTCCTCGTGTGGCTTGATCATAATTACTAATTGCATTATGAGACTATTTCTATTAATCAAAATCTCATAACTGGATCGTCTAGTGAAAAATCAGACTTCTCCGATTATTTACTGCTTTTCAACTCCGCCTATATTTTAAGTGCCACACCCACATCTCAACATCCAATCAACAAATGATGTACAGAATTAAGGCCCCGCCCCTTTTTTTTTTTTTTTTTTTTTCTTGGTGATTAGATATTTCACAATCCAGAAGAAAAGATATTTTGCTACTTCAGTTTTATCGTGTTTACGATGCTGGCTACAATTTTTCTCTCTTTGCATGCAAAATACTAGGATTTTCAACCATATAAAATCCTCTGATATTTTTAGAGTACCTGTCATTATTGGAGTATTTATATCTAACTCTGTATAAAGAGCTGGCCAGTAATATATTTAGTGTTTTGACTTGTGCAGAAAGAAGAGTACACACTTTGTGTAAAATAAAAAAATAAAAAAAGCAAAGTGAAGAGGCACTAAGTGTTATATCTGAGCACTGAAAACTTGTCTTTGGCTAAATGATGTGTTGTTTTGTCCCACAGTACGCCACACTTCCTCCCCTGAGCATGGAGAAGATGATCTGTCACTGCGGCCCCCAAGCATGGGCACGTCTCCACGCTCTTCTCCGGCCCTGACGCCCCGTCTAACCCATGGGAGCGTGACTGGGACCGCCGAGCCTGAGGAGGGGACGTCCCTGAGTACCCAGCAGGCCCTGGGCAGCACTGAGACCCTAAAGCGGGGCCCAGACGAGCAACTCCTCAGCAGCTGTGAGTCGGCAAAAACATTATGTGATTCTCAGAACGTGGGCGGCGATGAGGACGGCAGTGTCGCTGGAAACCGAACGCCCTCCATCAGCGTAGAGGAAGAGAACGACGGCCCGGCGGGCAGCCCGGTGGGTTCTGAGGACCATTTCGATTGGACCAGCGAGGAAGCGCCTCGCCGACCAGACAGCCTGAAGGGAATCCAGTCCTTCCAGAGGAGCCACAGTAATCTGGCCAGTCTGGGTTTGGCTTTTCCTGCACAAAACGGCTCTCTGACTATTGCTCGCTGGCCTACCGTGGCTGACCGTGTCGCTCCACCGGACGACTGGGAGAGTTACACCTACTCGCCCGGTTATGACAGACACAGCAAG
>VONZ01000210.1:82500-360000 GCA_012976165.1 Labeo catla | reverse complement strand
CACATCACGCTCTACAGCAGAAGCGCAAAAGCATCGCAGGTGAGCAGGTCTAGGAGTCAAAGCGTTGGTATATGTGATGTCTGTGTTATTGAAATACCTTTAAAAGCATGGTCACCCTAAAATGTAATATTTTATCATCATTTGCTCACCCTTATGTTGTTCAGTGTATCATTAATATACTATTATAGTTTTTACTAATATTTTGAACTAGCTTTTCTTTTTAAATTTTCCATTTAATTGCAGTTTTAGCAATTTTGCAGTGCATTTTTTTTTTGGGGGCTTTTTTTTATGTCTTTTTAGTTTCTGTTCATTTTTAATTGTTTTAGTTTTAGTTATTTTAGTACTTCAAGCTAAACTAAGTGGTTTTTTTTTTCATTTTAGTAACATTTATTAAAAATATAATTTTAATTTTATTGTATTAATATTTTTTCATTTTATTTTTTAATGTTTTTAATTTTGCATTCAGGTCCATTTTGATCTGGAAGCAATACATAACAATTTCTAAAAAAAAAAAAAAAATTAAATATTATACATTATTAAATATTAAAATATTGTTACAGCTTTTACATTCAGATGATTAGGACTGATTTTTGTTGGTAAATTTAAATGTGACACTTCAGAGAAACTATGAACAAACAAAAGCTGTATTTTCATATCCATATGTCTGTGTTTTAGTTATTTTGCAGTGCATTGTCATAGCTTTTTTATGTCTATTTAGTTTCTGTTCATTTTTAATTGTTTTAGTTTTAGTTATTTTAGCACTTCAAGTTAAAGTTTGTTTTGTTTTTTTTGTTTTTTTCATTTTTGTTACATTTATTGAAAATGTAAATGTTTTGATGGTTTTTAATGTTGATTTGATTGATTGATTGATTGATTGATTTATATTTATTTTTTATTAATTTATTTTTTTTTTTGTTTTCATTTTTGAATATTTTTTTTTTATGTTGAATTCAGGTCCATTTTGACCTAGAAGCAATACATAACAATAAAAAAACTTCGGAAATTAAAAAAAATGATCAAAACACACGTAATTTATTATCATTATTTTATATATTTTTTTTCATGTAATCACTTAAACTAAATTGTTACAGCTTTTACATTCAGATGATTTTTCACATGAAATTATGCAGATTTTATTTTTACTTAAAATTGTCTGAAATTGTAATGTAAAATACATTTCTTTCCTGTTTCTCATGCACACTTTTAGGACTGATTTTTGTTGGTAAATTTGAATGTGACACTTCAGAGAAATTATAAACAAACAAAAGCTGTATTTCCATATCCATATGTCTGTGTGTTACATCTCATTCATCGTGTCTTAACCATCAGCCCTTGGATATTACACTTCATCGTTCATGTGTTTCTGTTGTATTATCACCTCCCTTCACACTCCCAAGGTTCAATGGGGCTGAAAGACTCCATAATTCCCCGTATTCCCCGGCAGCACTACTGTTCGTACGGCCTGATTCCTCTGCCCTCCCCGTTCAGCTTCCTGTCCCAGGATTCCCCCCTCCCTTCCCCTACCGGAGCAAACTCCTACATGTTCCCCTCAGACGCAGGTAGCCATCGACCCCATGCGCAAAAAGCAGGCGACAACATCCTGGCTCTCTCAGGGATGTTGAGCGCGTGCAGTGAACTGATTAAAGCGTGTCTGCTGCTCATCCGCCCAGTATCCTGGACTACTGGTGCCTATGTGTGTTATCCTCAATGAACCCAGAATAAATGAACTCAGAGTTGCACCAGGACTTTTCCTGCAACTCTGTCTGTTGATTTATCATTTGCATTCTCTCTCATTTACACCTGGCATTAACATCCATCTTTTTATTTTTGAAAGAAATTAATACTTCGATTCAGCAAAGGTACTTTAAATTGATCAAAAGTGACAGTAAATTAATATTTCAAATAAATTCTGTTCTTTTGAACTCAGTTAAAACTAAAATGTATCACAGCTTCCACAAAAATATTGGGCAGCACAACTGTTTTCAATATTGATGATAATCAGACATGTTTCTTGAGCAGCAAATCAGCATATTAGAATGATTCCTGAAGGATCATGTGACACTGAAGACTGGAGTAATGATGCTGAAAATTCAGCTTTGATAATAGAAATAAATTACATTTTAACAGATATTACAAAAGAATACAGTCATTTTGAATTGTAATAATATTTCACAGTTTTTACTGCATTTTTGACAAATAAATACAGCTTTGGTGAACAGAAGAGAATTCTTTCAAAAACCGTACTGCATTGCATGTTGCATTACAGGTGTAAATGACATCCTGCCTAGGCTAGCGACTTAATCGTCACTGAAGGCAGATACCTGCATCTGTCTGTCTCTCTGTCTGTCTGTATTTGTGTGATTTATTATCCTCTGCTCTTTATGCACAGTTCCTTTAGTTCAGTAAGTAAGTTGTTGTGTTCATTACATGCGTGTTTTTATCAGGTCGGAGGCGGTTCACGGTGGCCCAGTCAGACTCGCTGTTGACGCGAATGCGCTCGGTGGCCAGCGACGAGCTGAACCAGATGATGCAGCGCAGGATGAGTCAAGAAAACCCCATCAGAGCCAGCGAGACAGAGCTGGTCCAGAGACTGCAGAGACTTGTGGTTCTGGCCGTCAACAGACTCATCTATCAAGGTACAGGCTTGATAGACAGACATAAAATCTGCTCATTACATTGTCATCAGTTGTGAGCAACTGTAACAAAACACTTTAATGCAGTTCTGAAAGTATATACAGTCTACCATGGTACTTTTTTTTTATTCTCCAGATATCAACCATGATTTCTTTGACTTCCTGAACTTTCCTGAGTCTCCTGATCACTCGATGACCATGCCATTACCTGGCGAGCAGACAGCTGATGAGAACGGCTCCACGCCGTCCACCCCAATCCCACCAAGCAATATGAAGAGTTTCCGCAAAGATATTCTCAAACTAATGATGGAGGGCATAAAGATCAGCTTGGTGAGTCGCTTACAGTAGATGTCAGCTTTATTTCATTTCGTTTCATTTTTTATTTTATTTTATTTTTATTTATTTATTATTTTTTTTATTCAGTGCCCAATATTCCAGAAAATAACAAATTTGAGATGTCCAGAATTGTTTTCATTTAAGGGGCCTTTCTCAGCAAATATTGTTATATTTTATTATTTATGATTCATTTGAATCATTAGTGCATTACTGCATTGTGTAATTTATTAAATGATTTTTAAAAATTGTTACTTTAAATATATTGCCATCATTAATATTAATAAACAACAATGTTTACATATATATATATATATATATATATACATATGTAGGGTAGGCATAATAAGCAGAGCTTCGGCCTGCACCTTTTTTGAAAATAATGTTTATTTTTTTATTTTTGTGAAAAGTTGTCTCTGAGGACCGAAATAAAATTATTGATTGATTGAAATATTGTCTTGACAACTAGCTGAAATAAAATAAGTATTTTATTTTTATATATATATATATATATATATATATATATGTATTATTTCCGTCAATGTTTATGTCAAGTAATGTTTTTTTTTTCTTATGGTTTCAGTTTAAGTTTTTTTTAGTAATGGTCTATGGAAATGCATTCCCTTTATGATACTTAATGGCCAAATAAAAATGCAAAACACTTGATCAAGGGTGTCTCGCTGGCCCTGCATTCACTTACATGTTTTTTGTGATGGTTTTCTCCTCAGGGCAGCACGGGTCGTGGCGGTGCCCCTCGTCAGCAGTGGAAGCGAATCCTCTGGTCTTGTCGCGACACGTTCAGGGTCCAGATCGGCCGTATGCTGGTGCACACGCTCAGCCCCGCGGTTCCTCTGGAGGACAGAAAGGAGGCGCTAGAGTTCGTCCACGAGCAGAGCTACTCAGAGATCCTCAGAGAAAGCCTGAGTCCTGGCCTTGAGGTGAGGACGCTGCAGTCTGACGTGCTGATATGTGGATAGAAATGGCTTTTTGTTTTTACATGCCGACCAGAGACGCTGTGACATTTTGCTTTGGTTGTTTGCTGACAGTTATCAGATTTGTGTATCCAATCAAAGCACAGTTCACATACACACTTCCTCTGTTGGGAGGAAGACAGTGACATTTCACCGCGCTGCTTCTGACATACAGTAAATAACCCACAGAAACATCTTCATGATACTGTTTCCATAGCAGCAGTGCCGTCCTCTCCAGCGCTGTATTCACTGCTGCTTTCTACATTACACTGTAGACTGGCACTAAAAAGACCATTAACCCTCAGAGACTCAGCATAACGGAACTGCATCGTTTGCAATTAACTAACACATAATTTTGACTAAATGTGGCTAAAAACTACACAACAGTAGCTGAAATTTATCACAACAACAGTTTTGGTGGGAAAAAAATTTAGATTAATGGCCACAGCTTGCTTGAAAGACACAAAGTAGACAAAATAGTCACACAAAACACCTCTGGAACAAGTATTTCACATAAATTTGAGACCATTTTTCTAAGCAGTGCAAAAATGTTTGCAAGGGATCAAACTTTTATTTTTGTTTATTCATTGAATAGTAAAAAATCCTTTTTTTTTTTTTTTTTTTACATTATTTTCCGGGCTGTTTTGTAATTGTTTTCTTAGTGATATAATACTGTATTTGTTTCATAAAAATGAATCAAACTTTCCAACTCACCATTGCTGCTTTCGAAGGTTAAATCAGAAATGTGCCTTTTTTATTGGTTAAATATGAAAAAGCCCAGAAAATAACTTAAAATAAAATAAAACGAATTGCTTTTTGTACCATTCAATGAATGAACTCAAAAGTAAAATTTTGACCCATACAAACAAAAACAAAAAACTATGAAACATCTCAAAGACAACTTTAAAACTTCTGATTTTTACATAATTTAGAAATAATGTATAACATGAAGACAAAACAATTGCAAGCATAATACATACCTTGCTGGCTGAAATTTATAATTTCAAAAAATATTGGTGAAACTTTGCAACTGTAAATTCCTGTTGTTGCAAAAAAATTCTAAATAAAATTTGAATGAATTGGCTTTTATTACAAATGGCTTCCCAAAATCATGTTTGAGGATGAAACAAAAAAAAAGGAAAATTAGGTTTGTAAATGGATATGTGGTTGATCATTATGAGTTTTTTTTTAATCTGCAATTCTGATATCTACAATGGAGGGTGACCAGTAGCAGAAATACAGATATATTGTAAATACGACTAATTATAATTCTTCAAAATCATCCCTGTTTGTGTTGTATTTGTTATTAGCACGGGCCCAAGCTGGCTCTGTATCTGTACGAGCTGTTACACGATCACAAAGACGCCCTGAGCAAAGAAGAGCAGGCGGCTGCCAACACATTCATGACGGCACTGAAGCTCTGCGGCCACCGCTGCATCCCGCCCAGCGCTCCCGCCAAACCAGACCTCCTGAAAGCCATCAAAGAGGTGCGCATGGCCAGACACACTCTGTGAGGTTATATGTTGTGTTGCTAAAACAAGCTCAAACAACAGAGCAAGAACAAGGGTTTGATTTATCAGGGAATGCAACGCAATTGCAATTTTATATGCAGTTGAAATATATATGTGTCATCTTTGCATAGTTTATTAACTGTTTGCATCTGTTTGATTTTACAGAAATCTGATTTCTGTTTGATTTTTATGTTTAACTGACAAATGTGCATCACATTAAGTTGAATAGTTTGTTAAAACTGTGTAATCCAAACGGATAAGTTTATATGCAATTTAAATATGTAGACCTTAAATTTAGGCCTAAATAGTGCTGGAGTGTGCCTAAAAGCTTATTTCAAATGCATATTTTATGAATGTAAATGTATGCAAAACCAGAGCAAATGCGTAGCAATTCATATATTCATGCATTAGTATTTTACATTTATTTGCTTTTTGAGGTTGATTGCACTGGTTTGAGTAATAAAGGTCATATTATGCACTTTTGTAGCATTTTATTTTTCCCCGAGGTCTGCGTATAATATTGGTACAGGTTTGCATGTGCCGTTTTTGCAATTTACTGTATACTTGTATTGTAAATGCTAGTAATACGGCTACATTTAAATTTTCTGTAGTTTTGAACTGCTATTTATTAATGTTCAACTGAAGCTGTTTTACTGTTCCTTAAGGAGCAACTGAAATACGAGTCAGAGGCAAGAACCAGTAAAGGAGCCTGGGAAAAGAAGCTAGCCAACACACAGAAGAGGTAAGCGCTCCGAGAGAAACACATCATCTCACAATAACACGCTTCTTAGGCATTTTTCTGATCTTTGCCGTTCTCTCTTTTAGCCTGTTGCAGAGGCTGGATGGGAAGTCAAAGGACATCTCAAAGATCGCCGCTGACGTCACTCAGAACGTGTCTCTCAGGCAGGGCATGGAGCGGAAGAAGGTCATGCAGCACATCAGAGGCCTTTATAAAACCGACCTGAGCGCCAGCCGCCACTGGCAGGAGCTCGTGCAGCAGCTCACTCATGACCGGTCAGCATCACTTACTAGAGCATTGCAACTAAAGTAGTTCAGTCATGTCATTTTTTTTACTTATCCTCATGTTGTCCCAAACCTGTATGATGTTGTTTTCTCCCATGGAACAGCGCGGTGTGGTACGATCAGTCATCTTACCCCACTTCCTGGCAGCTGGATCCCACCGAGGGACCCAACCGAGAGCGGAGACGCCTCCAACGCTGCTACCTGACCATCCCTAACAAATACCTGCTCAAAGATCGACACAAACTAGATGGTGAGATTCAAAGCCTCTGACGGGAGAAAGCACTTAAAACACCTGCTCAGCATTTTCTGTTTTCTGGATTATCTAGAAGGTTTTTCCTGGTGCAGTTTATTTACTCAAAGCATAAACAAATTGATAAATCTTTCAAGAACGTGTCTGGGTCATTTTTCACCCCAAAACAAGCAAGTAAATAAATATTCATAAGTATATTCATTTGTAAAGAAGTAAATAAATAAATAATTAAATACAATTAATAAGTAAAATTAATGAGTAAATAAGTAATCAGTAACAAATAAGTACGTACAGTTAATTGAATAAATACATAAATATGTATATAAGTAATATTATTTAATATTATTTAAGTAAATAATGAAATAAAATTAATAATTAAAATAATGTGTAAATAAATTACTAAATAAGCAAATTTAATAAGTAAATTGAATTAGTAAATAAATATGTATGTAAGTAAAATATAAGTAAATAATTTACTAAGTAAATAATAAATAAATTAATAAAATAAATAAAACTAATAAGTAAAATTAATGAGTAAATAAATAAGCAAAATGAATTACTAAATAAATAAGTGTATAAGTAAATAAATAAGTAAATTAGAGTAAAAAAAAGTCAAATTAATAAAAAAAAAATTATTAAATAAACAATAAGTAATTAAGTACAAAAAATTAGTATATAATAAAATTAAATAAAGTTAATAAGTACATAAATATCTAAGTAAATATATGTATATGTATATGTATATGTATATGTATATGTATATATGTATGTATGTATGTATGTATGTATGTATGTATGTAAATAAGTAAATAAATCAAATAAATTTTACTTTTTTACACTTTGGGATACATTGTGATACTGGCATGCTTTCTAGATGACCAAATGCATATGACCTGTAATACCATGGTATTCTTTTAAATACGTTTGAGTGGTGTTTAATCAGAATGGTATATGAATGTTAATCATACAGTAACTTGATGTCACCATTTGATACCATCACCATGATACCACCGCAGTACTGCCTGTACAGGAAGTGGTTGCTGGAAAAACAGGCCTTTACCAGAACTTAGAAACTTTTTCGCTTTTGATGCTGTTGATTTTATTAGTCTCATGCATGTGGTTTGTCTGTCACAGATGCCATCAAGGCTCCTCTGGCCTTCCTGTTTGAGGACAAAACTCACTCGTCCTCATCTATAGTGAAGGACAAAGCTACCAGTGAGCCCATCAGGTACTCACACTACACCCATCTCACTGCACAACTAGTAACTAGTCTGTTTTCACAGTCACACTGCAGAATTAACATTTATTTCTTCCTGTTTAGATTTACAAGAAAGTGCGTAAGCGTGGCGCCCTCTAGAGAGACGGCAGGAGAGCTGTTGCTGGGTAAGATTCGTCCACCCTCCATAACATGGGTCTTGTGTTGGCTGTTAATTGTCTTCTCCAACCGCTAAAATGATCTGCATTGTTTTACGGGTCTGCAGGAAAATCTGGGATGTACTTTGTGGAGGATAATGTTTCTGAGACACTTGATAACCAAGTAAGTTCTTTTGCGAAACGTTAGGAATATATGGTTCTATGTAATGGTAAAAATATGTAATTTATTTATTATGAACAATCTGATATTTCAGTTTTTGTCCATCAAATTACAAGTAAAAAGATGATGTTCATTTTTTTTGATTGTTTGTTTTATTTATTCATTTGTTTTTTTAATACTGTGAAGTTACTCATAACATAATATAACAGTTTGGTTATACCACCCCTAATAGATCTGACGAGGAATATGTGTATTTTAGAGGTTGATAATTTGTTTTCTCACCAGAGTCCTCATGGAGAGACAGAACCAGCTTCCTTCTCGTGGACGTATGAGGAGATCAAGGAGGTTCACAAGCGCTGGTGGCAGCTCAGAGACAATGCTATGGAGATCTTCCTCACCAATGGCAGGACGTTGCTGCTCGCGTTTGATACCACCAAGGTAACAACATCACTGTCAAACTGCTACATTTTTTTTTTTTTATAAAATGTAGTTCAGTAAACTCCTGTTCCTGTCATTCCGATGTCAAAATGTTCTAAAAATCAGAATTTTGCACAACTCTAAATTCCTGTTTATCCACACTCTGGTCTCTGTCTCAGTTCCGGGATGATGTCTACCATAACATCCTGACCTCAGAGCTGCCGAATCTGCTGGAGTACGGTAACATATCTGCCCTCACGCACCTGTGGAGTTCAGGACAGATAACTAACTTCGAGTACCTCACCCACCTCAACAAGCACGCGGGCCGCTCCTTCAACGACCTCATGCAGTATCCTGTCTTCCCGTTCATCCTGCGAGATTATACCAATGAGACACTGGACCTGCAGGAAGCCTCCATATACAGGTCAGAAACAAACCGGCATTAAAGGAAGGAGTTCACTTCCAGAACAAAAATTTACAGATAATGTACTCACCCCCTTGTCATCCAAGATGTTCATGTCTTTTTTTCTTCAACTGTATATAAATTATGTTTTTTGAGAAAAACATTTCAGCGTTTTTTTTCTCCATATAATGGACTGATATGGTGCCCCGAGTTTGAACTTTCAAAATGCAGTTTAAATGCGGCTTCAAGCGATCACAAATGCGGTTGTAGACGATACCAGCTGAGAAAGACGGGTCTTACTTAGCGTAATGATCGGTTATTTTCATAAAAATAATACAATTTATATACTTTTGCCAAATGCTCGTCTTGTCTTACTTTGCATGGACTGTTTTTGTTTCTGGTTCATGACACTTAGGGTGTCAAAAAACTCCAATCTCATGTTCTCTCTCAACTTCAAAATCGTCCTGTAAAATATCGCTGTTTTACCTGTTTTGTTAAGGGTGTTTGATCTTCTTTGCATGTTCACTTTGCACAGACTGTGTCGGTACTTCTGCAAGGATGTAGGATGATTTTGAAATGATTTTTGAAGTTGAGTGAGAAAATACGATTGGAGTTTTACGACATACCCTAACTGTCTTGAGTCAGAATACACAGAGTTCAGGGAGAGCAAGACAAGATGAGCGTTTGAGATTAAAAAGTATTTAAATTGTATTATTTTCATGAAAATAACCGATCGTTTCGCTAGATAAGACCCTTCTTCCTGGGCTGGGATCATTTACAACCGCATTTGTGATCGTTTGAAGCCGCATTTAAACTGCATTTTGGAAGTTCAAAATCGGGGCACCATATCAGTCCATTATATGGAGAAAAATGCTGAAATGTTTTCCTCAAAAAAACATAATTTCTTTACGACTGAAGAAAGACATGAACATCTTGACAAGGGGGTGAGTACATTATCTGTAAATTGTTGCACTGGAAGTGGACTTCTCCTTTAACATTACATTATTGTATTTGTGTGGAATTTTCATTAATGATAGCCTGATATACCTGATATTTATCATTTCCATATTCTCGTTAAAAGCCTATTTAAAAAACAGGGCATAAGTCATCAAAACCATGAAATAGTACATCATTTTTTCATGTATACTTATATATATTTAATATTATATATTTAATATTTAAAATGTATAAAATATAAAAATATCTAAATAAAAAAACTAATAAACGTATGTGTGTATATTTTGTCTTATATACACTATAAAGTTTGCAGTCAGTAAGACTTGCAATGTTTGTCAAAGAAGTCTCTTATCAAGGCTTCTCAAAATTAAAAATTAAATTTATTTCTGTAATCAAAGCTGAATTTTCAGCATCATTACTCCAGTATTCAGTGTCACATGAGCCTTCAGAAATCATTCTAATATACTGATTTATTATCAGTGCTGGAAACAGTTGTGTTTCCTAATAATTTTTTGGAACCTCTGATACTTTTTTTCAGGATTCTTTGAATAAAAAGTTAAAAAGAACAGCATTTATTTAAAGTAAAATGGTTTTCTAACAATATACATGTGTTAAATTAATAAAAAGGATAGCATAGATTTAGCGTAATTAGTTTTTAGTTTTTAGTAATTAGTTTATTTTTATAGATATGTGTTGAAACGTTGTGGTTACCCTATTGAAAAATAAATATGCTAAAATGTATTTGAAATACATTTATTTTATGCTAAGTATACTACAAATATATTTACATATTTATGTACTTAATAAAAATACCTTGCAGTTGTACTTTTAGTACAATTTACAATTTGGAACAACAAATTTTGTACATATTGCTATTTAATTGTGCTGAAGTACAAACTAAAGATATACTGAAGTATATTTGCAAGTACACTTTAGGTACACTTTAAATATCTTGCATTTAAAGACCAATATTAATCATAAAATTATACTTTTTATATCAGGAAGTCTCAAGCGATCTGTCAGTAAATATGTTAATAGATTCAAACCATACTTAGTATGAAATAAATATATTTTAAATATACTATTTTTTTTTTTTTACTAGGGTAATCAGTATGGAATTTACATACTACCATACTATTTTATTGTTTTTAATGTAGGTGTATTATTATCGCCATCAGAAAATATATGCAAATGAACAGAAATGACCATCAGTTTTGCTTTCTGTTTGTCTTTTTGATGTAACAGGAACCTCAGCAAACCCATCGCAGTGCAGTCTAAGGAGAAGGAAGACCGTTATGTGGACAATTACAGGGTACTGCAGCACTGCAGGCTCTAATTCCTGTTTACACCAGCGCCTGTTAACCAATCACACAGTGGCTCTGTTCCAAAACCTGCTGAGCTACGTAGGCAGAATTTTTAGGCCTCATAGGCACATTTTTAGCATGGCAGCCTTTCCAAACAGTAGGTGGCAACCCTATGTTGCCTTCTAAGAAATCTTCTGGCCAAATTCTGACATGGCATCATAAGTGTCCTTTGCAGAAAAGGCAATCCCAGTCGTTATTATAAGCAATTATATATATATTATGATTTATAATATATATTATAATTTTATTACTTATATATTGTTTTTTATTATGATTTATAATATATTTATTATATTAGTGAATACATTATTAAATAATTATGTCATTTAACAAAAATGCTATTGCTATTTTTGCTATTTTACTCAATGATTACTCAATATTGTACACAATAATCAGTATGCACTATGCATACCATGTGTTTTTATGCTTGTAGAAGTATTGTTTATTAAAATCAGTTGTGAATCAAGTGTCCCATGCATTAGTCACTTATGAGACACCATTTCAGCATGCTACCTTAGAAGACAGCTGCCTACATAAGCAGGGTTTTGGAACACAGCTCGTTTCATTCTACACATGCATAACATTCATCATTTGCATCCATAATGCATTGCATTACTGCTTTATGAGCTTCCCTGTTTAATGTCATTAGTGTGTGTGCAAGTGTAACTAACATTACTTTCCTCCACAGTATCTGGAGGAGGAGTATAAGAAGGGCAAGAGAGAGGACGACCCCATGCCGCCCGTCCAGCCCTATCACTACGGCTCTCACTACTCCAACAGTGGCACCGTCCTGCATTTCCTGGTCCGGTTGCCTCCCTTCACCAAGATGTTTCTGGCCTATCAAGGTCAGTTTGACTGCATTATATGCATTATATGTTTGGATCATTTCAATTCCATCTTACTAAGATATATTATTGGAGATAATAATCCTGCAAATTATACATTTAAATCGTATTCGGGATTAAATCAGATGTAATTTTCAAATGGTAGTGGTTATTAATCAAAAAGCATGTCTAATTTATTTAAATAATGAATCTTTAAAATAAAATAAATGTACTTTATTAAAAGTTTTACAATTTAGTTTTGTTTCTAGATTTTTATAGTGAAGAAGCATTTCTAATTAAATAAATTCATAAAACATTAACAATTTAATCATTCTTTACATTTTTATTCTAAATGAATTAATTTATTTTTTATTATAATTTATTATAATTGTATGTTGACTGTTTACATTTTTCTGGATTCAGATTAATGTGAATTTATCATTAAAAAAATAGTAGTAATCAAATGAAGGCATGAAACGTTAACTAAATAAGTGCTGCACAACAACAAATTACTGTTAAAATTAAAACATGGAAGAAAAATGGTGATATTACTTAAAAAATACTTTTGATAATTTTTTGATTATTATTATTATTATTATTATTACTACTACTACTACTTTAAGAGGTACATGCAACTGTATAATACTAATATTTGTCATCGTTTCAAGTTAAACTGAACTTTTTTAACAAGTTGTCATGAAGACTTTTAAGCTTCTGCATGTATTTGATATATTATTATTAAGATATATTATTGGAGATATAGAGTGACCACTGATATTTACAATATTTTATGTAAGTATCTGCTATAAAGGTCTGATTGAGCTACATTACAAGCATCAGAATTGTGTTACTTTTTGTCCATGTAAATATATCATTTGCCGCAAATTGCATATTTTTGTTCAGTTTGAGACTCTAATATTTAGTCTCACTATATCAGACTATATGAGCCACAAAGGCCTGATGTATCAAATGTGATACTCAACAAAAACACACATGCAAACCTTTTTTTAGATTTTCATTTTATTTTGTCAAACTGTTCAATTTAAAAAAGGAATTTTTCAGACTGTAATTTCTTCTGTCAGGCTTTGCAAGGTTGATAAATAGCATTATTGGTCTTTTATTGATATTTTTACTAAAACATTTTAATATGGAAAATGACTGTGCTGTGTTGAGCCTGACATCATTCTTTAACACAGCCTTCACCCCTCATTACTTAACTTTATAATTTTGATTGTATTTTAATTAGTTTGCATAATCAAGAAAACAAAAGCTGTGCAACGTGAAATCAAATACTTCAAATCTGCTGCCGCCGCCCCTTAATAAAGACTGAATGCATGATTTGTTGTCTGTTCATAACTCTGTATGACAGCCTTACACAGCTGCAGCTCGTTGAGTTTATTCAGCATCATAATTAGGATTCTGCATCGCTACTTTTTTAATATTTAACAGCACCTGCGTTTCCTGCGTTCGCAGCGAGGTTCAAACATGTCAGTGCGATGCTTTTAAAGGCTGTCATTGAAAAGGGCCTTTCTGAAGTCTCACGCTACATGCATTAGCCTCAGAAAGATGATCAGGCCTTTCATCCAGCCTCTTTATTCGTCTTTGCTTCTTTCTCTGTCTATTTTTAGTTCTGTTGGTTTATCCATATCAGGTTGCACAAGAAACTAATGAAAGGTTTTGTGTATCTTGCAGACCAGAGCTTTGATATTCCTGACCGAACGTTCCACTCCATGAACACCACGTGGCGTCTGTCGTCCTACGAGTCCATGACGGATGTCAAAGAGCTCATCCCAGAGTTCTTCTACCTGCCCGAGTTTCTGGTCAACAGAGAAGGTGGGCAGTCCTGTACTCCTGGATTTGTTTAGTGCTGTGCAGCAATTAATCGCATCCAAAATAAAAGTTTTTGTTTACATAATATATGTCTGTGCACTGTGTATATTTATTATTTATATATAAATACACACACATACAGTATATATTTTGAAAATATTTACATGTTTATATTTTTACTGATATAATTCATATTATATATTAATATATTTAATTATTAAACAACATTTTTCTTAAATATATGCATGTTTGTGTATTTTTATGTACATACATATATTATGTAAACAAAAACCTTTTTCTTTTGGGTGCGATGAATCACGATTAATTTGTGCACAGCACTAGTTTTCTTGACCTCTTCTTCTAGCATCCAACCTTTCATGAAGAAAGTTTAGGGCCTATGAAATCAATTTAATTTTTTTCCTAAATTCCATTTAAATTTTTATTTAAATCTGGATTCCTTTTTAATGGTTAAATTAATTTTTAGTAACATTTAGTAACATTCTAATGACTGATTCATTAATTCATTTTACTTTAATTTTATTATCTATTTTTATATAATTTTATTTACATATATTTTTATTATTTTTTAATAAAATATGTATTATATTTCAAATAGTTTTTATTTAATTTGTCATTTTGTATCAATTTAATTTTATCTGTTTTTATAATTGTATATATTTACATATAATTTTTATATTTTGGTAAATTTATTTTGTTGTTAGTTTGATTATTTATTACATTTTAATTAATTTAAATGAATAATTTAGTTTAAATTTTATTAGCAATTCTATAGAATTTTATTTTTATTTACATATAATTTTATATAGATATTATTAAACTTCAGTTAATTTATTTTTATTTTAACTTTTCATTTAAATTATTTAATTTTAAATGATTATTTTTTATTATTATTATTATTATTATTATATTTTGAAGGAGAAACATTCTATTGATTTTACAAATATGTTGTATTTATTTATTTTGTATTATGAGAATTTGAGATGTATAGTTATATATATTTGTATTTGTATATTTTATATTTTATATATATGTATGTTCTATATACATTTATTTCCATTTTTTCCCAAATTCTATTAAAAATTTTCTGGATTCCATTTTGATGGTTAAATTAATTTTTGTAGTTTAATTAATTGACTGTCAGTTTACTAAAAGCTATACAATTTAGTAAGTATTTTGTCTAGATTAAAGTCAAAATGAATTCATAAAACTAAATTGAATGATTTTTTTTATTTTTATTACAATGGCTCCAATGAAATGTTTGTTTTTTTGGGAATTGTGTGTTGTCTGTTTTAGTTTTTCTGGATGCACAATTTAATATGAATTTATTATAAAAATAGTGGTAAACAACTGAAGGCAGAAAACATTTGCATTAACAAAATAAGTGCTGCACAACAGATATTTACTGTTAAAATTATTATTAGGTATTCTTTAAAAATAGTTAGAATTTTTTTAAATTATTATTACTTCAAGAGGTATAATACTAATATATTTCTGTCATAATTTATTCAAGTTAAACTGAACTTTTATTTTGACGAGATCTCGTGACCTTAAAACTTCTGCGTATATTTGACATGGTAATTTTTAATCAGAAGAAATGATGAAATACTGGTGAATCTTAGTGCCATAAAAACGTTGGAAATAACCTTTAAGTAACCTAGATCTTCAAGATGTAACCAGTGAAAATTCATTTAAAAGTGCATTAGAATTGTATTTTTTGAACACATCTTCCCTCTTCTAATGTTAGCGTGGTATTTCCCACTTTCCCCTCTGGCAGGTTTTGACTTTGGCGTGCGGCAGAACAGCGAGCGGGTGAACCACGTGAATCTGCCGCCGTGGGCCAGGAATGACCCGCGACTCTTCATCCTCATCCACAGACAGGCTCTGGAATCGGATCAAGTCTCCCAGACGCTCTGCCAATGGATTGACCTAGTGTTTGGACTCAAACAAAAGGGCAAAGCAGCAGTCCAGGCCATCAATGTCTTTCATCCTGCAGTACGATTCCTTATTATTTACAACTACCACACACTTAACACTGATATTTTCCATGTTTTGATAGTTGGACCAAAGCCTGTCAAAACATGTCCAAAAATGAGTCAAAAAATGAACAAAAATATAAGAAATTATATTTGGCTTAAAGGAAATTAAATTTTTGACAACCATTGACGGCTGTCAAACATGCTCTACCACTGAAAAGTTTAATGCTCTTATGCTCATAAAGGCTGCATTTATTTTTTCCAAAATACAGTAGTACAGTAGTGCAATTACAAATTAAAATAGCTGCTCTCTGTGTGAATATATTGTAAAATTAAATTTTTGTCCTGTTATCAAAGCTGAATTTTCAGCATCATAACTCCAGTGGAATAAAAGTTTTAATTTCTTTACAAAAATGAATCTTACTGAGCCCAAACCTTTGAATGGTAGTGTATATATCAGCATTACTATTTATCAGCCATATATATATATGTTTCTCTAATACATCAGACAGTGATTAACTATATCGGACACGTCCATCAGCTTCAGCTTGTGAACTATTATCTATGTTATTTTTCCTTTTCCTTCCTTTTTAGACTTACTTTGGAATGGACGTATCTGCCGTTGAAGACCCTGTGCAACGTCGGGCTCTAGAAACTATGATCAAGACGTACGGCCAAACACCTAGACAGCTGTTCAATGCCTTGCACATCAGCCGAGCCGGAACCAAACTCCTATCGGAGGCAGAACTGCCCGCAGCCATGGGCCTCCTGGTGCAGCTGGCCTTCAGAGAGAGCCGCGAGCAGCCCAAAGAAGCCGTCTACCCGGTACGGGAAACATACAGCGCAGAAATTATTATTCAGTTTGACATTAAAGCAGTAGTTCACCCAAAAAAAATACTTTAAAGTGTGCATTTTAAAGGAATAGTTCACCCAAAAATGCAAGTTTGCTGAAATTGTCCTCACTCTCAGATCATCTAAGATGTAGATGAGTTTGTTTCTTCATCAGATTTGGAGAAATGTGTCATTTCATCACTGTCTCACCAATGGATCCTCTGCAGTGAATGGGTGCCGTCAGAATAAAAGTCCAAACAGCTGATAAAAACATCCCAATAATCCACAAGTAATCCACACCACTCCAGTCCATCAATTAACATCTTGAGAAGCCAAAAGATGCATGTTTGTAAGAAACAAATCCATCATTAAGCAGTTTTTAAAATGTGCTTCCTCCAGTGAAAAAGTGGTCTGGTCTGAAATCTGCACAGATCAAGCACAAGACAAAACAGTCCAAAACGGCTCTAAACAAATATGTGGGTGGATTTTGATGTGAGAGATAATAGCAGATGAATTTTTTTCATTCGAGGAAGTGTTGTTATGGATGAACTTGTATTTTTGTCTTAATGATGGATTTGTTTTTTTTTTTACAAACATGCAGCTTTTTGCTTCTCAGAATGTTAATTGATGGACTAAAATGGTGTGGATTACTAATGGTGATGTTTTTATCAGCTGTTTGGACTCTTATTCTGATGGTGCCCATTCACTCCAAAGGATCCATTGGTGAGCAAGTGATGCAATGCTACATTTCTCCAAACCTGATGAAGAAATGAACTCATCTACATCTTGGATGGCCAGAGGACATTGTCAGCAAACTTGCATTTTTGGGTAAACTATTCCTTTAAAATGCACACTTTAAAGTGTCTTTCAGATTTTTTTGTTTACCTATTTGTTGTTTAAAAGGGTTGATTCTTCTTAAATGGAAAGACTTTAGTATCCACTTGGTCTTTTAAAGTCTTCAATCCTCGTCCTGTCCTTTCCAGAGTCCTCTGCCCTGGATAAAGGGCTTGAAATGGGGCGAGTATGTGGGATCCCCCAGTGCTCCGGACCCCGTGGTTTGTTTCAGTCAACCTCACGGCGAACACTTCGGCTCCCTGCTGGCGCTGCCCACACGTGCCATCTGCGGCCTCTCGCGCAAGTTCTGCCTCATGATGATCTACAGCAAAGAGCAAGGTGAAGGAGAACACACACACACAAAAAGCTGCTTCATCATGCGTAAACATGACAGTTTGGGGTCAGTAAGAAAGTTTTATTAAAGAAAATACTTCTATTCAGCAAGGATGCATTAAATTTATCAGAAGTGACAGTAAAGACATTTATAATGTTACAAAGGATTTGTGTTTCTAATAAATGCTGTTCTTTTAACATTTCTATTCATTAAAGAAACCTGAAAAATAAAATGTATCACGTTTTCCACAAAAATATGAAGCTGCACAACTGTTTCCAACATTGATAATAATCAGAAATGTTTCAGATCAAATAAATGCAGCCTTGGTGACTTTTTGAAAAAAATTAAAAAATCTTTCTGACCCCAAAATGAATTTCATATGTTACCCTGGACCACAAAACCAGTCATAAGGATCAGTTTTTTGAAATTGACATTTATATAACATCTGAAAGCTGACAAAATTCGCTTCCCATTGATTTATGGTTTGTTAAGATAGGACAATTCTTGGCCAAAAAATCTTGAATCTGAGGGTGCAAAAAATCTAAATATTGAGAAAACTGCCTTTAAAGTTGTCCAAATGAAGTTCTTAGCAATGCATGTTTTTAAGTTTTGATGTATTTACAGTAGTAAATTTACTGAATATCTTCATGGAACATGATCTTTACTTAACCTAATAATATTTGGCACAAAAAACAAAAAATCGATAATTTTGACATACACAATGTGTATTTTTGGATATAGCTACAAATATACCCACGCTACTTAAGACCAGGGTCACATATGTGCTCCAGATTTTCATTTATCTGTGTTTATACATTTACTACCAAATGTAGTTATTCAGTGAAGCAGATGTTAATACCAGGTGTATTTTAATGGAAAAAGCAGGCACAGTTTATCAAACAACAGCCATAATCAGAGAAGGAAAATATTGAATGATTAATCAGCTCTGCTATATATCAGCCAATTACTAATCTTGACTGTGTTTTGGTCCATGACCAGTTTGTAATGCTTTCATTGCATCTGCATTTGTGTCTTATCACAATTATCCGCATGAATGAACACAGTTCCCATAGTACCAGAGGAAATGAAAATGAAGTGAATGTGTTGTCGTAGAAAATCACAGTACAAATGAAGTGTTTTCCCCTCGTCTCTTAGGTGTAAGGAGCATGCACAGCACTGACATACAGTGGTCGGCTATTCTGAGCTGGGGTTACACCGACAATATGCTGCGTCTGAAGAGCAAACAAAGCGAGCCGCCCATCAACTTCATCCAGTGCTCACCGCTGCACCAGGTCAAAACCAGAAACCCCACTAACACATATGCAGGCAATGCTTGGACAGTTTTCAGATGAAAAAAATGAACAAATTTATATATACACTTACCAGTCAAATGTTTTTGAAAAGTAAGATTTTTAATGTTTTTTTAAAGAAGTCTTTCTGCTCACCAAGCCTGCATTTATTTGATCCAAAGTACAGCAGAAACAGTAAAATTTGTAATTTATTCATGTGATTTCAAAGCTGAATTTTTAGCATCGTTGTCACGTGACCCTTCAGAAATCATTGTAATATTCTGATTTGCTGCTCAAAAAACATTTATTATTATTATGTAGAAAACAGCTGAATTTTTTTTTTTTCAAGTTTCTTTGATGAATAGAAAGTTCCGAAGAACAGCATTTATATGAAATAGAAATCTTTTGTAACATTACAAATGTTTTTATCATCATTTTTGAATAATTTAAAGCATCCTTGCTAAATAAAAGTATTAATTTCTATCATTTATTTGTAATTATACTGACTCCAAGCTTTTGAATGATATAGTGTATAATGTGATAAAAGCTTTTTATTTCAGATAAATGCTGATTTTTGGATTTTTCTATTCATCAAAGAAGCCTGAAAAAAATGTACTCAACTGTTTTAAATATTGATAATGTTGATAATAATAATAATAATAATAATAATAAGTGTTTCTTGAACAGCAAATCAACATGTTACAATGATTTCTGAAGGATCATGAGACACTGAAGACTGGAGTAATGATGCTAAAAAATAAGGTTTGATCACAGGAATAAATTATATTTTAAAATATATTAAAATAGAAAACAGTTATTTTAAATAGTAAAAATATTTAAAAATTTTACTGTTTTTGCTGTACTTTGGATCAAATAAATGCCGACTTGGTGAGCAGAAGAGACTTCTTTAAAAACATTAAATAAATAAATAAATATATATATATATGTATATCTTCAGTGTCACGTGATCCTTCAGAAATCATTCTGATATGCTGATTTGCTGCTCTAAAAACATTTCTGATTATTAGCAATGCTGAAAACAATTGTGCTGATGATTTTTTTTTTTGTAAAAACCATGATACGTTTTATTTTACAGGATTCTTTGATAAATACGTAGTTCAAAAGAACAGCATTTATTTGAAACAGAAATCTTTTGTAACATTATAAATGTCTTTACTGTCACTTTCATTCATTTTAATTCATCTTTGTTAAATAAAAGTACAAATTTTCTTTGTTATTGTGATTTTTCAGTGAAATATGAGGCAGACATTGTCTTGATGGGTTTGATGAGATTCACCCATGTACATTATCATGTCATCATATGGTCTTTGCTTCATGTCTGGCTTTGCTGCTGTGTCGTTGTCTTCTATAACCTCTGCTGTCTCTGGTCTCTCCTCAGGTGACTAGTTGTGCCTGGGTGCCGGACAGTTGTCAGCTGTTTACAGGCAGCAAGTGTGGAGTCATAACCGCCTACAGCAACCGTTTCACCACCACGATGGTACGTAACCATGGCAACACGGCCCCCCACTTCCCCCACCCACGCGGCCGCCCACGTCCATTATCACTCCCTGTAGAGCACCTACACACACACACACACACACACACGCACACACAGTGTTTGTAGTGGCCTTGTTAGTCATCTCCCGGTTGCCCTAGAAACACATTTCCTGCGGCCCACAGGTGGGCTGAAGTCTGGGCGTCAGACGGCTCTTTCAAACGCTCTCTCATTGATAACGCAGGTGCCGTTCTGCTTCTCACATTCGTTTAAATGAATATTTCTGACATTAGAGGAGCATTTCAGTTCTGGCATCATTCATGTTGTTCCAAACCTGTGTGACTTTGTCATCTGAGGACCGCAAAAGAAGATATTCTGAGGAATGTTCACACTGCTCTTTTTCAAGAGCAGAGTCCGTTAACTTCAGTTAGTCAAGAACAAATTTTTTACCCCATAACCAAAAGTATTCTGTTAAATTTTGCCAAAAAAAAAAGAAAGATTAAGGAACATTATGAGCATTTTTCTTCATTACTTTAATGCACAGAATTGTAATTTTATATAAAAATTATATATTTTAATATAATTCGAAATGTTATTTTATTTAAAGTGCAACCAAACAGTATCACAATTAGTATCTAGAGTATTTTTATGTATTGAGTTTTTATCTATACTTTGAATTTAATTTAAAAGTTTTAGTAATTTTGTTGCATTTTTGTCGTTTTTTTATTGTTTTTTATTTTATTTTTTATTTTAATTTTAGATGTCTCTGTAAGTTTTTATTAATTTGTAATATGACAGAAGATATTGCATTTTGCAAAAAGAAAATGAAGCCTATTTCGAGAGTATTACAACACATTTTACCCTCAAATTCTCATTACTGTAATGCACAATAATTCTGTATAAAATATTTATTTGAATATTTTTTAAATATTATTAAATTCAGTCTACTTATACATCATACTTAGACATATTTTTGGAAATAAAACACTATTTCAATGTTACTTGCCTTTTTTTTTTTTAAATACATTTTGTTATTGCATTTAATTGCATTTAGAAGTATATTACAAGTTAAACTAAATGAAAAATGAAAATAAGAAATGTTGCCTTGGCAACTAGCTGAAATAAAATAAGGTATTTTGAGGAATGCTCATTACTATAATATATTTTATTATGCATGAAACTATAATTTTATATAAATAATATATATTTGAAGGTATTATGAAATATTTAATTTCAAATGCAGTCAAACAACAGTATCACAATTTGTGCCGTTGAGATTTTTGTGTTTTTAATATATTAGTTTTAATTAGTTGATTTAATTAGGTTAATTTATTATTCTATATTAATATATTCGGTTTTTTTTTACTATATTTTCTATTGTATTTTTAGGTAAATGTTTTAGTTTTATCTTTAGGTAAAGTTTTAGTCATTTTTATTCGTTTTAGTTATTTATGTACTTCAGGTCAAAGTACATGAAAGTGAGAAATAAAATAAGATTATCTAAAAAATGTTCTCACTGCTCTTTTTTTTATGTCCAGAAGCTGTCAAATCACCGCACAAGTGCTGAATGTTATTTTTGGGTGACTTAACTCTAGGCTGCACTCTACATACAGCCATGTGGTGGTTTGTTTACTCTGGACCATAAAACCAGATCAGAATCATCTGTTAAACCGGTCTTTAAGCTTACTTCTGCTTATTGAAGCCATTATCCGTTCTCTAATGAGGCCATTAGCAAAACCCCCTTACCCTTTAGATCTGCTGGTAATTACAGTCATTCTCTATTGAGACGTGTGATGGTAAAGTCTGTTTATTCATTCAGCCAACAGAGATGGAGGTGGAGACTCAGGTTCACCTGTACGGCCACACGGCAGAGGTCACGGGCCTGTTCGTCTGTAAACCCTACAGCATCCTCATCAGTGTTAGTCGAGACGGGACCTGCATCCTGTGGGACCTCAACAGGTCTGTGCTTCTGAGATCACTGTAGTCTTTACATTTCATGTATTACATTTATGCATTTATCAGACACTTTTATTCAAAGTGACTTGCAGTATAGAATTCCAGGTTAATTAGATAACTAGATGAGGATGCATATTGGATATATAACAGGATGCAGATGCAGAAAAGATATTAACGTTGACTTAAATTTCAAATTCAAAAGTACACTGAAAATAATTTGGTGTGGAAACAGTTTTCACTAGTAGTTTTGCTAATACATTTCAGAGAGAAAGTCAAGTAACAAATGTTTAGTTTAAGTAACATTGAATTGAACCTGAAATTTTGAAGTAAAAAACAGAAATAGAATTTTCTTGTAAAATGCACCATAATAATCTTTATTTGCAATTCAAAAAAAATATATATATGTGATCCTGGAACACAAAACCAGTCTTAAGTAGCACGGGTATATTTGTAGCAATAGCCAACAATACACTGTATGGGTCAAAATGGTCAATTTTTATTTTATGCCAAAAATCATTAGGATATTAAATAAAGATCATGTTCCATAAAGATATTTTGTAAATTTCCTACTGTAGATATATCAAACCTTAATATTTGATTAGTAATATGCATTGCTACTTCATTTGGATAACTTTAAAGGTGATTTTCTAAAAAAAATTGACCCTTATGACTGGTTTTGTGGTCCGGGGTCACTTTTTTTTTTTTTTTATAATGTAAATTAGACATTAAATTTTGCAACAAAAAAAAATGAAGCCTGTTTTTAGGAGTGTTATAACACATTTTACGCTCAAATTCTCATTACTGTAATGCATGATAATTCTATATAAATTATATTATATTATATTATTGTATCGCAGTAATAAGAAAATAAAGATTGTTTGTGCTTTTTGTGTTAGGTTGTGTTACGTACAGAGTCTCACTGGTCATAAGAGTCCAGTGAACGCAGTGTCAGCCAGTGAGACGACAGGAGATATCGCCACAGTGTGTGATTCAGGTGGGTTGTGTTTCCTGTGACACTATAAATGGATGTTTTATTAAGTTTTCAATTACAGTGTAAACCAGCTGCTAAAGTGAGTGAAAATATTTGCAAGTATTAAGATGTATAGAATAATTGTAATCATTCTATGTTCTCATTTTGTGTATCCGTACAGTGGGTGGAGGAAGCGATCTGAGGCTGTGGACAATTAACGGAGATTTGATCGGTCATGTTCACTGTCGAGAGATCATCTGTTCCGTGGCGTTCTCCAATCAGCCGGAGGGAGTGTCGGTCAACGTGATCGCTGGCGGACTGGAGAACGGTGTGGTCAGGTAAAACACACACCTACATCAAACCACAAACTCTACACTGTTTAGGACCAAATATTGATTTACTAATGAACTGGTGCTCTTAATTAAAGAAACAATATTTGATTATTTTTCCTATAGTGGCTT
This sequence comes from Labeo catla, assembly GCA_012976165.1. Lineage (NCBI taxonomy): Eukaryota > Metazoa > Chordata > Actinopteri > Cypriniformes > Cyprinidae > Labeo > Labeo catla. Next base: position 335,786 of record VONZ01000210.1, on the reverse strand, counting down.
TTGGAAAAATGGTTAAATAGTTTACTTTGAAGCATAACAATTGCACAAATGCACAACTATTTTTGTAAAAACAAAAAAAGAAAAAGATAAAATACTCATCTTCTGGCCATTCAGAAGTTCAAGTGATGTCACTATTATTACTATTATTGCATAGCCATATAGGATGGGTTAAAAAACAGTAGTTACAAATAGAGAAAGATTTTGCTTATATACTGTATATTAATATATATTAAGAAGACTCTCATCCGTGCTTTCCTTCCTCCTTCTCTGTCATCATATTTCAGGTTGTGGAGCACATGGGACCTGAAGCCAGTCAGAGAGATCACCTTCCCAAAATCCAACAGGCCTATCATAAGGTACACACTTTTACCGTCATATGACATCACATGAATTTATTCTAATATCTTTAATAGAAAAGATGCATGCACTGATACACTAATACTTATTGTTTTTTTTTTTTGTACTGTTTTTTTACTGTTTTTCTCTATTGCACACCAAGGCTGCAATTATTTTTTTTAAAAATAGTTTTAAACAGTAATATTGTGAAATTTTATTACAATTTTAAATGGCTGTTTTATGTAAATATGTTGTAAAATTTAATTTGATTTCTGTGATGAGAAGCTGAATTTTCAGCATCTTTACTCTAGTCTTCCTTCAGTGTCACATGATCCTTCAGAAATCGTAATATTTTTATAAAAAATAAAATATTAAATATTTTTTATGAAAACCATGATACACCTCCATTTGAAAAGTTTGGGGTAAATAAAATTCTTTATAAAAAATTATTCAGCAAGGACGCATTCAATTAATCAAGAGTCAGTGAAGTCATTTATAATGTTACAAAATGTTTCTCTTTTTTAAAAAAAATGCTGTTCTGAAAATCCAGAAAGTCTTGAAATATAAAATGTATCACAATTTCCACAAAAATATAAAGCCGCACAACCGTTTTCAACATTGATAATAATCTGAAATGTTTCTTGAAGCAAATCAGCATATTAGAATAATTCCTGAAGGATCATGTGACACTGAAGACTGGAGTAATGATGCTGAAAATTCAGCTTTGCATCTCTGGAATAAATTATATTTTACTATATATTCACATAGAAAACAGCTTTTTAAAACTGTAAAAATATTTCACAATTTTTACTGTATTTTTGATCAAAGAAATGCAGCCTAGGTGTGCAGAAGAGACTGAAATCTAAATGAGTGGTAGTTAGGGCTGGGTCGATTAATTTTAATTTAATGTTTTGCCATAATTTAATGAGACGCTGCAAGCGACGTGAGTACAACAGTCAAACGCGTCCATGTTTACATAGAGAAAAAACAATTCAAAAGCAGTGCAATCGAATATAAAACTACTATTGTATGTCTGATATTTCTTCATGGTGACAGGCTCAAAAGCTGCTGTTCATTTTTTTCTTAGTTAATAAGAATAGTTGTTTCTTAGTTAATAGTCTTCTGGTGTTATACCTTCAGTCATTTTGACTTTGAATTACCTTGACTTTTAAGATAAGTATTATTTCTTAACATATATTATGTATAAGACAATTTGTACAAGATGTAGTTGTAGTTCATGTATCTTTTTTGCAAAGATATTTAACAAGTGATTTGTTGAACCTCTCAACAAGATTAAACAAATCAGACAGAGCGTTACCATTGTCTTCTGAGACAGAAGGATGCCAAGGACATCATATTGACAACATGCGGTGCACTTGGCATAAAATTTTCTTTAACATAGAGGGTTAATAAAGAACAAGTTACTTGAATCATGTTACATGTAGTTACATTTTCAAGTTAAAAATCTTAAAAAAAAATTTTGCCAAATCACCCAGCCCTACAAGTAGTGTAAGTGTCACATCGTTAATGTTGTTTCCTTCTCAATCCTCTCTCAGTCTCACATTCTCGTGCGACGGACATCATCTCTACACGGCGAACAGCGAGGGCACGGTGATTGCGTGGTGCCGTCGAGACCAGCAGCGCATGAAGCTGCCCATGTTTTACTCGTTCCTCAGCAGCTACGCTGCAGGCTGATCCTGCGTCACGCCGGCCCGTTACCCACACCGGACGGACGCTGAAAGCGACCCCGCTGACCCAGGAAGAGGAGGAGCCAGCATGCACAAAGCCCCGCCTACGATCATCACAGAACCCGCCCCCTGAAACGCCACAGGAACGAACGGCACTTGAAGCGACTGTACCATAAAGAGCAGGGGGTCGTGAGGCAGAGCGAGCGCAGGCCTTTCCCCGCATCATTTCTCCTTGTTTGTTTTGACTGATGACTCATGTAGTGTTTGTTTTTGATTTGTGATGTTTGATTTTTGAAAGCTGCTACAATCTGGTCTGCCCAGACTGAACGTTTGAAGGCCTTTCCTTCCTTTTGTCCCTCGTCTCGCCCACCCGTCGCCGTCCTGAGAATAGAAATCCCGCTTTCGAAGCCAAACCAGACTGAACACTACCGTCCATCTGCGCTCCTGCAGAAACCGCATTCGTGATCCACGCGGGACAGTTTCGGCATGTGAAACTCGTGCATGAGTGACATGCAGCGGCGTAATGAATGTGTGCACGCAATGCCTTCTTAAACTTCATCCCTCGTCGGCAAACGTTGAAATATTTATTCTCCAGCAAGGATGAAAGCCACAATCTCAACGTCTGGTTCTTGTTCTTCGTTATAAAATGCACTTCGGATGATCAGGACAGTCTTATGAATGTCGAAGGTGGTCGTGCGTCACGTAAACGTCATTAATTGGCACATCAAATTCGTAATAGTTCATTAAAAACATTTCTACTTTCTTCTTTTCTCTTCTAGTGTTATATGTTGCATGGTATGATCACTTAAGCATTATCTAACATTGGTGATACAATAGAAAATGTAGTGAAAATCTACCTCTATTTTGACAAATAAAATTAGGAAAACTTTTGGTTTCAATAAAAAAAAACAACCTGTTTGTTGTACAAAGACGACTCTATATCCCCGTCAGTACATTCAGATTCTCGCAAGGATCAGATGCTTGTGAGGTCTTAAGTTTCGACAGCCTTAAATATGGAGGAAAAAAAATTGAATTGGAGTCCAGAACCTTTGGAGTCTCTGCCTTTGTGTTTGTTTTTTCCTGCTCTTTATTTCCTGTTAGCATGAGTCTTACATTACAACTAATTTAATGATCTCGTCTTACATTTTAATGTTCACCAGAAAGGGAATGCTTTCACCTTCTCCCCTATTACTACTTTGTTTTGCATTATTTTCAAAAATATCTACCATATATATCAAGCTTCAAATAGTTAATCAGTCAATGCAAATCCAGGAAGACAGTTGACTAGTTTGTGAGAATCGTCCGATGTTTACAGAGCTCTGTTTGTTTTTTGTTTTTCAATCTATTTTTCATGCTTGCATCACATTTATTTCAATTATCGTGCACAGTATTGTCATGTTTCCGTTCCCTCAGAAAGAGATTGATGTTACTGTCATCGTGTGAGTTGTTGACTGAGTTTGTAAAGAAAAAGACGTGTGAATTTGTTCGAAGCTATCACGAAAAGGCTTATTGTTATCGTTCTGTTGAATTAACAGTGGTTTGTGTAATTTAAGATTGATATGTTCACCAAGGCCTGGCTGGGACATTTATTTCCTATTTTTTTTGTATTTATGAAATATGTAATAAAATGTCACCTATATATATAATATAAATATAAATATTCAAGAACTTTTGATTCAGTTTGTTGCTCGTTTCTTCTGTACAGTGTTAGAAATGGCTTCCAATTTTTTTCTTTTTTTTTTTTAATTAGAAGAATCTTTCAGTGATCAGTTTTTTTATTATTTAAAGAAAGGAATGGAAAGATTCTACAGATGTTAAAAATTGGTTTTCAAATACAAATATCTATATGTCTAAGGAACTATATGACATCCATGGAACATTTACATTGCAAAAAAAAAAGTTAATGTAAAGAACTTTTTTCACTATATATAGTGGGGAAAAGGTTCATTAGATTTTTAAAATCCAAGAAAAAAATCTTTTAAGAACTGAAAGATTCTTTGGGGAACCAAAAATGGTTGTTCTGTGGTATGAAATTTCTCTTTTGGTTCCTTTTTAAAGTGTAGAACTGGGCAATATAGAATATAATAAATGTTTTTATTGGCATATGGTTTCAGGGTTTCTGCAGGTTTTATGAAGATAAATTAAGATCTAGTGAAGACATTTTAAGGAATAAAATGAGGGCAACACAATACATCATGTTTTCTAAATGTAGTTCTTTTAGCAACACTTCCTCAATAATTGATTAAAATGAACTGAGTTAGTGATTCATTTGATGCATTTATTTGATCAAAAATACTAAAAAAAAAAAATATTTTTCTTATTTAAGATAACTGAATTTCATTGTAATAAATGTTAAAGTGTAATTTATTCCTGTGATCAAAGCTGAATTTTCAGCATCATTACCCTAGTCCTCAGTGTCACATGATCCTTCAGAAATCATTCTAATATGTTGATTTGCTACTTAGGAAACATTTCTGATTATTATCAGTGTTGAAAACAGTGGTGCTGCCAAATATTTTTGTGAAACAACCGAGATACATTTTATTTGTCAGGATTCGTTAACGAATAGAAAGTTCAAAATACCAGCATTTATAAAATGGAAATCTTTCATAACATGTCTTAAATGTCAGTTTTGATCTACTGAATGCATTCTTGATTAATAAAAAAACAATGGAAAGATTTTATGGATGTTTAAGGTTGTTCATTAGGGTTTCTGCAGGTCTTCCACAAATTCAGGCCTAAAAAGCTCTTAAATTTGAGCAGAAATATGTATTTGTCTTGTTTTTCTAATACAAATATCAAACTTTCTTTTAATCATACAAACTGATTCATGGAATCATATGCCAATAAAGAACCCTTATTTTATTGTATATTGCTCAGTTCTAAAAAGGATCCAAAATAAGAATTTCGTAGCGATACCAACAACCATTTTTGGTTCCCCAAAGAATCCTTAATTTCTCAGTGTAAAGAACCTTTATCCACTACTGTATATAGTGGAAACAAGTTTTATAGATTAACTGTATTTGGATGGATGTCATATGGTACCTTTAACAATGAAAAAACTTTCTTTTAGTCTATATTGTGATATATGCTAATTCTATTACTTGAACTAGTAATAGAATTATATGCTGAACTGGTATTCTATTCTATTCTAACCATCAAGTTTGAAAATGCTTTGGTGTCTTTATTTAATTAGTAAAACTTGCTATAGTACCTAGAGAGACACTTCGACGTGTTACGTCACAGCGCGAATGTTTCGGAGGCTGTGACGTCATCTCGGTGACTGGGAGACCCGGTGATGTCACATTAAGCAGGGAAACCTCACGTGCCTCCGGTGAGCCCTGCAAAAACGAGCCCTAACGATCCTCCACCGACGCCAAGCATCTTCTGCTATTAACGCGCACCCTCCGCGTCCGGCCGCGTCCGTCCGCGTCCGTCGGGCGTTCTTAAAGGCGCAGCGACACCTGGATCGTTCGTGCGTCACATAGAGGTTCCCCTCACATCTCATGCACCGACACCGAATCCAGCGCCAGAGCAGAAAGCGGGGAAATACTCGACGTTTAACGGCGTTCGGCGAATGAACGCGAGCGGACGGACGGCGAGCGTGTTTGAGGTGCTGCGGGTTTTTCCTCGTCGCGTTCGGGTGGAGTCGAGCCACATACTGAAGTCTGAGCAGTGACACACTTCAGGTGGGTGTTAACACGCAAGGTATTTGTGCTAATTAGCTTGAATTGCGCTCCCTGTTCTGTTACATTCGATGGAACGTTTTTGCAACATTGTTACAATTCCAGCGTTCCAAATGCGAACGCGGCTTTTATGTGTAACGGATTCGTTTATTATGTCAGGCTCGATTTTAAACGCGCCCGTGCTGTAGATCCAGTCTGAAGGGATGCGGGGTGATGGATGGATCCCGCAGGTTTTTGGGGGGAATGATGCTGGAAACGCGTGAGCGCGGAAGATGGAGTCTCTTGGGCGTTTGATTCCATCGCCTGGAATTCCGCCTTTAAAATCGAAACGATCGCCTGCGAGGCTCCTAAAGATCCAGATGTGTGAAGCGTTCAGTGATAATTCACGAAATGGCCTTGAATGAACGGATGGAAGGATAATAATCACGACCCTCGTGTGTTTTTGCTGATTCTAGATTTCGAGCACATGTCGCCTACAAATAATAAGCATTAAATAGGAAAGCGAAAACAGCTTTTTGGGTAAATGTGGGTTTATTTTTATAATGCTGAATTAGGAAGCATGGTATTCACCCAAACGCTCCGGTGCTTTTGGCCTTTCTGGTGTGGCATTATGACTGTACGTACATGAACATGATGCTTTGAGCTTCATAAACGCCTTTTTAACCCTTATGCTCTGCTGAGATTTACTTTAATGCTGTGTAGTGATTTATGTGTAAAAATGATTCAAAATTAACCTCTTAGCTGCTCCTCTGACCTGTTTTGAGAGGTATTATTGGAGCTGTTATATCACAACACTGGCACAGATTTGAGAAATTTGATTGTTTGGTGCAAAACACAACATACAGGATTTATAGTTCTGGAAAATATACAAAAATTAATAAAATCATAAAAACTAAGATATTTTTTTATAATGAATGTATACATAATTGTACATACATCAGTGAGAATGTTTAATGTTTTGGAAAGTGCTCACCAAGCCTGCAGTTATTTGATCAAAAATACAGTAGAAATTATGAAATATTTTTACAATTTAAAATAACTGACTTTCATTGTAATATATTGTAAAATGTAATTTATTTATGTGACCAAAGCTAAATTTTCAGCATCATTACGCCAGTCTTCAGTGTCACATGATCTTTCAGAAATCATTCTATGTTGATTTGCTGCTTAAGAAAATTTCTGATTATTAGCGGTGTTGAAAACAATTGTGCTTCACAATATTTTTGTGGAAATAAGACCAGAATAAGACCATAATTTCCGATCTGAATCAAGTAATTCACGATGCAATCTAATGGGAACACTTCAAAACAGTGAATCATTTTGCGACAAAATAGTACAATTGATTCAGAGTTTTGAAAAGCTACAGAAGCTACAAAATACAGTAAAAATATTAAATATTTTTATCATTTGAAATAACTGTTTTCTGTGGTAATATATTGTAAAATACAATTTATATCTGTGATCAAACCTGAATTTTCATCATCATTACTTCAGACTTAAGGATCACATGATCCTTCAGAAATCATTCTAATATGCTGATTTGCTGCTCAAGAAACATTTCTGATTATTATCAATGTTAAAAACAATTGTGCTGCCCAATATTTTTGTGGAAACTGTGATATATGCTATTTTTCAGGATTCACAGATGAATAGAAAGTTGAAAAGAACAGCATTTTATTGAAATAGAAATGTCATTACTGTCACTTTTGATCAATTTAATGCTTCAGTTATCAAATTCTGAACAAAAATTTAATTCATGGCTTTACATAAATACTGTCACATGGAGACTCAGTTACAGTAAAGTTCTCAGATCTTTTTAATTTACTTTTACGTTAGTATATTTTAACCTCTTGAGCATCTATGGGTTTGTATGGATAACATACAAACTCTTATTCTTTTTGGTTATTTGTCTATTTTTTTTCCTCCCAAAATTAATTTATTTAGAATTGTAGTCCTTGGTACTGAACATTTACAGTCTTCACATGCAATGGTATTTACTTGGTATTCCAAGGTACCATAGTGGTACTCACAGGGTGTTTTTTGTTAGCATAAGATCTAATTTAGTTGTGATCGTCTGGAGTTGAAGTTTCACCTGCCTGAGTCACATGTGCTGTAATAATACAGAAGTAGGCGCATGTTGATTTCCTGAGCTCACAGACTCTCGGTATCTCATCTGGTGTGTGATTGGTGTGCAGGACTCAAACATGAAGGACGGAATGGCCAATAACAGCACCGCCAGCATCTCTCAGGCCCGGAAAGCCGTGGAGCAGCTGAAGATGGAGGCCTGCATGGACAGGATAAAGGTCTGTTGTGTGCGTTTCTGTGTTTTAAACTCATCAAATGTCACTGGTCTTATTCACTTAAAAATGCATCTGATTAGGGAAGTAAAAACACTTCATGTTTCATGTTGCCTGTCATTTTTGACTGTCATGTGGCCACTTAGTCCCGCCCCCAAACTCACATGATTGGTTAAGTGAGAGGTTGACATGTCAGACAAACAGGTCAAATATTTTAACCCATCTAGTGTCTCTTCATTAACCTCTAAAACAATCAAATTTATGGTCCAGTTCTCATACTTCATATGATATCCTGTATGTCATGTGATGACAGCAGCATCTGGAGATGTTTGCAGGGAATTTGTTTCGTTTTCTACTCTAATGTAGCCAGAAGACAAAGTAGGCACTTTAAGGAAGCTTAATGCAGCTATTAGCTGTAGTTGCGTGCGGTCTGGCTGAGCGTTTAGCCTGTAAACCCGAGGGATGGAGAGACGGAGCGAGTGTTTAGAGGAGTGCGGGCTCAGCTGTGGCCTTTAGCTGGGAAGAGAGATGGATTGGACTATTCTGCAGAGGTTTCTCATCTGTCGGCTTCCGCCTCCTCCTGCAGATGGCAGATATTTTCTGACTGACATCAGATATGACCTCTGCTTTTAACCACTGGGAAATATTTTGGGAAGCAGTCTATAGGTAGACTGATTCTTTATTGATTCCCAGTGGGAAATCTAAAAGTCTGTGTAGGAATCAACACACACACACACACACACAAACATTTTTAATCATTGTAAATTACATCTGGAGACTTTATTGCTGAGTTTAATATTAAAATCAACTAGAAATGACATTTACAACCTGTATTTACTCCTAATGTATTTAACATATCATTTCATAGTCTTTCTGACATGCATGTGCGTGCGTGTGTGTGTGTGTGTGTGTGTGTGTGTTATCAAATCAAAAATAAAAACATTGTGATAACATAACAATTTATATGTATAGAAATACACACACACTCATGTATATTTTTATGAAATATTTACTTCTATTTATATATGATTTATCTTGTATACACACAATTTAGGATTTTTATAGTTTTAAAAACTAAACTAAACTAAAACTATTTTAATGAACTAAAATAAAATAATATATTTATATATTTATTTAATGTTTTGTTAAATTAAAATCTAAATTATTTTATTTTAAATATTTTTTTTTATTTTAATGTAGTTTAACTTGATGTACTAAAGTAACCAAAACAAAAAAAGTAACTAATAAAACTAATAAAAATGAAACCTAAAAAAAATTAAATAAAAAATGATTCTAATAACCCAAAAAAATAAAAATTAAATTCAAATATTAAGATATAATAATATATACATAATTTAAAAAAATGCTTATATCTAAAATACAGGTTGTGACCATAATACCATAATTTCCAATCTAAATCAAAAGATTCGCAAAACTGCTCAGAAGTTCTGATCTAAATCAAATGATTCATGATACACACCTTAAGTTTCCGATCAAATGATTTGCGATACATGCTCTGAAGTCACGATCTGAATCAAATGATTCACAATATGTTTTCTGAATTTCCTATCTAAATCAAATGATTTGTGATACTTGCTCCGATCTGAAACAAATGATTTGCAATACACACTCCAATTTTTCAATCTGAAATAAATGATTTGTGATACATGCTCTGAAGTCACGATCTGAATCAAATGATTCGCAATATGCGTTCTGAATTTCCAATCTATATCAAATGATTCGTTATATGTGCTCCCAGTTTTGCAAAACGCACTCCGAATTTTCGTTCTGAATCAAATGATTTGCAATGCACGCTCCAAATTTCTGATCTGAATCAAATGATTTGAAATATGTGCTCTAAATTTCCGATCTGAAACAAATGATTTGCGATCCATACTCCGAAGTCCCGATCTGAATCAAATGATTCACAATACGTTCTCCGAATTCCTGATCTGAAACAAATGGTTTGCGCTCTTAAGTCACGTTCTGAATCAAAAGACTCGCAATACACGCTCTTAAGTCATGATCTGAATCAAATGATTAGCAATACATGCTCCAAATTTCTGATCTGAATAAAACGATTTGTGATACGCGCTTAAAAGACCTAAATCAAATCATTCGCAAATCACAATCATCACTCCGTAGTCATGATCTGAATAATGTTTCACGAACCATCATTTCAGATCAGGATTTCAGAGCAATCATTTGATTCACAAGGTGATTCGCAAACCCGCTCCAAACTTCCAATCTGATTCAAAAGATTCACAAACCTTCTTCGAAGTCCCGATCTGATTCAAATGATTCGCAATATGCGTTTTGAAGTCTCGATCTGAAGCAAATGATTTCAAATGCAATCTGACGGGAACACTTTGAAACAGTGAATCATTTTGTGATGCAATAGTAGAACTGATTCAGAGTTCTGAAATCTGTAACAGTGAGAAGTAACTATAATACTGATACATACACACTTATTTATTTATTTATTTTAAAATAACTTGCATTTATGAATAATTCATGATAAGGCTAAGCAAATTAATTAAAGTAAACAAAGTTCATTTTGCTTCATGTGATTGTAAGTTGTAAATAAGTGTCTTGATTATGTGAATGGTCTTATTCTTTCTGTCCACTTTCTCATGTCGTAAATTAAGATACAGATTCCCACTGTAATCAGCAGAAACCTCATCATCTGACTGCCGTGAGGCGTCTCATGTGCTCGTGTCTCGCAGCGTCCCATCCTGAAGCTTGTTTATATCTCACTCAACGACACAAAGCTTGTTTTATTGCGAAGCAAAACGCATAGGATTACATAGGATTGTGGGAAGTGAACTTTGACAGTGACCCACAGCAGTTTGTATGAAGTATCAGTGATGCTGAACTCCCAAACAGACAAAGAAAGTAAGTTCAAGAGAAAGACCCAGTTTTTGAAATCAAATTAAGATGTTTCTATGCGAACGAGCCCATCAGAAGGACGAGAGCGAGTGGCCGGTTTGATTGGAGGTTCGTGGCGTTCATTAATTCCTCAATCACACAGTGGAATGTGATATGTGCTAATTAGTGAGGCTCGTTCATCAGCGGCTCGTGTGCTGTAATTACAGACTCGACACTAAACCCACAGCGGCCGGACCGCTGCTCATGGATCCTCCTCTGTGAATACTGTAATAGTCCATTAACGCCCGACGTGCCACTTTTTTACTGCTGTACATTTACACGCTTTACCATGAAATGTACAGTAACAAATGAATATTTTGTAGTGTTTTTGAAGTCTCTTCTGCTCATCAAGGTATAAAAATACAGTAGAAACTGTGAAATATTATTACAATCTAAAATATCTGTTTTCTATGTGAATATATTGTGAAATGGAATTTATTTCTGTGATCAAAGCTGAATTTCTCCAGTCTCATTATCCAGCATCATTACTCCAGTCTTAAGTGCCACATGATCTTCAGAAATCATTCTAATATGCTGATTTGATGCTCAAGAAACATTTCTGATTATTAGCTATGTTGAAACCAGTTGTTTATGTGGAAACTGTGATATACTGCCATTAAAAAGTTTTAAGAAAAAAAATCCTACTTTTAATTAGAGTGCATTAAATTGATCAAAAGTGACTAAAGACATTTGTTAAAAAAGATTTATGTTTTTAAACAGTTATTTTGAACTTTCTATTTATCAAAAAATTCTGTAAAAATGTCTTTTTTTTTACAAAAATATTAAGCAGTAAAACATTTTCAGCATTGATAATAATAAAACCATTATTAATAATCAAGCACAAATAATAATTTATAATAGTTGAGATTTATATCAGCAGTATTTTTTAAAATATATTTTAAAATATATTTAAATAGAAAAGTTATTTTAAATTGTAACAATATTTGACAGCATTACTGTTTCTGTGTATTTTTGATCAAACAAATGCAACCTTAATGAGCAGATAAGACTTATTAAAAAAAATATATATATATATATATATATATAGGCATTCTCAAAGTTTTTTGTCAGCCAAAAACCCTTTGAGTTAAAATATTTCAGGGAATTACCATGGTGCATGTCCAAAAACACTAAACACTAACAAATACTATGGTATATTTTGGTTCTTTTATATAAGTGTGAGAAGCGAGATGGGAAATGTAGTTTGTTCCGCGTGATGTTTGTGTTTGTGTTTTTTGTACCATCTGGCTGTGAGCGTCACACACATGGCTGAAGCTCATGATTCCCATCCGACAGCTGCGTCTCTCTCATCATCCGCTCTCAAATGAATCAAACTCTTTACTGGACCACACGCACTCATGCTCCTCTGACAAATAACACAATATGAGCTATTCATAAAACATATACCGCTGACTGCATCACTGAATTATTCATTATGAACAAAAGGCGCCGTGGTTGTAGTTCTAGTTTCATGTCCGTTTTTACAAAGTTTCAGTTGAACTAAGGGCGTAGGTTTGATTTTGACATCGGTGGGGACGTAACCGCAGTCAACAGACATGTAATTGTTTGATCAAATTATTGCTAGAGACAACTTGGTGGTCACTGGATATTGGTAGGGACATGTCAATTTCACAAAAACCTTAGGCGTAATTATAAGTCAGACACTGAAGTGGGTAGCCATTTGTGTCACTCATTCTGATGAATATGTCATTCACTTGTTTTGTACCCACACAAAAATTTTGGTCAGATTTTCTCATTTTGTAAGTGACTTTTCTTTCTGTTTTAAAGATGTTTTCTTTGGATTGTTTGACTACTCAAAAGAGAAATATAGGAGGAAAATATAACTTAATTTGTGTTTCCTGCTAAATTTCACATACACATACAAAAATCTCTATTCTTTACTCATAGCTGATCTAGACAAGTACATGGAAACTATCCCAACTTCGAATCCTAAAGCAGGCGAAATAAAACCATAGTTACTATAGTTTGATTCACTTCGCGAATGAAATGATTCGGGAATCGCGCTCCGAAGGCCCGATCTGATTCAAATGATTCGCTAGCTCCTTTAGAATTTGCGATCTAAATCATATGATTCGCGATCTGCGCTCAAAAGTTCCAAACTGAATAATGATTCGTGAGCCACCATTTCAGATCGGGACTTCGGAGCGCGCTTCGTGAATCATTTGATTCGCGAAGTGATTCACGAACCCGCTCCGAATCGCCGATCTGAATCAAAAGATTCACGCACCCGCTTTGAAGTTCCTATTTAAATCAAATGATTCGCGTTCCACGCTCCACAGTCTTAATATGAATAATGAATCGCGCGGCATAATTTCAGATCGGGACTTTGGAGCGCGGATCGTGAATTGTTGGATTAGCGAAGTGAATCGCGAACCATCTTCGAACTTCCGTGCTGAATCAAAAGATTCACGAAACCGATTCAGCTCTAAATCAAATGATTCGCGGTCCGAAGTCCCTCCTTGCATCCCAATGCAAGTACTGCTCACTGCAGAGCCGAATGGCCTCCAGCTCCCCCTCTTTGGATGTCCAGCTCCACCTCTGTGTGAACTAATGGGTGGAGTTAGGTTTAGGATAGGGTAAGGGGTATCTATCTAGGGTAAGGGGTATCTAGGGTGTCTATCTCCACCCATTACCTCCAGCGAGAGGGAGCTGGAGCTCCAGCTCCTCCCATCTGGCTCTGCAGCGAGCACCCAATGTGCATAGTATCCACCCTATCTGCCCTAAATAGTATTGAAAATTACTACTGTCACATAGAATTTAGGATGGCTAGTATGCACACTGGGACGCAGGCTCGATCTTAAAATGATTCGCAAACCCGCTCCAAATGATTCGCGATACGAAGTTCCGTTCTAAATCAAATGATTCTCAAATTTGCTCCAAATGATTCGCGACACGAAGTCCCGATCTAAAACAAATGATTCGCGAACCCGCTCCAAATTATTCGCGATGCGAAGTTAAGATCTAAATCAAATGATTCGCGAACCCGCTCCAAATTGGCGATACGCAATATAAAGTCCCGATCTGAATCATATGATTCGCGATGCGGTCCGATGGAAGCGCTACGAAAAAGTGAATCATTTTGCGACGCAATAGTTTTAACTGATTGAGAGTTTCAAAAAGCTCCATTTCACCCATCACTATGTGCTTTTTAAAATCATTACAAGCGATGTCGAAATTTGAAAATGAATGGCTCTTTTGATCCGGTTTTTGCTAGTGAATCGTTTGAACTGAATGATCAAGGTCACGAGTTTGAATCAATCGGAGAGGTTCCATTGGAAATGACTCACTCAATTGAATCAGTTTGTCTGTTATTCCGCTTTTCGCGTCTTCAGCCATGTTTATACCACGCAGTCAGTACTATTACTGGCTTAGCTCACTAATTTCAGTACATTAACTAAAACAAGTATGATGTTTACAAATAAAATATCCATATTTCCACTCCAAAGGTAACATCCAACACAAATCTAAGAACATATTCAGGTGAGGTAACCGGTTTACTGCTAACTAGTGAAAACACTGCAGCTCAGAATACATGTTATATGAAAACATTGTGTAGTACGATAATTGAATTTACTATATTTTGACTACTGCAGTTCAGCTGGAGACAGTTCATTGAGAAATCAGTTGAAGCATCCGGTCATCTCATACCGTTGAAGTGAATGAGCAATTTATCAGTCAGTATATATTGTAATTATTATTTGAGGAAATTATTGTTGTATTTGATTGTATTAGTCTATATAGACTAGAGTTTATAATGTGTCTATAGTGTATATAAAGTGTTTTTAATTAAATATATTTTTTAAATGCTTATTTTTAAAGGCAAAGCAGTACTGAATAATTTGAATAATGCACAAATGAATGAAGAAATTGAAGAAGAAATGAAGAAATTAATAGTTTGTATTTTTATCAGACTTATTAAAATCAGAAAGAGGCTGTATGTGTGCTTCACTGTCCGACTGTTTTAGGCCAAAATTCTACAAAGGGACCTAGAAATAGCAGTGAACATAATGCACTGTGATAAATGTCATGTTTTGGCACGTTTATTGAGCGTGACATTTGACTAAAATCGGCCTCTTTCAGACTTCTTTTTTTGTCTTTGCATAGACTAAAAATTTATGTACGGCAGTCAGCTAATGCTGTAAAAACATGACCCAGTGCTGTTTTCTCGGTGTCTGCCGACGGAGCCGCAGACGAGAAGGAGAGGAGAGCAGATACTGATGCTGATCAGTTATTAAAACGGAGATGGTCAGGTATAATCTAATCCTAATCTAAACCCCTAACTCTGTCCTCAGGTGTCCAAAGCCGCGGCGGACCTGATGGCGTACTGCGACGCACATATACGAGAGGACCCGCTCATCGTGCCCGTCCCGGCGTCGGAAAACCCGTTCCGGGAGAAGAAGTTCTTCTGCACCATCCTCTGAGGCCGGGCCGAGCTGCAGGTTCTGCCGTGAGGTTTCCACGTCCCTGGCTGCTGCCGTTGAGCTGTGTTTGAGTGGCAGCCGCCGCATCTGTTGACGGTCCGATCCCTCCTGGACACCTGTGGGGGTTTCTGGGGGGGAGTCAATTAACTGGCAACCCAGTCAGAGCGTCTCATGTCTCGTTAAATAGGTTTGTTATTGCTTCGTAATTAGAGAACAGCCTTTCTCACTGCTTATGGGATGAGAGATTTTTGTGTTTTCGTTTCGTTTAGAATCATTTCTCGTGCCACAGAAGATGTGAAACGCTGGGTGGCCATTTTGTAATGTAATTAGACATTTTTATAAACTTGCGATATATTTGATATGCATTACTGGTCAAATGTTTGGACACACTTGAGCGAATCTTCAAAAAATTCTTATGCATTAATGATTTTATTATTATTATTATTATTATTATTGTTTTGTTTTTTTTACAATAAACTAAGGACAAAAACAACAAAACTCAATATAATCATTTGGTCACCTATGCATCCATACATAAAATAAATTGATGGAAATATATGTCAAATCATAATCACAGTCAATTTTTCCCAGTACTGCATATATTTATCCATCTGTAGATTTAATAAAAAGTCATTCTCATCATTTCGAATGATTAAAATTAGTTTTGTTGACAAATTGCAATTTTATGTGAATTTATTTACAAAACTGGAATTGATTAATGAATATCCAAAGCAAGAAAGAAGCTCAAATATAAGCGAGATTTCATTTGTGTCGCATGTTTTGATCTTTACAAACTCCCAGTTGTTTTATTTCATAGGTTTCATGACTTTTCTGTTTTTGAATAATAGTCGTAAGAAAAATAATCATAGATGAATCCAAATTTTAGATATAAATGTCAATTTCATTTTAATTAATGACTGCTGAAACTTCAGCATTGCATTACAGGAATAAATTACATTTTAAAATATATTCAAATAGAAAACAGCTTTTTAAAATTCTAATAATGTTTTGGAATATTTTACAGTATTTTTGATCAAATAAATGCCTTCTTGATGATCATAGGAAATGATAATCATAATAAAGGACGAGCAGATGTGTCCAAACTTTTGACTTGCATTGCATCTGTGATGCATTTCCATTTGGATCATTTCCCATCTCCCCCCATTTTCCTGTATGATGATATTTGAGATATTTCAGTCAGCTTATGTGCAGTCAAATCTTATCCAGTTTCCAAATTACATTGTATTAAACAGAACCAGATACCTCTTTGAAAAGTCCTCCCCAACATTTATGAATACAGTTTTCAGCCTTTCAGACCTGAGATATTAAATCTGAATTGGTGCAGTTTGAACTCAGACATTCAACAATAATCCTCATGCTGGTTTCTATGATGCGTTTGCCCTTGAGGTGTTAAGTTGTGCGTCTGTATGAGGTCTCGACCGTACAGATGTGTTTTCCGCCCCATCTGGCATAGAAATTCGAGCAGGAGAGGAGCTTGTGCCGATAACTGTGAGATCACATTATTTTCCTCTTTATCACAAAGTTATTTGGATATTTCACCTTCGTATAGACGATATTCAGAGCTGAAATGTGTCATTTCACAATTGCACAATTGCGTTTCTAAGTGAAATCAACCCACAAATGACTTATATAAGTGACTTCACTTGTTAAATGGGTATTTTAAAGAAATAGTTCATGCAAAAATGAACATATACCTATAATTTACTCACCCTCAGGCTATCCAAGATGTAGATGAGTTTGTTTCTTCATCAGATTGGGAGAAATGTAGCATTCCATCACTTGCTCACCAGTGGATCCTCTGCAGTGAATGGGTGCCGTCAGAATGAGAGTCCAAACAGCTGATAAAAACATCACAGTAATCCACAAGTAATGCACAACACTCCAGTCCATCAGTTAACATCTTGAGAAGCCAAATGCTGCGTGTTTGTAAGAAACAAATCGCATTTGTGACTGAAAACTACTGCGTGCGACTATGAAAAAATATTTAGGAGCACCAGTGAGGCTGACCCCATCAGCATATTTGTGTTTGTGCTGAGGGGTGCTTCAAAGATTTCTACGTGTTTTTGCAACATTGAGTAATGTATCGCAGAGATATATTTCTTTCAAAAAGAAAGTGTAGAGAGAGTGTGAATAGGAGATTCATTGTGCAGTTTAGAGAGCTTTGTTGATTATAATGGGACTTTGTGAGATCACCATGAACTAAGATGAGTGACAGCTTTTAATGATTTTTAAAGGAGTTTGTAAATGAGATATTGATTTAATACAAGAGTTAAATAAACAAGAAGTTAATATTAAGTGACTTACATTGTCTGACTATAAAACTTTTGCCTGATTTTGCTCTTTCGTCGTCAAAAATAATTTGAAACAAGTCACAACTGAGCAGCTGCGCATCTCCATTCAAACACAGCGGCGTTTAGTTTATGAATGAACTTGCGTTTTAAACGAATCTAGTGAGTCAGTTCAATTTCCAATTCCTAAAGACAGTCACTTGCTTTATTCCTAAATGAATCAGCCGTTCGAACGAATCAAATGAATGAATGATTCAGTAATTAAATCAGTGACTTGCTGCCATCTACAGGCGGATTTAATTTCATTTTTAAAGTATCTTTTCAGTTATTTAAATGATTTCTGTATTCAAAATTTTATATTTAAAACATTAATATCAATATGAATTTATGAATTTGATTGCGCTCATACCACCTCTGAGCCTCATTAAACATGAAAATACACTTACAAGCCATGTTTGTGTTCTTCTGAGCCACCTCTGTAGTACAAATTAACTTTAATACCGATTTCATTTGATTGGTAACTTTCTTATTCTATACTACTTCTTCTTATTCTGTTGTTTTAATTATACATTTTAAAAAGCTTATAAAATATAACTGTAAAAAAAGTGACATAAAAGATGACATACTTTTAATAAAGTTAGAAAAATGCCATTACAAAGGTAAAAACAATTCACTTGAAGGAGTCAAATATCACCTTGTATAGGGAAGACTAAGTTTTTGCTTCTATATTACAAAGTGCTTTTAAAATATTGACTGTGCTCCTAAAAAGGAAAGTAAGTGTAGAGCCCTGCGTTAAGACATTTTTAACTAAAATATGAGTCCTTAATCCATGATGATTCTTCCTCCAGTGAAAAAATTAAAATCTCCTGTTGTCTCGCACATCAAAATCCAGCCACATATTTGTTTAGAGCTGTTTTGGCTTGTAAGTGGTGCTTGATCTGTGCAGATTTCTCTCCTGACTCACACCAGGCCACTTTTTCACTGGAGGAAGAGTTAAAAACATTTTAATGATAGATTTGTTTCTTACAAACATGCAGCTTTTCTCTCAACATGTTAACTGATGGACTGGAGTGTTGTGGATTACTTGTGAATGAACGTTTTTATCAGCTGTTTGGACTCTCATTCTGACGGCACCCATTCACTGCAGAGGATCCATTGGTGAGACAGTGATGGAATGACAAATTTCTCCAAATCTGATGAAGAAACAAACTCATCTCCATCTTGTTAGGCCTAAGGGTGAACTATTTTTTTAATATAAAAGAAATGACATGCATCACCTTTTAAATTCAGTCTGAGTTAGATTTAAATAACCTTTTTATTCAACGAACGCATCCTCCCACAAGCAAACTGGCAGATTCACCTTCTTCAGATCACCTCTCTGCTAATGATAATGATTTCTTCACACTTTCTGAATGGCCTTACTAATGCTGGCATGTTTCACAGTAGTTTCTGAGTTGTTTTGCCTGTCCTGATTTAAACAGCAAGGCCTTTGACTGAAATGCCAAACGGAGAGCCTGCATGTGTGTTTATCTGCTGTGTGTGTGTGAGGGTGTGTGTATAGAGAGGTGGTTTCTGAGTGCCAAGTACTGTGACTATGGCGTGTCCTCTACACTGTTATTTCACAGGCTTTTTCCTATTCAAAACAAACAAAAAAAAAAGCACAATGTCAACTGTTTTTCTTTATATCACTGTAATTTTAGTCTAGCCTTTGCTAATTTATACGAAACCAAGTGTTATTATATATAAAATGCGCAGCACCTGATTGAGGTGTTGCTTGTGTATCCTGTATTAAAGCCCCTTTAACGTGTGCCACGGTGGACGGAGGGTCTTTTGACACCCAAACGTATCTTATATCTGAAGATCCACCTCGGAAAGTGCACAGATGTATATTTGAAATGCTAACGTTGCATGAGATCGCCTTTAAAGTCAGAGAAAACGAAGAGCGTGTATGTAGGGTGGGTATTTAAAATGTGTTCTAACCGCTTAACATTTCATTTTATAATAGCGCTAATGCTCCATGTGTTCAGCGAGAATGAGGGTTTGTTGGTTTTCCAAGCGACCGAAATGGGAGTCCAGCTGATTTCTACAGAATTATGGTACAAATAAACCCCAAAATGTAAATGATCTTTTAAATAATATTATGATTATGATTATTATTATAAAACATAACTTGCATGGACTGATTACCCTATTTAAATATTAGAACTTTGAGATACCTTGTAATTGAATCAATGCCTAAATGTATGGATTTGTTGGTGCTTTTCTGCACTTTTCTCTTTTAGAAGTCTGAATGTGTAGATCTGTGCAGTTGTACAAATTAATAAACATTTTAAAACTGTCTGCATTCAATATTTAGTGTGCTTGCATTGTATATTATGTGAATTATGTGTTTGATTTTGTGTTTGCTCTGGCAATAACAAACCTTTAAAAATGTTTAAAATAGAATTGCATGGTGAAATTGTGTGGTCAAGGGAGACACCTAGTGGTGCTATAGAGTATTGCGCAATATATTTTAAGGAGACAAGATCATAAAAACCTATTTCAGAAATGAGACCCAAGAAAATTAGCACATTAATTACACCATAAATAAAATTAAAACAACATTAGTGTTCTGATAACATTATTAAGTGCTATGAGAAAAAATTCAGAGAATATTAGTAAGTAATCTGGGAAATATTTTAAATTAGTGCAGTCGATTAATCACGATTAATTGCATCCAAAATGTTTGTTTACATAATACATGTGTGTACTGTATATATATAATATATAATATATAATTATATATATAAAAACACACATGCTTGCATGTATATATTTTGGAAAAATTAAATACATTTATCAGTTGTATGAATGTAAATATATATGTAAATATTTTCAAAATATATACTGTATAAGTGTGTATTTATATATACATCATAAAGACAGTACACATATTATACAAACAAAAAAACTTGCATTTTGAATGATTAATCGCGATTAATCGTTTGACAGCACTATTTTAAATAGATACCTTTATTATTAAAACATTGTATTTTGTAATCTAAAATATATTTACATTTTTTCAGATTAATCCGATTAAGCGCAAATGCACTTTTTGTTCTTAAAGAAAAAAAATCAGTCGTTAATTTTGACGTAATCGTCGTGGCAACAGGAAACTTACTTGAACTACATTTACCAGAAGCCACAGCGCCTCGACCGCTCCACTCCTATTGGCTACAAGAGTTTCGTCGTCATCAGCGTGCAGTTAGACATGACGCGGGCGCGTCCGACACTCACCACAAGTCAGCGATGCGCGTCGAGTTGCCGGTTCGGTCGGTTGTGTGCGCAGCCCGTTAAGCGTCGGTGTCTGGATCCAGCCGTCCGTCCATGAGAAGCGCAGCGGCGGCGCTGTTTCCGTGTGTCATCGCGGTGTTGCTTCACTGGTTCGGCTGGACGGAAAGAACTGCGCTCCTGTTGGGCTTCGGCTCTGCAGGTACCGCTCAACTTCTGCTACTTTCTGTTATTCTGTATTAGTTTCTTATTATTTTCAGTTTGTGTTAAATATAAAGTGTTTCGGTGTGACCTCTGCATTAGAGAGATGCTGAATGCATACAGTGGATTAATAGACAACAATTAATGCATATAAATTCTTACTACTCGGTTCTTATGAAGCTATTGATACACACAGATGCATATAAATATTTTAATGCATATAGAAACTTAGCGCTCAGTTTAGATGGAGCATTAATACTGAATGCATAATGCTCATGCATAAAGTACTCTTTGCATTTTCCCACTTCGTGTAGAAAAATAGTGCATTTAAAACAGATTCTGAGTGCAACTGTATATATAATATATAGTATATATAATATTATTTTATGTGTGTGTATATATATATATAATTATATAGATAAATTAATAGATAGAAAAATAGACCGTTAATGCATAGAAATGCATATAATGTTGTGCATGTAGATGCTTGTAGAACATAGAGTGCAAATAGAAACCATTGCTCATTTTATGTAAAGCACATGTTGCTTTTTTAATGTGTAATATAATGCATAGACCCTTAATGCTGAGTGCATATAGAACTTTAATGTTGACTGTATGCATAAGAGCATTAATACTGAATGCATAATGCTCATGCATAAAGAAGTCTTTTCATTCACTTACTTTGTATAGAAAAAAAAAAGAAAATTTCCATAGGAATGCATGAATAGAAAATAATGCATAGAAAATTGTAATGTTGAGTGCATGTAGAATGCATTCAAATCAGTGCATAAAAAACATTAATCATATTTTCATAAGGAATTAATGCTAAATTCTTAAAGAAAAATGAATGCATATAGAACATAGATGCTGAATGCATATAGAAATGTACTAATTTTATGTAGAGCACACAATACTTTTTAAAATATATTAAAGTTCAATATGCATTCGGTATTAACGCATACATTAATTATCTATCTATCTATCTATCTATCTATCTAGTGTCATTTATAGACCATTAATGCTCAGTGCATATGCAAATGAATATGGGACTTTAATGATCAATGCATAATGAACATTAATACTCCATTTTTATAGAATGATTGCTGCTTAATGTATAATGTATAGACCCTTAAAGCAGAGTGCATATAGAACTTTAATGTTGACTGCATGCATAAGAGCATTAATACTGAATGCATTGACCATTGCACATTAATGATCTATAAGCATGTTGAACAGCTTGCAGCAATTTACTTATAATATCACTAATGGGCTCTGCTGGGGGGCTGAGATGTGCAATTAATGCATTAGACGAAGACTGCATTAGTGTGCTGTGCACGCAGATGCCGGCAGCTTGTTAACAACAGTGATCGGATTGAAGAAAGTATCGGCTTTGCGCATGAAGTCGTGTACAATAGAAGAGAGAGTGTGGAAAGTATCTGAGATCTTATTGAACTCTGGGAGAGTTTTACCTGGCAACAAAGGCACAGATGCGCATTACACACTTACTCTGATGTTTGTCACACATGGTGAAATAGGACACAAGTGACAATCCATTAGGGGATACAAAGGGACGCTGCCAGAGACTTTCATCTCGCTGCATCATCTGTTCTGTGTTTGAGCCTTCAACCTGCCAGAAAAGGCTTTTTAAAGTAATAGTTCACCAAAAAATGAAAATCTGCTTCCAAAAAAGGCCATCCAAGATGTAGATGAGTTTGTTTCCTCATCAGATTTGGAGAAATGTAGCATTGCATCACTTGCTCACCAATGGAGTGAATGGGTGCCGTCAGAATGAGAGTCCAAACAGCTGATAAAAACATCACAATAATCCACAAGTAATCCACACCACTCGGACCACTTGTGGGTTATGTTTTTATCAGCTGTTTGGGCTCTCATTCTGACGGCACCCATTCACTGCAATGGATCCATTGGTGAGCAAATTATGAAATAAACTCCTTTAAAAAGGCTTTTCATTCATGTTTGAAACATTTGCAGCTTTGTGGAATATCGTAAGGCTCTGTTTTGCTGCTGATTATTGTGTGTCTGTTCAATATTGTATTGACAGACAACCAGAAGGCTGTGCATGAGGTGTTAGTGGGTGTTTTATCAGCGCGGCATCATCATGAGCTCCGGCAGGCCATAAGGGACACATGGCTGGGCTACCTGAAACACCACCCTCACTTCCAGAAACGGTCTGTATTGCGAACACACACATGTGCATGTGAATCTTTTGATTTCTGCTTCATTAAAACTCTCACTTCAGACAGACATTGATTTATTTCAGAAGATTAAGCTCGTGTTATTGACGTAAAAAACTGACTGCTTGATTTGAGAGGTTTGTTTTGGCCTGCAACTTTATCGAACCTTGTAAAAATCCTTATAAATATTCCACGCTTAAAGATCGCTCAGGCAAATGCTCATTAAAATAGGTCAAACATGATTTAATATACGAATCCGCAGCCCAGCGCTGCTGCGAGTCAATTCTGCACAGTTTTATTATGAATAAATGAATATGTTTGAAAGTATGCTGCATGTTCTCATCAAAAGCTGCAATATTATATATTGGATGTTTGAAGGCCACAGCGTTTTGAGCAAAAAGAACGTAACATTTATTTCTAAGGGTCAGAGAGTGGGTGGAAAATGATGATGAAAAAGCTAAAATATGACCGTTTATTGGAGACAAAAATATGAATCTTACATATATGTGTGTCTAATATTTATATACAATTTATTTTTATGCTTTTTATACATTTTTTTTTTGGTGTGGTATGCAGAAGAGAACATTAAAAATCTTACTGTTCAAAAACTTTTGACTGGTAGTGTATATTTGGTCAAATATATATACATTTTTTGTAAATATATGGCTGTTTTGTTGTATATTTTTAAAATTATGTTTTAGATAATATAAATATATTTTTAAAAGCATTTAAAAATGTATTTGCCCTCCATATAGTTAAATCCAAGAAAATACATTCACATGTTTGATTAAAAAAAACTTGTCTTTAACGCATGTGAAAATATATATATATATATATATATATATACACATTTTAAGAAAATGTATAAACATTTATAATTATTTAACAATTTATATAATTTATTTTGTGATTAGAACGTTATTTAAATGTTACAAAAAAGTTTCTTAGAAGTAAAAAAAAAACATTATGAAAGCACTTAATTTTTTTTTTTTAGTGTAACAATTAGGGGTATATGATAAGACCAAAATCTCCTATTAGTATAGTAACAAAAATAACATTATATATATCATATATCATGACAGAATCATTATTTTGCTGGAAATATAAAATTAAATGTGTTATTGCACTTTTTTCTTTTTGAATTTTAATAATCAACTGGGTTGAAAATAGTGATGAAAAAAAGCTAAAATATTTGTTGTTGCTATTTAAAAATACTAAAATTAAAATGCATTTATTTATTTTTTTATTTACTTAGTTTTTTTTATTTTTGAATGTGCTTATGCATATAGGATAATCGTATTAATAAAATACTTCACAAATCACTAATTATAATTTGATTTCAGTCTAAATCAGTGGACACAATGATCAGTAAAAAACAGCTTTGCATTATGACAAACTTGAGTCTTGAACCACAAGACTCTTTTATGATCAATATTGTAAAACAGACTCTAAATTGAGCAAACTACTGTAACAGACACAGCACATCTGTATTAATGCGGCAGATTGTGATGTTGCTCGGCAACTGTGAACAATTAAATTACTTTGTGTTATGTTACACACTTACTAGGCCGTCAGAAGTGACTAGAACTGGAGAATGATGTATTGATGTTGTCTGTTGTTTCATTTGAAAGGGTGATGGTGAAATTCATCATTGGTGAGCATGGCTGTTCAGTGCCGGAGGAAGATCGTGAGGACCCGTATTCCTGCTCGCTGCTGAACCTCACCGAGACAGGTGAATTCATCTCACAAACACGGTTCTGATTAGGCCACAAGCCCTGATATTTTCCTGAATTCAGAGCAGCCCGTTTCGTGAGGCTTATATAATGCCACTTTGCTGCAGTTTGTACATTATGATTCTCATCAGACCATTTTTTGTTTTCACAAAAAGTGCTTTTCTGCCTGGTTTTCTCCCTGCGTGTACTGGACGTTTTTATTTCGTAGACCCCCCGCTCGGACATGAATCTCGCAGTATGTGGCCTGAAATCACAGTGTGCGCTCGGATTCTTTTCAGTGAACAGTCAGCGTGTTTTGGCTTCCAGCAGATTTCAATGGGACATCCTGTTATAACATTGTGCTTCTAGCTTCTGGTCTGCATTTTCAGGGTTTAGCCAATTTGTTATCATCTTCATCTTCATCATCATCATCAGTTAGAGGAAGAGTTCATCTGACATTCAAAATTCCAAAAACTACCAGTGGAACACAAAAGAAAGTTTTTGAAGAATTTGAAGAAGAAAAGTAACAACTGGGCTGTCAAGTGATTCAAATGTTTAATCTAATTAATTCACTGATGTGCTGATTAATTAATTAAATTAAGAAAATTTGGCCTGAGAAATTACCCCCAAAAGCTCATTTTATGTTAAACGTGAAAAACATTGAATAAACCTGGGAAAAAAGCTGATTCAACATATAAATTTATTTATATATATATATATATTTAACAGATTTTTGTTAAATACAATTTAACGATTTTTGTTAAATACATTTTTTTTGAAAAGTATTGAATGAACCTTTCCAAAAAAGTAGCTTTAGAAAAAATTTTTTTTATTAAATTTAATTTGCAAATTTTATTAAATTTATTTTCATGCAAATATATTTTCTACCATTTTGGCGATTATTTATATATATATATATATATATATATATAATTTTTGTATTAAATGTGAAAAGTATTCAATAAATGTTGCCAAAAAAGTAACTTTAGAAAAATATATTTTGATTCAACATAGAATTTTATTAAAATATACATAAAATTGCCAATTGCAAATTTTCTACCAATATATATCTTTTTTTGGACATTTTTTTGGAGATTTTTGTATATATATATATATATATTTAAATGTTACAAAAACGCTTCTTTTACAATATTCTTCTAACTTTATTTTCAACCAAAATCTAATGTTATTTGAACGTTTATTTTTAATATTCTAAGAATGTTGTATATATTTTTCTAAAACTAAAAGATTGTCATTTTTGTGTTAAGTGTGAGAAATATTGAATAAACCTTGCAAAAAATTATTTTTTCCAATATTGTTTATTCAATATTTCTTACATTTAACACAAAAATCTTTTGGGCACATATGTAGTAGTTTTAGAAAAATATATTTTGATTCAACATAGATTTGTATTAAGATATACAAAAAAAATCGCCACAAAATATATTTGCTGCATATTGCTAATTTTTTGCAAATATGTTTTCAATTTATATCTTTTTTGGCCTTTTTTAAAAATATGTTTATTGCTAAATTTATTTTCCCTCTAAAATGTAACATTTGAATGTTTATTTTTAAACTACTAAATGTTACAAAACGTTATTTAAATGTTGCAAAAACGCTTCTTTTACAATATTCTACTAACTTTATTTTTTTAACCAAAATCTAATGTTATCTGAATGTTTATTTTTAATATTCTAAGAATGCTGTTGTTTTTAGAACGTTAATGGTTACAAAAAACATTCTCAGAATATTCAACAGATGAGAATGTTTTTTTTTTTTTCTCAACATTATGAGAACATTCAGCTAACACTTACATAACTTTAAAAAAAGCGTTGTGAGCAGGTTTCCTGTTGGCTGGGCTGGCAGGTGTGTTGAAACACAATTACAGTTTGAACTTTAAATTCAAGCTGCAGCTCAGTTTTGGGTGTTTTGAAGACGCTTTCAGAAGGATTCCTTTGGACTTTCATAGTGGTGATTGGTGAAGCGTTATGCTAATGAGCCCTTTTACAGCGAGAGAATATCCTGTGTGGCTCTAAAAGCTTTTGGTGATGGCTGTTCAGCACACATCTGCGCGCTGCTGGCTCTCGTCTGCGCTGCCTTTAATTGGCTTTTGTGTCAAGGACGAGGGAAGCGGTGAGTCTGCTGCTGAGAACGAGCGGCCCGTTTCTCTATTAACGACTCTGTTCCTCCAATTGATCTCCTGGGTAATAAATGGCCGCTTTCTAATTAAGAGAGCCAGCAGTTCAGAGCAGACGAGTCTCTTAAAGTGCTGATGTTTGGATTATTGTGCAGCGGCGTGTGAAAACGGCTCCGTCTGCCCAACACATCTGCCTTTATCTTTCATTTAATTTGATTTGTTTATTTAACCATTGCTTGGTCACGTGATCACAATGTTAATGCGTTTTTGCATTAATCAAAACTCTGCAATAACAAATGAAAGTATGGGAGTTTTGTTGTGACCATAAAAGATAAACACATGATTTGTGTAGATTGCATCTATTCTCCACAGCTCACACTTTAAAAATGCACTAAATAATACTGACTATTAGCAACAATTATGACAACAACAGCAACAAAGTTATTATTATTAATATTAATAATGAAGTTATTATTATTAGCAATAATAATAATAATAATAATAATAATAATAATAATAACAACTGTTATTATTTTTATTATCAGCAGTAATAATTATAGCAATTAATATAATGTATTATTATAATTAAAATATATTTTCATTTATATATATATTTATATAAATTTATATAAATATATTTATATCATAACAAAAAAAACCCGAATTAGTATTATAATTATTGCTAGGTCCACCAATAATAATAATAATAATAATAACAACCAATATTTTTTTATTATAACTGTATTTTAATTTAATAATTATTTAATTATTTAATTATTTATTATAATAATATTAGGAATATGATAAAATATAATTCATTAAAAAATAAAATAAAACCATTATTATTATTATTATTATTATTATTATTATTATTACTTTTGGAGTTAATAACAACAACAACAGTAACAATAGCAAATATTATTACCACTATTAGAAAATTGAAATGAATAAAACAACAACAACAACAACAATAATAATAATAAGTATTATTGTTATTATAATTGTATTTTAATTTAATCATGATTTAATAATAATATTAAAAGGAATATAATAAAATATAATTCATTAAAAAATAAGTTATTAATAAGGAGTTAATAACAACAACAGTAACAATAGTAATTATTATTATGACTTTTATTGGAAAGTTAATAATTATTATAATTGTTATTATTATTATTATTATTATTATTATATTTTAATTTAAGTCATTATTTAATAATATTAAAACTGAATATAATAAAATATAATCCCTTAAAATAACTATTATTATTATTTTTTTATAATATTATAAATATTCTAAATAATTATAATTATACATTATTAATTAAAATTAAAAACGAATATATTTATTTATTTATTTATTTATTATAGGAATATAGGAATATTAGAAAAGGAATGTAATATTATGTAATTAAATCTGTTCAAAATAAAATTAATAGTAATAACAAAAAATAAATAATAATAATAATAATAATAATAATGGTTTTGTTTTTTTAAGAGATTAAGAATTTATTTGTGCCTGCTAAACTAATTTCAGCATTTAAGCAGAAGCCTTGAATGATTCAGTTGACCTGATCGTTGAACTCTGGTTTCAGCCGCTGGGCAGGAAATGGCCATATTGAGCGTTCCTGACACATCTGCGCTGGTGCCGTCCGACGTCTCTGCCGTCAGTCTGGACTTTAAGGTCCTTCACTCTGTGGTCATCACCCAGCTGGGCGTCTTTCCCAACGGACCACGAGACGACTTCAAGGGCAACGTCACCGTCCGCCTCTTCCAAGTGGACCAAGAGGTACAAATGCAATCTGAAATCTGGCATCGTCACCTAAACATTAGACATTAGATGATGAAGTCGGTAAATCACTGCCTTTAAACTGGTTTTACTTTATTACTTCTACTTCCCTGCCCTGATCAGAAGAGACCCGTGACCCATTTTCAGATCGCGACCCATTTGACGTTGTAAAATATGCATAGAAAAGTCGTCCTCCATTACACGCTTTTAGAAACTCCAATTGCACTTTGTAAAGTCGTTCGATTTGTTCTTGCCAGTAACCCAAAATATCCTTTTGGCTTTTTAAGGTGAGTTTTCATCATCCCGCTAGACATTACTCATTTATTTGATAAATGTAGTGGAGAGACGGTACCGCGCAACACGAGTCAAAAGACGTATCGCTCACTCCGATGAGCTGTAGAGATAAATGTGCGGAGGACAAATTCAATAAAGTCTTCTCTATCAGCGCCTTTGATAGTCGAGTCTCTCTGATCTTGGATTCGATGAGCGTAGAGGTCGACGGAGCCGCGTGATGCAATCGCACATCGCCTAATGCCATGATTTCATACGTTTCCACGCTTTGTCGGACGGCAGGATGCGAGGATACAGATCTGGAGCCTTTAAAACATGAGAAATGATAGGACAGAAATCAATAGTAGTCATATTATGGTTGCATTTTACCAATAACCAATAATGTTGCATAGGTTTTCTCATTAAATTGCACTGTGCTTGTTTTGTTTATTTTATCATTGCATTAGAACACAACAGAATTTGTGCATTTCTGGCCTTAAATCCAGTGGTTTTATGAAAATGTAGCACAGTATCTGTAATTTACCTTCATATTGGTAACAAAAGCAGATGAACCACAGTGGTTGGATGTAACTATGACCTTTAGAAATTATAACTACAACTTCCATTGCTGCATTAATGAATTATAGTCTTTCAGTCCTCTACTATTGACTGTTATATAGTTTAGGTACTATGAAATTCTTCTGTCTATTTGTTTCAAGCAGATGCTGTTTCCTTCACTTTCAACAGAAAATTGCAGTGCTAATTAGAAAAAGTTCAACTCTTTTATGTCTCAGGGGTTTATTTTTGTTAAAACTATTCCCCTTTTGTTATAAGAAGATCATCAGATCATCATTTATGCATTTGCTTTGTCTAAAATGTGTTTTATTTTATTGTTTAACTCTCATCCAAGACCCAGATTTTCACTTGTAAAATATTAAAATATTAAATATTTTTAAGTCAATTACTTGTTCTTCTATCTATCTAAAAACCTGCAAGATTTTTTTAATCATTTGTCCAATTATGCAAAAGTTTAAGAATATTTTTTGCATGTATCTAGGATATATAAAATAGCCTTAACAAGACATTTTTATTTTTCACTTTATTACCACCACAGAATTTTTAAATACATGTGTGTATATTAGTATTTATATAGAGAGAGAGATTTTTATTTTTTATGGAATATTTATTGTAAAAAAAATTAAATGACATTTGCTTGTTCAGAAAAAATACAAAACTTTTTTTTTATTGTATTTTAATTATTTTTGTTGTATTTTATTTGTATTCTTTTATGTGAAAACTGAGTTTATTATTTATTTATTTTTACATTTTGTAAGAATACAGTGTAAGAATATTATATTATTTTAAGATGTATAAAATAGACCTAACAAGACCAATTTTATTCTTGAAATATCATTACCGCCACAGAATTTTTAAATACATGTGTGTGTATATTAGTATTTATTTAGAGATAAATAAATAAATTTTGAGATAAATCTGAGATAAATAGATTTTTTCATTTTTTTTTTAACAGAATATTTATTTGAAAAAATTTAAATGAGATTTGCTCGTTTGAGATTTGCTTGTTCAGAAAAATTATAGGATTTTATTTATTTTTATTTTATTTTTGTTATTTTAATTATTTATTTGTATTTTATTTGTATTCTTTTATGTGAAAACAGTGAGTTTTTTATTTACTTATTTTACGTTTTTGTAAAAGTGTAAGAATATTACATTCATTTAGGATGTATAAAATAGACCTAACAAGACAAATTTTATTCTTGAAATATCATTACTGCCACAGAATCATTAAATACATGTGTGTATATTAGTATTTATATAGAGTTAATGATTTTTTTAAAATGTTTTTTTACAGAATATTTATTTAAAAAAATTTGAATGACATTTGCTCATTCAGAAAAATTACTGATTTTTTTTATTTGTATTTTATTTGTATTCTTTTATGTGAAAACTGAGTTTTTTATTTATTTATTTTACTTTTTTTTTTTTTTTGGAAAAGTGTAAAAATATTGCATTCTTTTAGGATGTATAAAATAGACCTAACAAGACCAATTTTATTCTTGAAATATCATTACTGCCACAGAATTTTTAAATGCATGTGTGTGTATATATTAGTATTTATATAGAGAGTTCATGATTTTTTTTTAAATGTTTTTTACAGAATATTTATTTGAAAAAATTTAAATGACATTTGCTCATTCAGAAAAATTACTGGATTTTTTTCATGAAAACCTGTGAGTTATTTATTTATTTTTGGAAATATTACATATTGTATATTAGTATTTATTTAGAGAGCTAAATAAATTTTTAGATAAATCTGAGATAAATAGATTTTTTCATTTTTTTTAACAAAATATTTATTTGAAAAAATTTAAATGACATTTGCTCATTCAGAAAAATTACTGGATTTTTTTTTCATCTGTATTTTATTTGTATTCTTTTATGTGAAAACCTGTGAGTTTATTTATTTATTTATTTATTTTAAATATCACATTAATTTAGCATGTATAAAATAGACTTTATTCTTGAAATATCATTACCGCCACAGAATTTTACAATAAATAGATAATGTGTAATATATGTGAAATAAAAATTTTTGGTTGAGAAAAATGAGAGTCGCACCTGCAGGACAAAATGTTGTGAGATGTGGCGTCTGATGGCCTGTTGAGGATAGCGAAATCATATATTGACTTGTGCGTGTCACGGTTTATTCTGAGAATATCACCTTCTGCAGCTGTGCAAATATAGTCTGTGTGTGTGTTTGCAGGAGCCGGTGGTCACCGCTCGTTTCAGCACGCTGAGTCCAGGCACACGTGTGGGTGGGATGTTTTACAAACCCGTCGAGCAGTTCATTCTTCCCAAGGTGACATGATGAGAAAAGAGCATTTATAAGAATCCACCTACACTAACGACAAACTTCTGTTTAAACATCATTAATGCGGTTGAACGCTGAATAACAGGTTACTGCAGCATCAGCGCTGCTGATGATTTCACTCACGCTGAAGGACGTGATGTTTGCAGGGTTTTGAAGGAACTCTTCTGTGGGAGGCTCAGGATTCGACAGGCCTGATGTCTGTCAACACGTCAGCGGTCCATCTGAATAACGGCGGAGGGGTTCTCAAGTTTGGATCTGTGAGACAAACAACATCTGTTCATTTGGTTGTATTATAACAGAAACTTTAAAGCAGCAGAAACGTCCTACTGTGATGCTGAAGGTGTTCTGGAGGGTTTCTTAAAGGAATAGTTCACCCAAAAAGAGCATTTGCTGAAAATGTCCTCACCCTCAGGACATCCAAGATGTAGATGAGTTTGTTTCTTCAACAGATTTGGAGAAATGCAGCATTACAGCACTTTCTCACCAATGGATGTGAATGGGTGCCGTCAGAATTAGTAATCCACAACACTTCAGTCCATCAGTTAACATCTTGAGAAGACAAAAGCTGAAACAAATCCATCATTAAAAATGTTTTTAACTAAAATACGAGTCCATAATCCCTAATAATGCTTCCTCCAGTGAAAAAGTGGTCTGGTCTGAATCAGGAGAGAAATCTGCACAGATCAAGCACCGTTTACAAGCCAAAACAGCTCAAAACAAATAAAGATTCTGATGTGAGAGACAACAGGAGATCGCCTTTTTTTTTACTGGAGGAAGCATTATTATGGATTATGGACTCATATCTTAGACAGAAGCAATGTTTTGAAGTTAAAAACATCTTAATGATAGATTTGTTTCTTACAAATGCACAGCTTTTGTCTTCTCAAGATGTTAACTGATGGACTGAAGTGTTGTGGATTACTTGTGGATTATTGTGATGTTTTTATCAGCTGTTTGGACTCTCATTCTGACGGCACCCATTCACTCCAGAGGATCCATTGGTGAGCAAGTGATGCAATGCTTCATTTCTCCAAATGTGATGAACAAACAAACTCATCTACATCTTGTATGGCCTGAGGGTGTGTAATTTTTTTTTATTTTTAGTAAATTCTCATTTTTGGGTGAACCATTCCTCAAATGGCCCAAATGAAGAGTATCTGTGATATTCTGGTCTGCTCTGTATCCCAAAGTTTAGTATTTTGGACGAATTTCTAACCCAAAGTATGAATAATAGTTGTGCTTAGCAAACATGACACTTCACATATAAGCTTTCTTCTCATCAGTATCTTTAATGGTTATTTTCTGTTTTTTCTTCAGATAGAAGAGGGAACATTGCCTCACAGGAGCGCGTTGGGCTTCCCGGGCTTGGCTGGAGGATTCACTTTTTCAGTATACGGTACGATGAGATAAATTATGTAGTGTTCGTGTTCTGTGTGATTCAGCCTTGCGTTTTGATGATCAATAAATGGATTGATTTCAGCATTGTGATGTCTTGCATCTCCCTCATATCAGTCACTGGCAGCTTTATACCAGCATTTTTAACAGAAGTCCCTTCTCCTCACTAATGCTGTATTTATTTGGTTAACAATACAGTAAAAATTGTTAAATATTTTTACAATTTAAAATTGCTGTTTTCTGTGTGAATATATTTTAAACAGTAATTTTTTTTCTGTGATCAAAGCTGAATTTTCAGCATCATTACTCTAGTCTTCAGTGTCACATGATCCTTCAGAAATCATTCTAATATGCTGTTTCCTGCATTTATTTGAATAAAAATACAGAAAATCTGAAATATTATTATAGTTTAAAACAGCTGTTGTTTATGTGAATCTATGTTCAAATGTAATTTATTTCTGTGATCAAAGCTGAATTTTCAGCATCATTACTCCAGTCTTCAGTGTCACATGATCTTTCAGAAATCATTCTAATATGCTGATTTGCTGCTTAACAAACATTTCTGATTATTATCAATGTTAAAAAAATTGTGCTACATCATATTTTTGTGGAAACTCTGATGTACTTTATTTTTCAGGATTCACAGATGAATAGACATTTCTAAAGAACAGCATTTATTTGAAATGGAAATCTTTTGTACATTTACAAACATCTTTACTGTCACTTTTGATCAATTTGATGCATCCTTGAGGAAAAATATCTTTCTGTCCCCAGACAGTAGTGTTTTTTTAATCTCCTCTGCTAGTTATTACAGCTGAATAAAAATATTCCATCTCTTTGCTTTCAGCCTTTTGACAATATTCAATATATCTTCATATTCATTTGCTCTGAATGTTTTAAAAAGTGATTTTATTTCATTTAGTGAAACCACTATTTCAACAAAACAGTCATTGTAGCTAAATAGATATAAATGTTTAATGCAAGAAATAAAACAAAAGTCTAGTTAAAATAAGATGTATTATCTATAGTTTTTCATAAAATGAAGAATCATATTTGATCATTTTAATTAAATCGCACCAATAACACTCTTTAAGAAACAAAATAAAGAGTGCATTAAAATGATTGTGACAGAATCATATTGGATGTTCGCGTAGCTTAATTCACCAGCAAAATCATTATGAATGTATTGTGAAAACGCCACATCCGACCATTTGTTCCAGCATATTGCTCGTCATCTGTAGCAGTGACTGTCTCTCTCTCTCTGTCAGATGTGCAGGTGTTGTCTGAGCTGCTGCGTGGGCGAGCAGGACGGCAGCGGATCCGCGCGGCCCAGCTGAGAGAGGAAGACCAGGCCCTGCGGGAGGAGAGCATCAGACATGGAGACATGGTGTTTGTGGATGTGGTGGACACCTACAGGAACGTGCCTTTAAAACTGCTGCAGTTTTATAAATGGTTAGTGCTGCACCCAATCACCTCCCAGACCTCGTTCTCCAGGTATATTTTTGCAGATTTGTGAGTGCTGGAGCTAAGAATAGTACAAGAAGTTTGCCATTTAGCTATTTTTTTTTTTTTTTGGACCTGTACATTCTTAGTTATAGCTGTAACAGTTTAAAAACGATAAAAAGAAATTTACAAAAAAACGTTAAATGTAAGTAAAGTGTCTACTTTTAAGGTTTCAGATACGTTTTTGGGGGATAAAATGTCAAAATTTGGTTGAAATAATGTTACATTGTCATTCAGTGTAACAGTATTTATGTAAAAGTTCAAACATGCTTATTTTGACTTGTACGTATTAAAATATATAAAATAATAAAGGAGCATATTACATTTTATTGTTTTAAATGAGTAAAAAATTCAAACAGCTGCTAGTTGATTAGTGAGATTAAATTCTGAAATTATTTGTAATAATTATTAATTATTATAAAATAATTTTATAATTTGTTATTTAATTTTAATTTTTTTTAAATACTAGATAAAGGTTAGGATTAGATAGATAAAAATAAAATATAGGTTAGATAAATTTAGAGAATTTTGAAACTCATAAATTTTATATATATATATATAAAATTTATGAGTTTCAAAATTCTCTAAATTTATATATATAAATTGACCCATATATATATATATATATATATATATATATATGGGTCAAAGAAAAAAGGGTTTAAGCATAAAAACAAGAAGTGATAAATGTAATACTGCTTTAAATTGTTGTTGTTTTTCCCCAAAAAAGTTTTATTTTTTATTAATTTTAATGTAATTTTTAGTTTGTTAATTTAATTTTAATTTAATTTAATTGCATTGTTTTGTTTGTTTTTTTTTGTCTGAGCAAAAAATAAATATCATACATGTTTCCCTTAATTTACGGAAGACACCCATTAAATTTTATTCAGTGTAACAATCTTGTAAGATATTTACAATAAAAATCAATTTATGACATATTAAAAACCAATTACTTTCACCCCAAATACAAATTAGTTGTAATTCTACTTTTTTTTATTTCCTGTCCTAGGTTTTGTCCATTTGTCAGTAAGAATTTTTTATTCATTTAAAACACAATAAAATTTAATATGCTCCCATATTCTTTTATATATTTTAATATGTACAAGTCAGAATAGGCATCTTGTTTGAATTTTTACATAAATATTGTGTTACACTGAATGACAATGTAACATTATTTCAACCATTTAAATAATAAAATTATTTTAATTTAGTTAAACTTAATATACTAAAATAGCAATTAAATAAAATGAATGAAAACTTATAAAAAATGAGACATAAAAAATGACCAAATGACAAAAAATTACAATGAAAATGAATAAATAAAAATAAAAACTAATTAAATAATAAATAAATCAAATAATATAATATAATTTAAATAATAAAAAAAAATAAAAGCTATAATAATATGTTAATGAAATTTTGGGGTCAGTAAAATTTTTGACGAAATTAATTCCTTTATTCAGTAAGGACACATTGTAGATAAATAAATAATGAAATAATAATAATAATAAAAATGTATAATAAAAATAATAATAACAATAATAATAATAATAATAAAGAAAATTAATAATAAAAATATAATAATAATAGTAATAATAATAAATATATAATTCTAGCCATTTAAATGTATTTAATTGCCTCCTTGCTGAATAAAAGTATAAATTAAAAAAAAAAACAAAAAAAAAACATGATATGCACACACTTGTTTGTCCAAATGTTTTGGTTCGTTAATATTCGTAATGTTCGTCAGTAACTTTTATTTCTGCAAAACTGATGAATTAGACCGCATTATGTCATTCTGAAATAAAATACACTTGCCCATCTGACAGAAATCTGGCTGTCAGTCAGTGAGGGGTTACTATGGTAACTGAGATTTTCTCCACACTAAAGCACATCCTGAGGGTTTTTGTCTGCATTAGTTGCATCTCATACTGTTGTTTTGCGTTGTGAATGTACTCAGCCAAAGCTGAGCTCCGGCGGTTCAGTGTTTTTAATGAAGCGTGTGAATTCCCCATGTGAACAGGTCGGTGGGAAACGCTGACTTTAACCTGCTGCTCAAGACAGATGATGATTGCTATATCGATGTGGACGCCGTCCTGCTGAAGACGGAGCGCAAACGCCTCTCACAGAGCAGCCTGTGGTGGGGAAAGTGAGTGAAGTCTGTCTCTGAGTCTTTCAGTTCCCAGAATATCCCATGTAATTCTTTAGAATGGAAGAACATGTGGAGAATTTAAAGAGAACAGAATGAGCCGTCTTACAGTTAGAGATTTGTCCTGACAGTCTTGAGTTTAATTGCTTTAAATGAGTTTAAACACTTTAAACTTGTATCAGTGTACAATACGATTTATTAAAAAAAATGTTATATTGTAACAATCATTTTCTGCTAAAAGAATAATTTTGTATAATTTATATAAAATATATATTTTATATTACAGTTTTATATATTTTATAGATTTATATATATTTTACGTGTATCTAAAATATAAGTGACATCCATTTTCTGGTAAAAGAATAATTTGTAAAAAGAAAGTATACTTATCTAAAATCATGATTTTTTTTCTTTTAATGTATTTTAGATTGCAGTTTTATATATTTTCTGTTTTTATGTAACTTTTATATTTCTAAAAATATAAGTAAAAAACATTTTCTGGTGAAAGAATAATTGTAGAGAGAAAATATGTCCATTATCTAAAATTATTTTTGTAATTTTAAAATGTATTTTGTATTACAGTTTTATATATTTTATATTTTTATTGAATTTTTAAAATATAAGTGACAGGCATTTTCTGGTAAACGAATAATTAATTGAAAGGAAGTATGTTTTTTTTTTTCTTATCTCTAATATATATATATATATATATATATATATATATATGTATATGTAATTTGAAATATGTTATATTTGAAAATATAAGTAATAACTGTTTTCTGGTGAATAATATGCCTATTATCTAAAATTCTGGATTCTTTAAAAATATATTTTATATGAGAATTGTATATATTTGATATTTTTATATAAATTTTTAAAACATCTAAAAATATAAGTGACAACCATATTATGTTAAATGAATAAATATACTGTATATATTTTTATATATATTTATGTAATTTTACATATTTGAAAGTATAAGTGACAACTGTTTAAATAAGACTTTCAAAATATATGTTAGATTACATG
Organism: Labeo catla; assembly: GCA_012976165.1. Lineage (NCBI taxonomy): Eukaryota > Metazoa > Chordata > Actinopteri > Cypriniformes > Cyprinidae > Labeo > Labeo catla. The sequence goes on along the minus strand of VONZ01000210.1, from coordinate 297,557 downwards.
TATATTTTCTTTTTTATTACAGTGTTATTTTTTTATATTTTTATATACATTTTTAAATATATAAATAATATATATAAGTATATATATTATATGTAATATATATAATATATAATATATATATAGTATATAATATATATAAGTGACAACCATATTCTGTTAAATGAATAATTATTAAAAAGAAGTTTGCTTTTTATTCTTATCTAAAAATATATATATTTATATAAAAATAGATATATTTAAAATAGAAGTGACAACCATTTTTTGGTGAATTAGTATGGCTATTATCTAAAATTCTGCCTTTAAAAATATATTTTATATATTTATATATTATATATTTTTTAATATATTTTATTTATACATTATTAAAACATCTAAAAATAAAAGTGACAACCATATTCTGTTAAATGAATAATTAAAAGCAAGTATGCTTTTTATTATTATATAAAAATATATATATATATATATATATTTTTAAATATATTTATGTAAATATAAGTGACAACCGTCTTCTGGTGAATAATGTCTATTATCTAAAATTCAGATTTTTTAAAAATACATTTTATATTACAGTTTTGTATGTTTTATATTTTTAGATACATTTTAAAACACCTAAAAATAAAAGTGACAACCATTCACATCTAAATATACATATTTTTTAATATATATTTATATATTTTTATATATCTGAATATATAAGTGACAGCCGTTTTCTGGTGAATATGCCTATTATCTAAATTTTTTACTTTTTAAAAATATATTTTATTTTACAGATTAATATGTATGTATGTGTGTATTTTTTTTTTTATGTCTAAAAATACATTTGTGTTAAGGAAGTATGCATGTTGTTTAAAATTATATTTTTAAATATAAATAATACAAATATAAATTGTGTAAATATTTATATTTTTTTCAAATAATTTTTATATATTTTTTTCCTGTAACTTATTTTTTTTTCTGTGACAACCTTTTTCTGCTAAAAGAATAATTTTAATTTGTTTGTCAGCATATCACATGCACTAGAGGAGATATTTGATCTTTGTCTTATGGTCAGTATTCATCAGTTTCAGGCAGAACTGGGCTGTCGATCGAGTTGGTAAATGGCAGGAGCTGGAATACGCGAGTCCTGCGTATCCGGCTTTCGCCTGTGGATCTGGATATGTGGTGTCCAGGGATCTGGTGGAGTGGCTGGCCAGCAACGCTCAACATCTCAAAGCTTACCAGGTCCCATCCCGTACTCTCCTCATCTCCTCATGTCACCTACAGATCAAAACATGATGTGATTCATAACCTCTTTCAGAATACAAAAGCACTGCCTGTTGGAATTACTCAGCATGCAGCTGTATGATAATACAAAACTCCTATGAACTAAAATCCATACATGCACTGACATGCGTGCCACCATCAGCAGCCCACTGATAAGTGATGATTTCTTTTCCTAGCGGAGTAATGATTTGATACTGTCTTTTGTTCTCCAAGTCAGAGTTTAGCAAAGATGAGATCAATGCTTGCAGATTTGCCAGTAATGATTTCATACGCTCTAAATATCACACATTTGTTCTGGACGTTGAGTCTCTAATTCGTCTGTCACTGAACCAAGAGAAATGCGGCTAAATGGGCTCATCTGCTGAATTCATTCTGATGATGTATACAGTAGCTTTACGAGGTTTTTCAGCATGTAAATGTGTTTTTACAGGGAGAGGATGTGAGCATGGGCATCTGGATGGCTGCTGTTGGGCCTCGCAAATATCAGGTGAAAAAGAAAATTCATTTTTCAGTGCCAAACCAACTGTTGTTTTGATGAATATTATCAAAGGCTGATTCAAATCTGTTTTATATTCCAATATATACACTTACCAGTCAAAAGTTTTTGAAATGTTTTTTTTTTTTAAAGAAATCTCTAATGCTCACCAAGCCTGCATTTATTTGGTCCAAAATCCAACAAAAGCTGAAATATTGTGAAATATTTTTACTATTTAAAATAACTGCTTTCTATTTGAATATATTTTAAAATGTAATTTATTTCTGTGATCAAAGCTGAATTTTCAGCATCATTACTCCAGTCTTCAGTGTCACATGACCCTTATGCTGATTTGCTGGTGAAGAAACATATAAATATTATTATTATTATCAATGTTTAAAACAGTTAAATACATTTCGTTTACATTTTTCAGGATTCTTTGAATAGAAAGATCCAAAGATCAGCATTTATTTGAAATAAAAGGCTTTTTTAACAATATACACTATACCATTCAAAGGCTTGGAGTCAGTATTTTTTTTTTTTGGAAAGAAATTACTGAAATTAATACTTTTATTTAGCAAGGATGCTTTAAATGAATCAAAAGTGATGATAAAGACATTTATAATGTTACAAAAAAATTCTATTTTAGATAAATGATGTTCTTCTGAACTTTTTATTCATCAAAAAAACCTGAAAAAATTCTACTCAGCTTTTTTCAACATAATAATAATAATAAATGTTTCTTGAGCAGCAAATCAGACACTGAAGACTGGAGTAATGATGCTGAAAATTCAGCTTTGATCACAGAAATAAATTACATTTTAACATATATTAAATTAGAAAGCAGTGAGTTTAAATAGTAAAAGTATTTTAAAATGTTACTGTATATTTATATATATATATATATATATATATAGTACTGCTATAATATTTCTATTTATAAAATTTCTGTAAAATTTAAAAAAATTAAAAAGTGTAAACAAAAAATGCTGATTAATATGATATATTTCTTTTTACTTGTCATTATGTTTTTGTGTATGCCTTGGCTATTTCGTATGTAAACATAAGCATGCCAAATAAAATGATTAAAAATAAAATAATTAATGATTCATAATTAATTAAAAATATTACAAGATTTTGTATTTTCATTTAGTTTAACTTAATGTACTAAAATAACAATAAAAAATGAATGAAAATAATGCAAATGAGAAAAAAACACAACAAAATTACTGAAATGTAACAAAAATTACAATGAAAATGAACAAATAAAAATGAAAACTATTAAAAATTTAATATAAATATAATTTAAGATTTGGGGTCAGTAAGATTTTGCATTTTCATTTAGTTTAACTTAATGTACTAAAATAACAATAAAAAATAAATGAAAATAATATAAATGAAAAAACAACAGCAAAATGACTAAAACGTAACAAAAATGACAATGAAGATGAATAAATATAATTAAATAATTTTATATAATTATAATTTAAGATCATTTAAAAATAAGAACATAGTATGTTAATGAAAGATTTAACAAAAAAAAAAAAAGAAAGAATTAAAACTCCAGCATATATGACTGTAAATTCTGTTTTTATGAGGCTGAACACAAATTGCTGGTTGATGTCAAGAGTGCTTGAGCGTGTGTCCTGCAGCAAATAATTACACCGGCTGTTAAATGTTGATTTGTGCAGCAGTTGCAGCCCCTGTTTATGGGAGTGTTTTGCCGTTCTTTTATATGTCCATAAATAATAGAGTTTACATTCATGCATTTGGTAGCTAGTTTCATTCAAAGCGACTTGCATTGCATTGATGGTTTGCATTTGATCAGTTCATGCATTCCCTGGGAATGGAATGGAATTGGTTGTAATGTAATGTGTGTTTGTCAGGATTCAGGCTGGCTGTGTGAGAAGGAGTGTTACGTGGACATGCTGTCGTCGCCTCAGCACTCGGCGCAGGAGCTGCGCTCGCTCTGGGACGGGAAGAGGAACTGCGGCGATCCCTGCGGCTGTGCCTGGACCGAACACTGACACGCCACGTCAACGTCGTGCACGTTCACAACGAGCACTCGACTGACGGGTTGGAGATTTCTGTTCTTGTTTTCTTGACATTTTCCCCCACACATCAATACGAGACACTAGTCGTGTTTACTTGTCCTTTATAAGCCTGCTCTGTTGTTGGTCTTATTCACACGCCGGCTTTGTAGATCCACCACCAGATGTCAAATAAACACAGGGTTTGAGAATCGCCAGGGCAGCTTTACCTGTTCTTCCTCTTATTAAATGTCTTTTTTGCTTTGCGGCCGCTTTGCGTTCTCTATCGCTGCGAGTTCAAAATTGCAAAGCACGCAAATCCTTTTCACTGCTTTTATCTTAGCTGGAAGCCAAAATTGTTACACTGAAACGTTCATTTATGAACAATAAAACATTACAACAGGATGCAAATGTGTCTGTGTGCTGATAAATCGACACTACAGGTGAACAGAGTATAAATGTCTCTAAAAGATGTCACCGTACACCAGTTGATTGTTTAAATATGCAATTCATGCATTACCTAGTAAATATGCACTGATGTGCATACATATCTTATTTGACTTTGTTGACATTTTAGAATTAAAAGTTTGGATTTTGGAATTGTGAACTTTTTTTTTTTTATCACTCCATAAATCTCTCTCTCTCTCTCTCTCTCTCTCTCTCTCTGTCTATATATATATTTAAAAAAGCAGCCTGGAATTTTGGATTTTGAAAATTCATCACTCTATAATTCTAGAAAATATGAAATCAGGCGAATGATATTTGAACAAACCTCTCTTTAAAACAGTTCAGAATATACTGCATGTAGGTTTAGTGTATGTGTTACTGAAAAAGGTAAAATATAAATATATATATATATATATATATATATATATAACTAATGAAAAAAAATCTGAGCATTGTAAAAACCAGATTCACAATTCTTGTTTGATTTTGTTGACATTTTAGAATTAAAAGTTTGGAATTTTAGATTGTGACAATTATTTTTTAACACTCCATAAATCTACAAACCTAATAAAAAAAAATGTAATTATATATATGTATAAAATAATTGTATATATTTTAATATATATATATATATGTTTATATATGTATATGTATATATATATATATTTTTTTTTACAATGCTCTGATTTTTTTTTAATTCTGTGTGTATATGTGTATATATATATATATATATGTATGTATGTATGTATGTATGTATGTATATATATATATATATATATAATTTAAAAAAATCCGAGCATTGTAAAAACCAGGTTCAAAGTTGCTTTTGAAAATTCGAAAAATGCTAATAATAAATAAAAAAATAAATATGCAGAATATACTGCAGGTAGAAATGTAAAAATGTCAGTGTTACTGAAATAGGTAAAAAGAAAAAAAAGAAAATCAGCCTTTAAAGATATGTATTGGAATTGAAACACTTAAAGGTGTCTTTTACATGTTTTCTTTCTATTAGCCTGAAACGTTATGTTAGCACATTCGCCCAAATTTGTCCTTTGCATGAAAAACAGTAGAGTGTTTTGCCTTATTAAAAATGTCAACAGTTTAACTAACGATTCTTGGATTTTTGTAAGATTCTTGGATATTAAAATGTTGCTTGGATATTAAAGTGTTTCATACTGTTGCTGTTAAGCCTTAAAAATCAGTGTTGGCAGGAGGTGATATGAGGTTAGGGAGCCAAAATGAAATGCTGTAATGTGGTTTGTTTCATATTTAATGCGTCACTGCATCCAGATTTACCTCAAACATGGAAATATCAGCAGTGAGCTCATAGTTCATGCTGCGCGCTGGTATTTGCAAAACTTTCTCATCGTTTCTCTCCACATGGAGTCAAGAAATTATATAAAACTGAAATGAGATATGATGCTCGGGCTGCTTGTTTTTCCACATCTCCTCTTCTTTCTTTCCAGCGAGCGCCCTTTCATGGTATTCCCTGAATCATCTGTAAAGTAAAAAGATGCCCACAAGAGCTGAAGAAACGGCCTTGGAATAACCCGACTGAAATCATTCATCTGTTTCTGCATGCTACTCTCAGTGCTTTTAGTGAACGGATGGAGAGATGAGCACTAAGAGCTCGTCTAGAAAGTATTCTTAGCCGTTTTGACAACACAAGCCTCCGGTTTCTCTTAATGCAGATCATTTGAGTTTAATGCCACCACCTGGAGTCAGAATTATATAATCCCATAACGCATTCCAAACGAATCCTGGCATGTTTTAAAATTACAACATTTAAAAATGCATTAACAGTATATTAAATATAAAATAAAGAACGATATGTTGGCTTGATACTGTCCAATACTGTTTTAATACCGAGGGTTTAAGTATGTAGTATGTAGTAATCACTAAGTTTGATTGGCAGTTTTTGGGTATATTTTAAATTACATTAACATCAAAGCCAAAGAATTTAGTAGGGATGCTAAGGATATATCCCTACCAATCTCCGGCGACTACTAAATTGTCTCTAGCATTAATTTTAATAAAACGATTAAATTATGTGTAAACCAGTTTCCTCACCTGAATGTTTGTTATATTTGGAATGGAAGTATGGATATTTTATTTGTAAACAGCAAATAAAATCGATTATTTCAATTAATGTCATAAAACTAGCAAGCTAAACCACCAGTAGTACTGACAGTGTCGTGTAAAACTGTCTGAAGAGGCGTAAAGCGGAGGAACAGACAAACTGATTTAACTGAGTGAGTCATTTACGTTGGAACCGCTCCGATTCATTTAAGGGATTCCAGATCAAGATCAAGAGCTTCATTTTCAAATTTCGACATCCCTTGTAATGATTAAAAAAGGACGTATACTGATGGGTGAAACGGAGCTTTTCGAAACGATTCAGTTACACTAGGCCTCGCGTCACAAAATGATTCACTGTTTCGAAGCGCTCCAATCGGATCGCGTAATGCGAATCATTTGATATAGGGACTTCAAATCGCGGATCGCGAATTATTTGATTTAAATCGGGACCGGAGTGGGTTCGTGAATCATTTGTTTCAGATCGGGAGTTTAAATCGCGAATCATCTGGTTTAGATCGGAACTTCGCATATTATTAATCATTTGATTCAGACCGGGAGTTCAAATCGCGAATCGAGAATCATTTGATTTAAATCGGGACTTCGAAGCCGGGTCGCGAATCATTTGATTTAGTTCGGAACTTCGCGTATCACGAATTATTTGATTCAGATTGGAAGTTCAAATAGCGTATCGAATCATTTTTTATTTAATTTGCGACTTCTGATCGGGTTCGCGAATCATTTGTTTCAGATCGGAACTTCGCGTATCATAAATCATTTGATTCTGATCGGGAGTTCAAATCGCGAATCATTTTATTTAAATCGGGACTTGGAGCGGGTTCGCGATTGATTCAGGTCAGGAGTTTAAATCGCGAATCATTTGGTTTAGATCGGAACTTTGCATTTCATGAATCATTTGGTTCAGACCGGAGTTCAAATCGCGAATCGAGAATCATTTGATTTAAATCGGGATTTCGCTGGTTCGAATCATTTGATTTAGTTCGAACTTCGTATCAATCATTTGATTTAGATCGGAGTTCAAATCTCGATCGAATCATTTTTATTTATTTTGTGACTTCCGAGCGGGTTCGCAAATCATTTGATTCGGATCGGGAGTTCAAATCACGACTCGAATAATTTGATTTAATTTGCCGCTTCTGAGCAGGTTCGCAAATCATTTGATTTAGTTTGAAACTTCGCGTATCACGAAACATTTGGTTCAGTTCGGGAGTTCAAATCGTGAATCATTTGATTTAATTCGGTACTTCGGATAGGTTCGCAAATAATTTGATTCAGGTCGCCAATCATTTGATTTAGATCGGAACTTCGCGTATCTCGAATCATTTGATTCAAATCATTTGAGTTCAAATCGCGGATCTTTAGAACTTGAGTGGGTTCGCGAATCATTTAGCGAATTGAATGATTCTTTTTCTACGCTCCGAAGTCCCGATCTGAAATGATGGATCGCTAATCATTTCACAATTAGATCGGAACTTCGCATGTCACAAATAATTTGATTTAGATCCGGAGTTCAAATCGACTATCGCGAATCATTTGATTTAAATCTGACTTTGGAGGTGGTTCGCGAATCATTGTTCAGATCTGGCTACGGAGCGCGGATCGCGAATCGCGAATCATTTGATTCAAATCGGAACTCAAGACTTTATTAGCACACCAAACAACTCAACAATCTGATCAAAGAGCTGAAAATCTGCAGCTGCAGCAAGTCTTGCTTTCATACAAATCATCAAAAACAATCTATTACAGCTCTAACACTGTGTTTTCATGGAAAATGTTTAGGTTTTATTAATATTGAAGTCTGAGGACCGTGTTGGAGATGAGAACAGGCTGAGCTAATGCTAAAGCAGCGGATATTTTTTTTTTCAGGTGAGTTGCATCATTGCTTTGAACGCTTCAAAATCAGTAAGTAACACTAGACCATCATACTGTGTTTGATAAGAAAAGCCTGCTAAAACACTCCATAATCATAATCAAACGCTTTCATTAGTAGAAACTAAACCCCACAATAGACCTTTCGTCACAATGTAAATATAGCTTATTTTTAATTGTTTAATTTTAAGGGGCATTTTCAATGTTTATTAGCGAAATTAGCAGTACATCAAATAAATCAAAAAATAAAATATAATAAAATTGCACCCTAAATGCAAACTATTGGGCAAAAACGCACGAACAAGAGTATCAAACATCAACATGGATTGCAAATATTGATCGAAATGTTGTATAAAATCACAATTGCTTAATATTAAGTTACTTAATTTTAGACACAGTATTGTACGTTTTTGCTCTACTTCGCCATCGAAAGTAGTTCCAAACAAACAGGTGCAAACAGCAGTGTTTCGATGCTAAATGAATCGCGTGTTTGAACGAATCGGTGTAATGAACGACTCAAATGACTCGCTCATGAAGAAAGTAGTGACTTGTCGCCACCTACTGGCGGTTTTAGATTTCATCATATTTCTGTTATAGCTCTTCAGATAAGTCAATAAATTGTAAAGAAACCGTGTTTGTCAGATTTAAAGAATTATTCATATTTAGAGCATAATGCTGCAGCACAACATACTTCAATAGTGTTAGTTACTTAAACTTCTAATTGTGCATTAATTCATTTTAAGCATGTTCATCTTTAAACAGCTTTTATTGTAGTTTCTCTGTTTATGCAGTTCAAAACAATTATTCTTCAAAGGCATTTTATAACATGCAGAAATGGCACAGAACAAGAACAACCCAGCATAACTGTAATGAGATAAATAAAACCTGACTCTTATTTGCTCTGCTCTATTCTACAGTCATTCTAGCTGTTGCTTTTGTCTCTTGCGCCACTAAGTGGTTGATTGTGTTCTGTCATTTCATAAGATGAAAGATCAGATGCAAATGACTTGCAAAACTGGTCAACATTAGTACTGTATGAAGAACATCAACTTTGCACTCGCAGTAAATGCAAAGCAACACAATTATTTGAAGTATTATTAGAAATCTATTCATGCCATGTAATGGATATCCATTTTCTCTTCATGGGAATAACAACAGCACAAAACGCACAGGAGACTGAAGTGTATGAAAGTGTTTATTCATAGAATAGTTAATAAAAAAAACATCCAAAACAAAAGAATTGCATATAGAGGATGAGTCTGATGAATGCACACATAACAGTACATTTGTTCAATTTGTTCCCAGTGACCGGTCATACATCAAACGTGAGATCTCATCTCAATTCACTATTTCAGAGGTATTTGAGCATCAAGTGACAGATCCATCTGTAATTCTGACCATCACAAAAACAAAAACTGCTAAAATGTAAAAGAACATGAACTTGACTTAAGGAGTGTTAAAGCGTCCACAGGTGAACGTAAGGCTTTGTCACTATCACAGCATCTGATATAACACCAATCAGCAAAAATACAGGACAAGGGTTTAGATGCCGTTACACTATTCACCTGGCAAACACATTTATCTCTTATTTAATAATATTTTAATGAGAACAAAAAGTCCAAGTCACATTTCACCCCCAAAATCATAAAAAAAAGTAAATAATTGTATACAGTTCTTTTAAATGCATTTCTTGTAAAAATATCATTACAATTAAGAATATTCTGCCTCCAAAATATTGTGTCTTGACATCTCAGTTATTCACAGTAGTGATTACCATTAGATGTTCACTCTATTACACTGACCAATATTATACGCTGATTTAAATACTGTTAAAGGCAGCACAACAGATGCTTAAATGTAGTAGTAGTCATAATAATAATAAATAATAATATAACATAAATAAAACAAGTTATTGTCATGAAAATAATTGTACAATGGGGGGAAAAAAAAATATAAGATTTTCCTCATTTTATGAAAATATTATGAAATGTATTTCTGACAATTTTTAAATAATAATAATAATAATTATTATTAGTAATAATAACATAAATAAAATTAGCTGTTGTTCTTATTGTCATGAAAATAATTGTACAATGGGGGAAAAACATAAGATTGATTAAAGCAAAAAAAAGTTGACAATTATTGTAATAATAATAATAATAATAATAATAATATTACTTTAAATTATTATTACTAATAATTATTATTATTTTGTAATAATAATAATAATAATACTTATTATTATTATTATTATTATTATTATTACTTTAAATTAATAATAATAATAATAATTATTATTATTATTATTATTACTTTAAATTAATAATAATAATAATAATTATTATTATTATTATTATTATTACAAATTATTGTCATGAAAATAGTCAAAAATATATAAAATTGGCTTAACGTTCTTCAAGCAAAATAATGTATTCGCTTTGATTTTGTGGTGAAATGGCATGCATCGTTTAAATGTATTTGACTGTTTACGGTTGTCATTTATAATAAAACAAGTAGCATCTATCCACCGTTAGATGGCGATTACAGTACATTTTCAAGACCAAATATTGAACAAAATATTTCTAAGAGGCCAGTTGAGTTCCTGTTACACTTTATATGTCACTTACAATGGTGTGATATTATAAACGAGACAAAACAACAGACTTTGGACTGAAGGCAATTTGCTGGAGTCAGAGTAACAGTAAAGTTTGTTCACAGTGCAAAGTCATTGTTTTGATTGGCCGGCTGCAGCTCCGCCCCCAAGCTCTTTTGATTGGCCGACCGAGGCTCCGCCCTCTGGCTCTTTATACATGCGACTCAGATGCTGCACCAAGGCCTCCAGTTCGGGATTTCCTCCAAGCTCGGCAATCAGCCGATAGGCTTCGGCTTCCAGATCAATCAGCGTCTGACGGGTGTAAGCGAACGAGCCTACCTTCTCCAGATAGTCCACGCAGTAGCGTTTGATATCCACGTTTTCAGTGCGCTGCCGCAGGATGTTCTGCACCTGCGTGCTCTCGGGCTGCGACCAGATGGCGTGGATGGTGGGGAAAGAGAACTTGCCTTCCGTCAGGTCTTCGCAGAAGCTCTTGTTTTCGCTGTACTCTTTAGAGTTCAGGTTGGCGTAGTCGTCCCGTATCTGGAAAAAGAGTCCCAGAGTGTCCAAAAGCGGTTTGAGATCTCGTTTCCAGTCGGAGAAGAGCTGCATGAGGCCCACGGCGAGGCCGAAGAGGCCGCCGGTTTTCTGCAGCACCATGCCGCGGTACTCGGCCTCGCTCGGGCAGGTGTAGGTGTCCCGCCAGTGGATGTCCAGACCCTGGCCGCGGTGCAGCTCCAGCAGCTGACGGGTGAACACGTGCACGGCCTCGGGGTGCTCTAGCGTCAGCACCTTCTCCAGCCCCAGGAAGTAGACGTAGTTGGCGGAGTTGATGACCGACGGCACGCCGTAGATGCTGTGGGCCACCGGGAAACCGCGCCGCAGCTTTGAGCTGTCTTCAATGTCGTCGATTAGCAAACTGGCGTTGTGTAGCATTTCAGTCACCTCAATAATCACCTAGGAATTCCAAAAAAGATCATCAATATAAATCAAATTTCAAGTGCCTTTTTATTTTAACTGATTTATTCATTTAAATCAATTCAAATTATCAATTTAAAATATTAGAATATATTACACATAGTATTAATTAATACATTGTATTAATAAATATATGCCAATTTAAAAATCTAAAAATATAACTTTTTATATGGAACAATATTCAAATCTTAATAAGACAGCCCACTGCTTAAATAAAATAAAATAAAATAAAATCTACTCCTAGCTTTCATCGTGGAAGATAACAAGTGAGAATATTTTTTTTATTATTCAATTTACATAATTTATTTTTGTCACTTGTACTAATTAATTATATAAATTAATTATTATATATATAATTATAAACAAACATAATTTTAACTATTAAAATATTAACACTATTCAAATTACATTTAATCGATTACAATATCACAATTATATTATTTATTTATTTGTATGCATAATTGTCACTTGTGCCAATTTAAAATTATAATTTAATTTATAATATAGAATAACTTAATATAAAACGATTATAAATAAACATTTTTAACAATTAAAATATTAGCACTATTTAGTCAGGTAAAATATGCATTTAGTATACTTATTAAATTAAATGTCTAAAATTAAACTGTCACTTTATTATAAATTATACTTTAATTTACAATATAAAATAACTTAATATAAAATGGATTATAAAAACAATTTTATTTTAACAATTGAAATATAACACTATTCAAATGTACATGTAATCAATTAAAATTATATTATTTATTATACTCATTAAATAAAATGTGTAACTGTCACTTGAAATTCTAATTTATAATATAAAATAACTTTTTATATGAAACAATACTCAAATCTTAATATGACAGCCCACTGCTTAAAAATAAAATAAATTCATAATATATAATTAATTATATATAATTATAAATAAACGTATAACTTTATTTTAACAATTAAAATAGTAACACTATTCACATTACATTTAATCAATTAAAGTATTACAATTATATTATTTATTTATTATACTTACTAAATAAAATGTATAATTGTCCCTTGTGCCAATTTAAAATTATTTAATTTATAATATAAAATAACTTAATATAACTTAATATAAAACAGATTAATATGATTCAAATTACATTTAATTAAAATATGAAAATATTGAATAATTGACACAGTGCTGATTCATAATTTTGTTTACAATATAACTTAAAATGTTTAAAATTTTAAAAATATTACATTAATACTATTAGAATTACATGTAAATCACTTAAATATTAAAATAACATTATTAAATAGCCTTAATATACACATGCACAAGTCTTGAATTTAACATATCAGTAGCACAGATCATATTATCGTTCAGTTAAAACAGCTGCTCGACTACAATAACATGCATTCTGCTTAAAACATCAGGGATGTGAATGTGGTGAAGTCTATTTTGAAGCAAGTGTGACAATTTGTTTTTTACTTGGTGTATTAATAACTTTCTGCTGTAGTATGCGATATGTAAAAGCTCACAGAAATGAATACTAGATGTAAATCTGCAGATCTGTGGTCAGATGGATACACAGATGTGTATGAATTGTAATGGATGTGATGGCCTGCAGAGGGCAGCAGCTGCTCACGCTGCACCAGATAGTGTTTACAATCAGGGTGTGTCTGAAATGCAGACTAATATCCCTGTGTATTTAGTAAAGGTCTGCGCAGACGCATCATGAATCTAGACTTCCAAAGGAAGCATATATGAATGCAAAGTGCATAAATGCATCTTCGATTATTAAATGGCTTGATCATTGCAGGTAGAAGGTGCTTGACTTAAACTACAGAAACTTTAGGTTTTGTACACACAAATATATAATACTCTCAGGCCAGCAGATAATATAAAGAGACCTTAATAAGTGCATAATGAAATAATGCTTTTTTAAAAAATATTTTTAAAGAAATCTAAAATTATGCATAATACATATAAATTAAAATCTTAAAATATTATATAACACTAAACACAGTCAGTCAGTGTAGGCCAGTTCAAAAGTTATTTTATTGCAGTTAGTTTTATAATTATAAAACAAAATATATTAAAACACTTATACTATTGGAAGTAAATTTTAATCAGTCAATTAAAACAATGAAATACATCATATCATAACAATGTAGGCCAATCTAAAGTTATTTTAATGTCATTTTATAATAATAATCATTTTAAAATATATTATTTTTAATAATTAAAACACTACACTAATACTATTTGAATTACATTTTAATCAATAAATTAAAATAATTATCGTAACATTAAAAATGATCAATGTATAGGCCAATTTGAAAGTTTAGTTTATTGCAATTAATTGTAAAATAATAATTAAAAAAATAATTTGATTTTAATAATCAAAAACACTACATTAATACTATTCTAATTTTATTTTAATTAATTAATTAAAATAATAGAATAATATTATATTGTAACATTAAACAAAGTCAATGTAGGCCAATTTAAAAGTTTTTTTATGTTATTTTATAATAATAATAGTAATAATTTAAAATCTATTAATTTTAATCATTAAAACACCACATTAATACTATTAGAATTACATTTTAATCAATAAATTAAAATAATAAGTATCATAACATGAAAAACGATCAATGTAGGCCAATTTAAAAGTTTAGTTTATTGCAATTATATGTAAAATAATAATTAAAAATGTATATTTTAGTAATTACAACACTACATTAATACTATTATAATTTTATTTATTTTAATTAATTAATTAAAAATAGAATAATATTATATTGTAACATTAATGTTAATGTAGGCCAATTTAAAAGTTATTTTAATGTAATTTTAGAATAATCTAAAATATATTACTTTTAATAATTAAAACACCACGTTAATACTATTAGAATTACATTTTAATCAATAAATTAAAATAATAATGATCATAACATTAAAAACGATCAATGTAGGCCAATTTAAAAGTTTAGCTTATTGCAATTATTTTCTTTATAATAATTAAAAATCTATATTTTAAAACACATTAAAACTATTATAATTTTATTTTAATCAATTACAATAATATAATATTATGTTATAACATTAAAGAAAAAGTTAATGTAGTCCAATTTAAAAGTTCTTTTAATGCAATTAATTTCATAATATATATATTTTTAAATATTTAAACTTTAATAATTAAAACACTTCATTAATACTATTAGGCTTACTTTAATGTTATGATAAAATTTTAATATTTTTATTGATTGATTAAGATCAATGGCAGCCAAATTAAGAATAATAAAATCTTACATTTACTAATGCATTATTAAGTTCACAAGTTGTGTTTGTTAACATTAGTTAATGCACTGTGAACTAACAATGAACTGCATTTTTCTTAACTAAAGTCAACAAAGATGAATAAATACTGTAATGTATTGCTACTTGTTTTTTCATGTTAGTTAACACATTAACTAATGTTAACAAATGACATCTTATTGTAAAGTGCTACCACTTTCTTTTAAGAATACAGCACAAGTAGGAATATACATAATGATGTGTCACATTACACAGTTTATCTAATTTAATATCAATAATTATTCTCAGGTGTGCTGTATTACAGACAGTAAGCGTGAATGTGTGTGACGACTGAATCAGTGTTTGCGTTGATCTGCAGCTGTGATCAGTGCTGATAGGGAGCATATGGTGAGTCTGCCTAACTCATTCACTCGTTAAAGTCATCAGCGCCAACACACGGGACGAGTCCTCGGGGTCCGTCCACAGCTGAGCATAGGAGCGGCGCCGCGTCAGCGCTTTAACGTGACCTCAGATGACCTCTGACCCGTATACACTCACACAGACAGTAGAACAAACACAATTTCACTCAGTAAACACACCCATCAATCACAGCAGCAGGTGTGTGTTGAGCTTTCACACACATTGACAATACTGTAACCCATAAAAGTGAAGAAAGCCATGCAAAATTAGGCCTATGCATTAGAATTACATATAAAATTCCCATGCATTTGCATTACAGTTGATGTGATTTGTCAGTCATATACTGTAAATGAAATGGGTCACATTTCTGTAATAGTACTAATAAACTGATTGTGTTTTAAATGCACAATAACCAGCATGTTTGAATTAACTGGAACAGGATTCCACAGCCATATTTTAATCAAATACATACTTTTTGAATAAAATTGTTTTCGCAATGAACAGATTTATGCTGGTTTTAAGCAAATGGAATAATCATTTTCCAAATGCATTTATTTAATTTAAACAGATGCAAATTGTTACTAAGTTTCATTTATGTATAACTGTTTGTTAATGGTTTAATTTTAATACACCATTTACTCATTTTTATAATTTTTTAAAAATAAATTAATACATTTTAATTAATATTTTGAATCTTTTTTTTTTCATTTTTATTTCAAGTTTATTAACAGTTTTATTAGTTTTAATATTTATTAAAATGTTTTTTATTTAAATTTTAGTAAAAGTTTTATTGTATTTTAATATTCATTTAATTTTATTAATTTATTTTTTTCGTTTTATTAATTTATTTTATTAGTTTAAATTTAGTCATTTTTAATACTTTTTTATTTTTATATGTCTACTTGTTTTTCATTTTTATTTTAGTTTTAGTTTATTACATTAACTTAAAATAAATTAAAACAGGAATTTTGGAAAATGGAACTGAAATAAGTTTAATTATTATTTTATTTTATTAGTTTTAATTTGCTCATTTTTTGTACTTTTTATTTTTATATATGTCTACCACTTGTTTCAGTTTATTTTATTATACCGAGTTTTATTATTATTATTATTTACATTTTATTTCAGTTATTTCAGTTTATTTCAAGCAAGAAATGTTTTGTTTTCAGTTTTATCAATGGAAATTTTATAGCCATATTTGAAACGTAGTCACAGATTTTAATTAAATAAATGTAGTCATTTTTATTTCAATAAATGCATTTTGAAAATATGATTATTAAAAAATAAATAAATAGATGAAATAGTTAAATCAACTATGGCATGTTTTTTGAGTGCATAAATACAATCTATTTCATTCATGTATGACTGACAAATAATGCATCACATTAAAATTATTAGTTTGTTAAAACCTTTTCCAATCCAAATGCATGTTATATGAATCAGTCCTAAATTCAGGCCTAAATATTTTCTAAATGATACAGGCAAGTTGATTTTTAAGAGTTAATTTCCTACAGGTCCTATAAGTGTCGTAACCTACTTTCATAGGTTTAAATACAGACGGTCTTGATCTTAACAGCAGAACTAAAAAAAACTACAAAAACTGCTGTTCTAGATCAACAAGCAGGGGGCGTCAGCGCTGGCATCCGCTTCAGACACTATGTATGTACTCAAAGAAAAACTTTGAGACAGGCGTGGAAGATTTCAGAGACTAAAGAAGTGCTGAGAGTTTGACCTTAACAAGTGAGGATCAAGAGCTGCTCTGAGATGCTCTCGCACGGAAGTTAAAGCACGTTTACTGTAAACTATAGCTGCGGTAGTAATGGGAGCGTCTGAGAGCGAGAGCGTGTGCTGGGCGTCCGGCCAGCGTCGGAGACCCTCACACATTCATCCTGCAAATACGACGCTTATAGTGAGATACGGCCCCTGTAGAGACCCTATAATCACACAAACACACACGCCTCAGATTCACTGCATATCAGTGTGACATCTATAAGAACAAACACTGATTCTGATGCGCCAAACGCCTTGGAAGGCATTTTACAGACAGCAAGAACAAGTTGTTGATTACTACTCTGTTAGTCTGCGCCTTCAAGAAACATTACATCATCCTTCAATTACCAGCGTTGCTGCTTGCTTACAAATGCATGCAAAAAAAAAACTAATCGGTCTTGACTGTTTTCTGGAGGAATGTTTACATATTTGTACTGAAAAAAGACAAATACACTGATTAAAACAAGATTCTTAGTAGAGTGCAAAAAATTTAAACAAACAATAAAAAGCATATTTCTCATCAAATCCAGTGTGTTGCAGTATTAACAATTTGAATGAATGCTTTTTTTAAATTTAAATAATTTAAAATGTATGCAAATAGTTCAACTATGCCATGATTTATAAATATAAAAATAAATTAAAAAAAAAAAGTTTAATTATTAATAAATACAATGTTTCAGTTTCATACATTTTAACTAATTGAATATTGCTTGTTTTACAGCTAGCAATATTTCATATGTACATATATATATATATATATATATATATTTTTTTTTTTAGTTAATTGATTGCAGTTAACTGAATGCATTCTAAACATAAGATTTAAATAAAATCAAATAGATTTAAATAAATGTATACATTTTTCTTTTCGTTTTAGTTTATTTCATTACATCAGGTTAAAATAAATTAAAATGGGAAATGTAGCTGAAAGAAGTATTTTTTGTAAATTATTATTTACATTTTATTTCAGTTTATTTTAAGTTACAAAAATGTTTTGTTTTCAGGTTTATTCAAAAATAATAGACCCTACATGTTAAAACTTTAATACAACATTTATGGAAATTTTATGGCCATATTTAAAGCATGTTCATACTTTTTAATTAATAAATGTAAAAATATCAATATTCAAATAAAATTAAATGTTTTGAGTGCAGAAAATAATAATAATAATAATAATAATAATAATAATAATAATAATGCAGCATTACATTATGTTTATTAGTTTAAAACTGTCCAATCCAAATGTAAATCTAAATCCAATCTAAAATAAGATTAAAATAAAATCAAATAGATGCAGCTAATTAAACTATGCTGTGATTTTTATATAAATAAACATTTAAATATAAAAAAGTAAATAAAATAAAAAAGGTATATTTATCAATAAATTCAGTGCATTTCGGTCTCTAGATTTTAACTAATTAAATATTACGTGTTCCTCAGCTAACCATATTTTAACCATGTTCATGTTTTAACTAAATACATTTAACATTTCACAATGACCCAATTTATGCTGATTGTAAGCAACTGAAATAAATGCATTTTGAAAATAAGATTTAAATAAAATCAAATAGATGCAACTAGTTAAACTACGCCATGATTTTATATAAATAAGCATTTAAACAAATACAAACATAAATTAATAAGTTAAGTAAATAAAGTATATTGTTCAATAAATCCAATGCATTTCAGTCTCTTATTTTTTAGCTAATTAAATAATACTTGTTCAACAGCTAACCATATTTGAACCATGCTCATACATTTTCACCTTTCACAATGACCCAATTTATGCTGACTGTAAGCAATTTGCATTTTGAAAATGATTATTTAAATAATCAAATAGATGCAACTAGTTAAACTATGCTATGATTTTATATAAATATTTAAATTTAAATAAATAGTCCAATTAGTTTTTAAAAGAGTTTTTAAAAGAATAAATAAAACATTAATTAAAAAATACAAAAATAAATATAAATAAATTACTACAACGTAATATATAGAGTAATTCTTTTATGCAAACCAAAGCCATTTTTCCTTTAAAAAAAAAAGAAAAAAGAAAAAAACAAAAGCAACAACAACAACCTGGACATGTTTTTGTAAGATTCACCAGTTTTTATGTTTATTCTGACCTTTTGACTGAGTGCCGTGAACTCATCGACTCATCGATCCGGCAGATAAACGTTTCTGAACAAACTCAGGTCAAATCACGAGCTCCTAAGAAACACCAGCATTCCCTAAATAACTCAGGAAAACTGTATTTCTGCTACTTTGAACCCCCTGAACACACAAACACAAGAGAAACTGGGGCAATACGTCCTCCAAAGAAAAAAGCTCAGCAAAAAACAATCAATACTCAGTGTCAGTCAGTAAAACTGACACTATTCAGTGCACCTCAGAATCCTGAGCTGATATCAAACACTTTATATTTTTAGATTTCAACCCGTTCAGTGAAAGGCGAGCTGAAGTGAGCGGTGAATGAGAAGCGATCTGTTGGCAGGCGTCAGCGGAGCGTGACGTGGTGTTCGCGCGTGATACGGCGCATGTGCGGTCCTGCTGACGGGTTCAAGAAGAGTTTACAGCCAGATAAACCACGCCGCAGGACAGAGACAGACAGAGAGAAATAGAGGCTGCGATTCAAGGAGACTGATCAGAAATATGAGTAATCACTGGACTATCAAGCAGCCCTTGAAAATAATTCACAAACAGCCTTGCATGCAGATATTGTGAGGACACAGAAATAGCCACAGGTTCAGATCAGAACAATGACGTCACCGCTTACCAGCATGACAGCAGATCAGCACTGCTTCAACCCAAAATCATCTGGTTATTATACAACTGAAAAGACTCAGAGAGGGACAGTCTTCAGCTGATGCTGCTGAAAAGATAATAGTTTGAAAAAATAAACACTAAAACTAGAAAACTATTACCAATATGTCGTTCCAAATGCATGTTTTGTTACTGACAACAATTTTTGAAGGGGGAAAAAAATTGCAAAAATAAAAAAGTATTAAAAATGACTAAATTTAAACTAATAAAATAAATTAATAAAACGAAAAAAATAAATTAATAAAATTAAATGAATATTAAAATACAATAAAACTTTTACTAAAATTTAAATAAAAAACATTTTAATAAATATTAAAAGATTTGCTGTGGTTGTTTGTAAACGGCACAATTTTGACAAAAATATTGTAATTTGTATCAATATGACTAACATTATTTTTAATATGATTATTATTATTAGCATTAAATGTAAAAAAAAATATTACACCATACATTACATAATGTATTACATTACAATAGTAGTTGTTGTTATTATTATTATTGTTATATATTATAAATGCACTGTAAAATTATTTTGCAGTACAACTATAAAACTACAATTGTAATTTTTATGCCTTAATTTCTTAATTTTGAAATAAGTCTTAAAGTTTAAATAAATAGTTTTAAAAAACTAATTTGTGAAACAAATCGCAATTGCGATTTAAAATGTGATATAAAAATTTAGCATTTTAAAGATTTCAAATCCCTCCTTTTTCTTTAAAAAATAAAAAAAGAACTCTAGGTTTTCTGTGCTACTTCTGGGCTCTACAGTTTTGATTAAATATTATATTAAATATAGTTATTATTAAATAAAAAAATAAACAAAGCAATATATTACTATTGCAATAACACTGTACTTTAAAATAAAACGTCTAAAAGTTAAAATTTTAATAGTGTAAAATAACTAATAATTTCTATTATTCTATTATTATTATTCTATTATTGCATACACTACCAGTCAAAAGTTTTTGAACTAAGATTTTAAATTTTTTTTATTTAAAGAAGACTCTTCTGCTCACCAAGACTGCATTTATTTGATCAAAAACACAGCAAAAACAGAAACAAAATTCAGTATTTTTTATTTAAAATAACCGTTTTCTATTTGAATATATTTTAAAATGTAATTTATTTCTGTGATTTCAAAGCTGAATTTTTAGCATCATTACTCCAGTCACATGATCCTTCAGAAATCATTCTAATATTCTTATTTGCAGCTCAAAAACATTCATTATTATTATTATTATTATGTTGAAAATAGCTGAGAATAATTTTTTCAGGTTTCTTTGATAGTAAAAATAGACATTTTTTTAACATTATAAATGCCCTAATCATGAATTTATTTAAAGCATCCTTGTTAAATAATAGTATTAATTTCTATAATTTCTTTCCCCAATAAATAAATAAACATTGATGATGATGATGATGATGATGATGATGATGATAATAATAATAATAATAAATGTTTCTTGAGCAGCAAATCAGCATATTAGAATGATTTCTGAAGGATCATGTGACACTAAAGACTGGAGTAATGATGATGAAAATTCAGCTTTGATAATAGAAATAAATTACATTTTAAAATATATTCAAATAGAAAACTGTTATTTTAAAAAGTAAAATATTTAAAAATTTTTATAGCCATATTCTGGTTTTATTCTTATTAATCGTTCAGTCCTAAAAACAACTGTTTTTCATACAACAAAAGTGAACGGGATTTACACTACAAAGATCAAAAAACAAACAAACAAAAAAAAAAAAACACCCTAAGTAGTCCATAAGTCCATAATAAATCACACCCTAAGTAGTCACTGATAATCATCTCCTTCTCTAAAGCTCTGAAATGGACAATAAAAGTCATGTAGACAAAAATAGAGCACTGACGCCATTGCTTCTCACATGTCTCGTCATCACAAACATCGAGAGCTACAGAGAAGGCCATTAAATAAAGACTTGATGGCGTAATTTGTTCCCCACACAAAGCTACACAAGTCATGCTGACTTCATTTTCAGATCTTAACATTTACGGACATTATGATCTGCTGCTGTATGAAAGAGCTGTGCATGTTATTCAAGATGGGCACAAAGGCCGAAAAAAGCCCCATTAGTGACTTCCGTTCCTCAATTGACCAGTAAATTGGGAGAAATTAATGCATATTCATCATTTAATCATTAATCAGAAGTGCCACATATGAATGACAATGTGAGGCTAATCCGCTAAAGAAATGAAAAAACTCGAGTTTCTCCAGCAACGCAAATGCTGTAATTACAACCAGACATTTATTACTGCTTCCCACCCAAAAATTAAGACAAACGAATGATCCTCTGCTTCATTAGAAGCAGACGTCTTGAAAGATTCCCTCCTACGTTACTGCAAACACAATAGGCGTAAAAAAAAAATCCCATATTATGAACATGAAGCTTGCTGGAATGATTAAAAATTCAAGCCCTGTAAAACAGGAAAAGCAACCTGATCTAAACAAGCCTAATAATGATTCAAGCGGAGCGACTACGCCTCCGACCGCATTACACACATCCAAAGCGAAAGTTGTTTTCTATTCACAAGATCAAATAAACGTGGAAGCGGAGAAGACAAGCCTCGTAAAACAGCGCTACTTCCGCGAACGGCTGACTTTCCTCCGTCTGAAGGGGTTTAATGAAATATTCAGGATAAAAGGAGAGCTGTTGAACAGCTGGTTGAATGTGATCTGACGGACTTAGCAGAGAACAGAGCACTGACAGAAATCAGCTGATTTACAATGACAAGATTAACATCGCTTAATCACCGAACGAGTTCCGAGTTCAATACGATCGCTCAGACTAATGCCTTCAGTATGGCTAGTTTAAAGCTTTACTTGAGCTGAGCCTAGAATGCTAATTAACAATGCATGCTACAAAATTATTTTGTTTTCCATAGTCATGTTATGTTTTGCTGCTCCAACTTGTAGATGAGTTTATTTCTTCATCAGATTTGGAAAAAATGTGTCATTCCTTTACTTGATCACCAGTGGATCCTCTGCAGTGAATGGGTGCCGTCAGAATAAGAGTCCAAACAGCTGATAAAAACATCACAATAATCCACAAGTAATCCACAACACTACAGTCCATCAATTGAGAAGTAAAAAGCTGCATGTTTGTAAGAAACAAATTCATCATTAAGCCTTTTTAATCTATAATAAGACTTCCTCCAGTGGAAAAAAAAGTCCATCTCCTGTTGTCTTTCACATCAAAATCCAGCCACATATTTGTTGATACTACAACAATAACATTAATTAAATAATAAATAAAAAAATAAAAAAATAAAATAAAAATAAAATTATATATTATAATTAAATAATGAATTATTTATATTTTTATTCCTGTGATTTCAAAGCTGAATTTTTAGCATTACTCCAGGCACATGATCCTTCAGAAATCATTTTAATATTCTGATTTGCAGCTCAAAAAAAAAAAAAAAAAAAAGAATTATTATTATTATTATTATGTTGAAAACAGCTGAGTACAATTTTTTCAAGTTTTTTTGATAACAGAAATAGAAATCTTTTGTAACATTTATAAATGTCTTCAATTTAAAGCATCCTTGCTAAATAATAGTATTAATTTCTTTCATTTATCATTTCCAAATAAAATAAATAAATAAATAGAAAAACAGGAAAAGTAAATGAATAATAGATGATCCAAATTATCTAATGAAAAAAGCATTTCATCCCTCTTTAAAAAGAAAAAAGAAAATAAAAATCACATGCCACACAAGACTATGGTGAGCAACTACCGAGCCTACGGGTGTAGAGATCCGCTAAAAGGATAAAGCCAAATCTTATTTCATGATATAGTAATTTTATTTCACAACAACAATTCATATCGTGACAGTCATTTTTTGTTATTTTATCTTTGTTATTAATAATAAGAACATAGATACAAGTAACAAACTGAGGGACAAATACAATAAAACAAAGACACAAATGAAAAAAACAAAATCAGTTTTATTTTTTCCAAATTCCATTTTTCCTGTTTTAATTTTTCTGGGTTCCATTTTAAATTTTAATGGCTACATTAAAAGTATTAATTAAAAAGCATGTATAATTAACAAAAATCATGAAACGTACACAATTTAACAGCAATTTAATTAAATTTAAGTTTTTTAGCACTATCATTACATTGAGTAATATTTCTGTCAATTTAAATCAAACTTTTATTTTGACAGGTTGCTGTGAAGACCTTTGGATTGTATTGTTTGTAAATACAGGGTATTGGGATACTTTTATCGTGCAACACTAGACCAGACCACTTTTTCACTAGAGGAAGTGTTATTATGGATTATGGACTTGTATTTTAGTTAAAAACATCTTAATGTTGGATTTGTTTCTTACACTCAGCTTTTGGCTTCTGAAGATGTTAACTGATGGACTGGAGTGGTGTGGTTTACATTTTTAGGCTCTCATTCTGACGGCACCCATTCACTGCAGACGATCCATTGGTGAGCAAATGATGCAATGCTACTTTTCCCCAAATCTGATGAAGAAACAAACTCATCTACATCTCGGATGACCTGAGGGTGAGTAAATCTTCAGCAAATTTTCATTTTTGGATGAACTATTCCCAAACCAAATGTCCAATGAGAGGAAAAACGCACAATTATTTTAACAATCAGCAGCACAGAAATAGTACTGCATGGAGTCAAACCTGGAACTGATGCAAGAAAAATCACTTAAAACCTCTTCAGCGGCTCTCAAATGATTTTTTCATTGATTAAGAGTCCTCTGCTCACAATCCAAAGCTGTACTAAAAATATGCCAATGACAACACCTAATAATCGTTGCTTTTTTGTAAAGTGTTCTTCTGTGTTAATGGGATTCCTCATGTGTTGGTCAGGAGTACAGATATCTGCAATGCTGAAGTTGGAGCGAAAACAGCTGGCCTGCCAAAAAATGAATTACATTTTGCATTTTTTCCACTCGCAGAAAATCCAGCCAGCTTATGGTTTTCCAGCTCCGCAAATCCACTGGATTGTTTAGCATTAGCATGTAGAGCGCTGCTTAGAGCATTGTGGATTGTAGGCGTAACTATATGAAGGGGTTTAACGGGCATAATGAGATTTTGGCTCTTTCATACACACTTAACCGACCAAAAATGTTCAAAGCTAACAGCCTGCATGTGTTTGAACATCAAAAACAGGTATAAGAAGAGATTCAGATCTCATATCTGGCCATGTAGCCTACATTTAAAAAGTAATTCAGTTGTTGCACATTTAAAAAAAACAAAAAAAAACAAAAAAAAAACTTCTGTACCAAATCAAAGCAGACTCACTAAGATTGCTCACAGATGCATTATACATTACATTTCATACATTACACAACTTGCTGCATCATGATTCATGATGAGTTAAAACCAAACCAGGTATCAATCTTACATACAAGCAAGTGGTCAGGTAGTGACAAAAATATAAATACTTCACCCAGCACATAAAAATGCATCACCTAAAATAATAGTCTAATCTGTATTAATGGTCTAGCTGGGTCAGAAGGACAAAACATCTTATTGCAATGGCATTTGGAGCAGATGATATCAAATCTGCCACAAACAGGTGCAAGACGTATTAAGGCACTATTTTTTTTTAAATGAATACAAATGCAGATGAGATTTGAGAGTTGTGGCAGAAGATTGTCGAACAATAAAGACTTAATTTCTGTCTGTTCTTCACACAAAGATAACACGGTATGATTTCAGAAGACCAAGGCAGATTGCGTTTATTATTTACTTTGGGAAACTGCCAGAACAACAACAATAAAAAATAAATAAATATAAATGTGTGTATAAAAATAGTATGTATATTATACAGTATTGATTTTTTTTCTCTCTCTCTTTCTCTATAAAACATACAAACATACAAATATATTATGATGATCATAATAATAATTATAATAATAATGAAATTAAAGTATGAAGTGTGATAAGTTGCACCTTAAATATATATATTTATATATAATTTTTTTATACAATTAAAATTTTTATATAATTTAAAAGGTTTTATATAATTTATATTAAATATAAATCATTTTTAATTGCAATTACTTAATAATTAATTATTTATTATTTATGTCATTAATAATACATTTATATATTAAAGTTGGACCTCAGATATATAAATAATATATTTTTATATAATTTCATGTAATTTTATATAATTTATATTAAATGTAAATATCATTTTTAATTGTAATTATGTCATTAATAATACTTTAATTAATAATTAAATATTTTATTATGATAATAATAATTATAATAATAATTAAATTGAGAAAGTATGAAGTGACAAAAAGTTGCACCTTAAATATATATTATATACAATTTTATATAAATTCTATATAATTTTATATTATAAATATATAATATTTTTACTTCTAATTACTTAATTATTAATTTCTTATATATATAATTAATTATAAAAAAAAAATATATATATATATATATATATTATAATTTTTATAATAACATTTTTATTATTTTGTAATCTTTTATTTTAAAAAGTTGTGTATACATAACTTTTTAATTAAACTGATATTTTGGCTAATTTTCTTTATTACGCAAAAAACAAAATGACAAGAGTGACATGATTACAGTGATTTCTAGGTGAATCTCATCTCCTTCATGTGCATTTATTTCTCTCTGCTCGAACACGATCCCGTCATGAACGCCTCAACTCAATTTTGAAGGGCCGAATGCTGAAAATGGCCCGTGATGTGATGGTTGAGAGCTAAAATCTATTTGCATTGATCATTTTTAGTCTCTGCAGTGCCAGTGGAGAAAACAACAAGACTAAACAGGAAATGGCCAGTTTGCAGAAAAAAAGGTTTGCATGGGAGTTTTAGGTTGCAAGAGCGACACGGGTCACCGGGTGCAAACCTGAAGTTTGAATTATGATTGTAGGCCTTTTGTACAGACCGTAAGTGTACTAAAGGCGGCAAAACCTAACAAGAGTGGATTGATGATGTAAGTACATCACCATTCATCACGCAAAGCAACTCTCTCAGTTGACAGACATTGAAAAGTAGGCATGCAATCTGATGAAATATCTAGAAATCACTGATATTATGCCATGCAAATTGAGGTTATGACATCACAACCACCTGACCAACCACATTTACACAACAACACAACAAGAGTCTATTTACATATAAACATTTAAAGGTACAGCAGCGATTCAGAAACACGCAAGAGACTGATCTGATGAATCCTAACTAACATTAGGAGCATGTGCATTAAATTAGTTGTTGATTAAAGACAAAAGCCAGTGTTGTGTGAGAACATCTGTTCTCTTAATTAGCCGACTGAGACAGTAGGTTGTTAAAAAGACTTTCGTTAAGCAGCCGATAGCAGGTTTTCCACCAAGACACGAGTTCTTGAGCAGAACAGAAGTGAAACAGATCTGCCACTTTATGTCTGTTTAAACTTTGCCCTCAGCAACCACAAGTTGACTCAAATAAAAATCAACACACATCGCACTATCTAACAGAAACCTCAGATGACTTGCACTCAGTTTTGACTGAGGCAAGGAGAC
This sequence comes from Labeo catla, assembly GCA_012976165.1. Classification (NCBI taxonomy): domain Eukaryota; kingdom Metazoa; phylum Chordata; class Actinopteri; order Cypriniformes; family Cyprinidae; genus Labeo; species Labeo catla. The sequence continues at coordinate 269,957 of VONZ01000210.1, read as the reverse complement.
GATGCCATGAGGAATAGATACACTATCTAAAATAAACCTGTCAATGCACAGATCTATAGATGGCTGTTAAAAAATGTAAACAAAACTAAATAAAAATATATAGTAAATAAAAAATAGAAATAATAAGGTTAAAATAAAATGTTAAATAAATAATAAATAAAAAAAATCTAAAATAAACCTGCCAGTAACATGCACAGATTTATGGATGGCTGTTAAAAAATGTAAACAAAATAAAAATATATAGTAAATATAAAATATAAATAATAAAATTAAAATAAAATGTTAAATAAATAAATAAATAATTCTACAATAAACCTGTCAATAACATGCACAGAGCTATAGATGGCTGTTAAAAAAATGTAAACAAAACAAATTAAAAATATGTAGTAAATATAAAATATAAATAATAAAATTAAAATAAAATTTTAAATAAATAAAAATTCTAAAATAAACCAGATTTATGGATGGCTGTTAAAAAGAAAAATTAAAAATTAATTAATTTAATAAAAAAAAAATAAATAATTAATACAACTAAAAATATAATAAATATAAAATATAAATCATAAAATGGAAATAAAATAAAAAATAAAACAATTATATATATGTAAATAAAAAAAGAACAAAATTAAATGCACTTAAATTAAATTTAAAATGCATATAATTTAAAAAGTATAAAAAAATAAAATAAAATACTATAATATTACATATATAATAATATAAAATATAAAAAGGGAGAAACATTTAATGCACTTAAATAAAAATTAAAATGCATATCAAATATATAAATAATAAAATAGAAATAAAAATAAAATAACGAGGTGCCAAAATGTCATGAGGAATAGACACACAATCTAAAAGAAACCTGTCAGTAACATGCACAGATCTATAGATGCACCTTAAATACATTTTAAAATGCATATAAAATTTAGCAACAATAAAATACAAATAAAAAATAAATATATACAGATAAAATATAAATAAAATTGACATAAAATGTAAAATAAAAAATAAAATAAAAAAAACTTTAATGCACTTAAATTATTAATATAAAATATATAAATAATAAAATAAAAATAATAAAATAATTCAGAAATAATACATAATAAAATAAAGTAAGGGTAAATGAGACATTTTAAAATTTCTTTTTATTTCTTAGTACAAATAGAACTATGAGCTGTAAATAGGAAAAAGGTATTTCTAACTTTTTAATCTCACAATCCTGACTTGCAAGGTTTTTTTCCTTTTTACAATTGTGAGAAAAAAAATCTGAATTGTGAGAGAAAAAGAAATCACTTTTTTTTTTTTTTAATCGTAATTAGTACAGATAATATGTATTGGAAATAATGGAGAATTTTAACAATGCAAGATAGTATTAAGAATGCAAATAATTGTCGCTTCAAGCGTCTGCTAAATGCATGCATGTAAATGTAAACTAGCTTCTGTTATCCAGTAAGAACAGTGAGATTGGCCTCAAAAGAAGCGTGAACTGCTAAATAATCACATTACAATAGAGAACATTTAATTAAAACGCAAGTCAAATTCAAAGAACTTTGTTTCTCGCTTTCCACAATATATTATTAAACAATACTGTCACTCCAGCAGCACTGAAACACTTCTGATAAACACAAATAAAGCCTTACCTGAAGTTTGTCCTCTGGGACATTGAGCCAGTGGTTGAACGCTTGCGAGAGTTTTGTTCTGACTTGTTTTCCTATCAAAACAGAGAAAAGAGGGAGAGATGACAAGGAATACAACTTAGCTGCAGCACAAACACAGACAGAAACGATAAACTGATGTTTTCTCAAAAACAACTGAAATCTTCTTCCCCAACAACATAAAGAGAGATGTTCAGTTTAACTTTGTTTGTAGTGGTGCTTTTCAACAACAGACAAGAGACAAAAAAAAAAAAGATGTGAATAAGATTTTGACAAAGGCATTTCTTACTCTCTAGCACAAAAATCTCACAGCAATGCAGGTATTTGTATCCAGACAAGGAGAAAGGGAGAAAAATACATAAATAAATAAATACAGTAGTCAACATTTGAAGTGGATCAAAAAAGTTTGTCTTGTCCTAAGACAAGAATGGGTATTGTTTTGGTTTTAGGACAACTTTGATGAAAGGTTTTGATCCACTTCAAATGTTGACTTATTTATTTATTTATTTTTTTTTTTCCCTTTCTGCTTGTCTGGAAAATAAAAAAAGCAATTTTTCTCTCTCACAATTCAGATTTGGTTTTTTTTAGATTTTATTTCAATTATATACACACACACATATATATATATATATATATATATATATATAAAATACTGAAACTGAAATATAAAACTGAAATAAAATCTAAAAATCAAAAAATTCAATGCAATTAAAATTAAATTTAAAATGTAGAAATAAAAAAAATTAAAATAAAATAAAAATATATAATAAATATAAAATATTAATAAAATGTAAATCATTTAAAATAACAATAACAGAAAAAATAAATGCACTTAAATTAAATTGAATATAAAATATATAAATCATAAAATAAAAATAAAATAAATACATATTTTTTCTCTCAGAATTTTTTTTTTTCATTTTAAAATTGTGAGAAAATATATATATAAAACTGCACAATGCTAATTGCAATACTAATTTGTTCATACTAATTTGTTCTTTAAAAAACAAAAATAAACAAACAAAATTACAGAAACTTGAACTAAAATTGACATGAAAATATAAAAAAAGTACAGATATTTAAACAAATCTGTAGTATCATGAGTTCTTTGGGTTATTACAGTAAAAACAAATAGTAAAACCATAAAACATTTATTACTTGAAATAAATGTTAACATAAAATATAAAATAAAAAATAAATGAATGAACTATTATAGACATAAAGTCAAACAAAACACAACAAAATTACTAAAACCTGAACTGAAATAAAAGTGAAAACAGAAAATGTAAAATAAAATATGCAGTATCTTGCCGAAGAGTTTTCATTAAAAGATTCAGACAGTTATAGTAAACAAAAACAAAAACAAACACAAAAAATTATATATATATATATATATATATATATAAATAATTAAAAAAATAATAATAATAATCATAATAATCTTACTTAAATAAATAAATAAATGAAATAAATGTTAACTGAAATAAAATATGAAAAAAAAAAAAAACTTAGATCAGCTATTTTCAAGTACTAAAACTAGTAAATAAAAAATAACGAACACTACATAGACATTTAAAAAGAGGAAAATAATGATCTACATTATTTGTTAGATGATTTATAGGAAAGTGAAATGGTGGGGAAAAATATTAACAGCATGAAACACGAAACAAGAATCAAGCAGCGGCTGAAGTCTGAATTCTGTCATAAATCAATAGAAGCGTTTTGCCTTTTAAAACAAACTCGAAGGCTGAAAACAGCAGAGCTCTGATTATTCAGCAAGCTGTCTTCAGAACGATATCATTCATCTCGGTTCATCTACATTCATGAAGGTTTTCCCCTCCAGCTTCCTGTAACTCAAGCCGTCATGAGCGAGTAAGGCTGCGTTCATCTAATGACCGACTCATTACTGTAATGCACAAAAAATACTTTTGTTTGTAAAGATAGAGACGGTCATTCCATATAAGAAAGGGAGAAATCATAACACTCAATATGGTGAGTACAGGAACAGAAGTCCTGCCTCACAGTTAAAACAGCCAATCACCTTTTTTGTTTACTACAGAATGTATGCGGATTGGACTATTTTTAATTTAGAAAAGACTGATATCATTGTATCAGATTTTCTATTCCTGATTTAACAAATTTTATCAACAAAATTCCAGCGAAGGACTCTGGTTTTTCAAAATAAATACAGGATTTATTTTAATTAAATTATTTATTATTGTTTTGTTTATTTGTATTTAATACGAATTTAAAAGAAAACGACTTAAAATAAAATTAAGTTCTTTTTAATATTTCTTTGTATAAAAGAGTACTAAATTTGTAATTTATTTTAGCAAATAATTTAACTATTTAACTTTACTGTAATTTTGTAAATGTAATAAATTATTAAAATGAGTTAACTTAAATCATTATTTTTCAAATTATTATAATTGTCAAATTTAAATAATATAGTAATCATTTTACAGTTATATTACCGACTTTGTTATATTATTTATTATATTAAATTAAATTATTATATTTAATTTATTATATTAAATTATTATATTAATTTATTGATATATTTTTTAATATAAATAATTACAAATAATGTAGTTTAATTTGAAATGAATGAATTATTTTAAATCATTTATATTTACTTATTTTTAATAATAATGATACTTTTATTTATAATAATACTAAAGTAAGTACTAAAATAAACTAAAACTAATAAATAAAACTATGAAAACAATGTAGACATTTTAAAAATATAACAATAATGACAATTAATAAATTAGCAATTAATTTAACTTTTTATTGTTACTGTAATTTAATTTGTAACTTAAATCATAATTTTTAAAACAAATATTAGAATTGACAAAATTAAATTATTTTATTTTTATAATAATTAATATTTATTTTCTTTTAATAATAATAATAATAATAATAATAATAATTATTATTATTATTATTATTATTAACAATAATTATTGATAAAATTGAAGAACTTTAACATAGTCACCATTTTGCAGTTACATTACTAACTTTTGTTTTACTAAATGAATTTGTAAATTATTTTATTAATTTAAATTGAATTATTTATTTTTGTATTTAATATTAATTATTAATTTTAAATTAAATTCTGAAATCATTCAACTTTTTTTTTGCATTATTATTATTATTATTATTATTATTATTATTATTATTATCATCATCATTTAAAAAACATTTTACAATATTATAGTAAGCATTTCTGTGCAGACCAAAAGAAGAAGAAGAAAAGAAAAAACACGTCTGGATTCATTGCATTAATGAGAAGTCAAAATTCTTTTGATTGTGGGGTGAAATGTGACCTGGACATGTTTTAATGAGATTCACCCTTAAATGCGAATTAATGACCTACTGGCAGTCTTTCTCAATCCCTTTACATCCGCTTTCTGTTTTTCCTTGCTTTGCCCTTCACCAGCGCTGTTGAGTTTCAGTTCCTCAGTGATTTCTTCCCTGACCTCTGCAAAAACTAGCCGAGAGGAGCTGGGTTTGCGCATACTGTCACAAAAGACATCATTAAAATTGCAAGAGGACGACGGGAAAACAACTGAACGGCTTCTGATGCTGTGGCAGTATTTCTCCTTGCGCTCTCACACCGAATATTAGAGGTGGAAAAACTCATTCAGACTCAGCAGGGTTTACGGTCGATAAAATAAAAACACTTTCACTTAAAGACCAGCATTGAGATGGAAAGGAGAACATTTAATTCTGCAAGATGGTAGGAAAAGAAATTTTAAAAACATTACGTAATTCAAAAAGCTGCCCGTCATTTTAGAAAAAAAAATGCAGTGTTTTCATTAAAACATTCAGACAATGTTACAAACCGAAAAATATATATATTAATTAAAAAATTAAAGTAGAATTTTCGGTTACTTTCAAGTACTAAAATAACTAAAACTAAATAAACTAAAAAATATATAAAAATAGTGGGTTACTACTAAAGCTACAAGCTATTTAAATGTCTAAAAGGACACATAAGCCATGAGGAACAAAACATTCCATCACAAATAGTCCTTAAACAACAAAACCTAATATTTGTTCTTTCACTAATTCCTGTCAGTTTACAAGATGCTTCGTGAAGCGACAGCAGGAGCAGCTAATAATAGACACACGATATTGTCATTTATTGTGCATTGTGCTGACTGCACACATCCTGTTTGACTGCTGAGCTCCTGTGACTTATAGGATGATGATGATGCTTCTGCCACAGAATGTCAAGCAGTGGCAGCAGCTTCCGGCAGGTGATGCGCTGAGCTTCATATAAATCACTGTTATACAGGGCTGTAGCAATATATACTGTCACAGTATATCACAATACAAAAATGCAACAATATGTATTGTGGATAGTTTGCTTAAAACAAAAGTTTAGACCGATTTAATTTGGTGTCAGATATGGTAATGGTGCATAAAACATAATAAAACCAGAACATCATATACTTGAGATTCCATATTAATTATTTCATCTTTTAAAAATAATTTAAAAATTTACATTTTTATTTTAAAAAATAATATATATATATATATATATATATATTAATATAATTTAATTTATATTTGATAATTTCATCAAAATATTTAAATAATATTTTATTTAATATATATTTTTAATTAATAATAATTATTATTGATCAAATTGAACTTTAATAGTCACCATTTTGCAGTTACATTACTAACTTTGGTTTTACTACATACATTTGTAAATGATTTTATTCATTACTTTAAATTGAATTATTTATTTTTGTATTTAATATTAATTCATTTTAAATTAAATTAATAAATCATTAAACTTTTTTTTGCATTTTTAAATTAAAGTTATTTATACCACAATTAATTTATAATTTCATCAAAATATTTATGCATTTTTACAAATATTTATAAAATACATTATTTATACTATGGGATCATGAAACATAAATATGGTAAAAACAGAATGTCACGTATTAATCATTATTAATAAATGAAAAATAAAATACATTATTTACTAAAATAAAACATATTCATAATTTACACATTTCTAAAATTATTTATATAATATTTATAATTTGCAAATACTATATTGGATCATGGTGCATAAAATATTGTAAACCCAAGTTACACATTTGAGCTTCAGTGTTAATTACTACTACTAAATAAAAAAATAAAATGCATCATTTAATAAAATGTATTTATAATTTTAAAAAATAATAGTAAAAAATAAAAAGCAAATGTATGCAATTATAAAATATAATATTCATACTATTTTTTTTTTTAATTATAAAATACATTTATTTATAATTTACAAATATTTATAAAATACATTGATCATACTGTTGGATCATGACACATTAATATAAATGCAGAATGTCACACATTAATCAGTATTAATAAATAAAAAATAAAATGCTTTATTTAACACAATACAATGGATTTATATAATTTACAGATTTGTAAATTTACCATAATATTTATCATGGTGCATAAAATATGGTAAAGCCAGGTTTAACATTTAAGCTTCCATGTTAATTATTACTACTAAATAAAATAAAATCCATCATTTAATAAAATAAAATGTATTAAATGTACAAAATGATTCCAATATTTATAAAATATAATATCATACTAAATGCATCTTTTAAATAAAATATACATTTGTACATTATAAATAAACATTGTAAAAATATTTATACAATATTTATAATTTACAAATATTTATAAAATACTATATTTATGCTTTTTAAATGCACGTCAGGGACAGAGTGAAAGTGTCTAATATAATTCTGCATCATGTTCCTGTTAATGAACAGAACCATTTTAACTACCTTGGTTTTGTTTAAAGTATTGTATTGTGAGATTAGTATTGTGTAATGAACCGAAATCATGGCATGAGTGTATCATTACACCCCAATTATTTTAAAAACGTTATCATAAAAGAGTAATCGGGTCAAAATAAAGTCATGCAAAATGTGGAAGCATTTCACTCTTTCAGCAAACATCATTTGTTTCATTTAGGACTGCTGCATAATTCTGTAATGAATTACCATACAGTAAGCAAGACTCGATTTGATTATAAAATCCCACTGAAATCCCCTTCATCTCCATAAAGCACTTTTCCTACAGCGATGCCATTCTTAAAATATCATTTAACCTACATTTCAAGCTATTAATATCCAAAACTTTCAGCAACATTAAAGCAAACAATTAATCAAAAATTAAATTACTTTTATGTTGTCCCAAACCCATATAAACCCGCTTTCAACTTATTTTGCATATTCAAAATAGTTTACATTTTGCGTTAAACCATCAAAAAACAACTTAAAAATTCAGTCCGTTTCTGTAAGTGAAGATCTGTCACAGTTTCTGAATGGCCTGATGGTGAGCAAATGAATCTGTATTTTGTGTGATTTATTCTTTCAGCACCACTGTACTGTACAAGCAGCCAAAAATAAATGCGTAATGCCCTACAGATGCTCTCACCTGGCAGCTGTAACAAGTACTTGTACGGTTCCAGCAGAATCCTTTCAGAAGTTGCTCTTTCGTCTCCGTCCATCCCTCTGTTTTTACAGAGAAACCCGCTGAGAGAAAGAGAGCGAGAGTTAAAACACAGCATCCACAGAAGGTGACAGTACAATGTTTTCTCTTACATCTAAACTCTGACGCTCTCGTGCTGCAGCCGCTTCTAAAAGCCAATTATTCCTGGCCCGAGTTGTCATTAATTTGATTTGCTTTACTTCCTGCTAACATTATGCATGCAGTGTCGGGACAGTTTGGGGGTTTCCCAGAATAAGCAGCGCTTCATTTGTTCCAGAACAAGGGGAAACCTATTTTAGTAGATTCTTACATATTTCATGAAATGTATTAAATACACTACTGGGGTCAGTAAGATTTTTTTAAATGCTTTTCTGATCTCCAAGGCTGCATTTCTTTGCTCAAAAATACAGTAAAAAATTATGAAATATTATTACAATTTAAAATATCTCTTTTCTATGTGAATGTATAGTAAAATGTAATTTATTTCTATGATCAAAGCTGAATTTTCAGCATCATTACTCCAGTCTTCAGTGTCACATGATCCTTCAGAAAACAGAAATCATTCTAATATACTGATTTCCTGCTCAAGAAACATTTCTGATTATTATCAGTTTGAAAACAGTTGTGCAGCTTCATATTTTTGTGAACCTGTGATATTTTTATTTTTCAGGATTCTTTGATTTTTCAGCATTTATTTGAAAATGAAATCTTTTGTGACATTATAAATGTCTAGGGCTGTCAATAAAATAAATATGGTTCAACAAAACCATGATTTCTTGCTTTTGATACTTAATTTGAACTAATTATTATTGCCTCATTGCTATTATATATGTATTTTAAGTCATTTTAAAGGCTATTGTTCACTTACATCTATTTTTATTACAACAAAAAATTACTATAATTATAGAGCCCTATGAAATCTGTTTTATTTCCAAATTATATTATTAATATAATTAAATTATAATTAAATAATTCTGTTTTTTTTATACTCTGTTTTAACGGTTAAATTGAAATTTATTAAACAAAAATTTGTTTTACGGTTTCATTTTTACCAACCTGTTTTCCATTATTTTTCTGAATTCCATTTTAATGGTTCCATAAAATTTTTAAAAATCAAAAGCATCTCCAATTAATTGATTTTATTAAAAATAAAATGTTCTTAAGTAATATTGTTGATTTTTTTTTTTTTTATGTGTGTGGGAAATTAGTTGTTAGATTCACTGATTAATTTATCGATATAAAAATAGTCATTAGTGGCAGCCCTATAAATGTCTTTACCATCACTTTTGATCAATTGAATGCACCCTTGCTGAATAAAAATATTAATTTCTTTAAAAAACAAAAACATTTGACTAGTAGTGTACACATGTATTCACATGAGTTTAATATATTGACCTTAGGAATTAATGCCTAAATGCTTGAATTTGTTTATTCTGAGGTAACTATTTATTTCACACAGGTGTTTTTTTTTCATGTTGCTGCCATTGTATAAAAGCAATAACAATGGTAAAACACATTCATTGTCTTATTGATTTATTAAGGACTCATTGTTTTGAATGAATAATCCTAACCCTACATGATAACCTGATAAAATATTGCTACATAAACCATCAGATGCTTAACATTTACTGTCATAAATCACTGTATGACCAAACCAAAACTAACATGGCATTAGCTGGATTAACTATAAATCATTCTGATCAATACTTACAAACTCAATTCACTAAACTGAGCAGAACATCAGCTCTAGTCATGCAATTCTTAATTTCAGAGTGTAACTGGGTCATTTCATTCAATGTTATATCTCAGCAGCTGGAGTGACACAAAGCAGTAGATGAGCGCTTAAGCATCAGTGGGAACAATTTATTATAGCATGTCGCTGTCATGGAAGTGCAGCGCTCGGCTCATGAACAATTTCATGGACACAACAGCGACATGATTCTGCAGTCGCATCCCATCACTCAAACAGACACGGCCTCTTCTGGGCCTGTTACGGCCGACACAGAGATCCAGACAAGAAACAACAACCAGTATGACGGGGTTTTTCTGTGGATGCTTGTTTCCGCCACGGGGAAAAATGTGATCAAAAAAGGTAATTGCAACTTTTTAAATTGTACAATTCTGACTTTCCCCTCACAATTCAGATTTTAAACACAGAAATGAAAAAAATGTAAGCTCACTGTCGCAAGAAACTGATAGTTTTTCCGGGTTGCATCTGACACCCCATGCTGTTTGCTTTGACACGTGAACACTGTGCGCTGCACAGGGGTGTGTTTCCCAAAAGCATCGTTAACCAACTATGGTTGAAAGTTCCGTCGTTACCAACATAGTTCAATGATTCAGTGTTTCCCGAAACCATAGTTTATATTGTTAGTAAGACATATGGACTTGAATAAATTATGCTCTTGGCCACAATAAGCATGCTAACATGCAGTACAGTCTATATCTTCCATTCTGTCTAAATATAAATGCATTTTAATCTATGTATTTTTGCACGTCCTCAGTAAGCACTGTTTTTTTGAAGAGTGTGCATGTGCATAAGTGCATAAAAGGGAACCCCAGAGTATGACGTAAAAGGGAACCCTTGATGAATCAAACATCATTAAAGCGAAATGACAGTGAACAAAAAATAGTAAATTAGTCATCGGGTGCCATGCTCAATACAGTATGGGTACTATGTGGGTATCCAAGGGCAGGCTTTAAGATGGTTTTGATCCTACCTGTCCAATCGCTACCACTTTGTTTATTTAAACGGGGAGTCATCTCAGTTATCACCAGTAAAGTATGGAGTGCCACAAGGATCTGTCCTAGGTCCTCTGCTATTTTTGATATACATGATGCCCCTTGGTAATATTATTAGAAAATACGGGATTAGTTTCCATGGTTAGGCTGATGATACTTAACTATATATCTTAACACGACCAGATGAAACTTCTAAATTATTGAAGTTCATAGAGCGTGTTAAAAATGTAAAAGACTGGATGACCAATAATTTTCTCCTATTAAATTCAGATAAGACAGAGATATTACTTACTGGACCGAAAAACAATACACAGAATCTTTTGGCATACAATCTACAACTAGACAGATGTACTGTTACTTCCACTACAGTCAAAAGCCTGGGTGTTATATTAGACTGCAACTTGTATTTTGAAAATCATATTTCTCATTTTTACAAAAACAGCATTCTTCCATCTTAGGCTACGTCTGCATTAATCCAGATACATTTGAAAACAGAGTTTTCGTTTTAAAACACTCTCCGTCCACACTAGCGTTTTCAAGCGTTTTCCAAATGTTTCTCATCTGCACTGAAACCTAGGAATACGTTAAATTAGCCATACTGCGCATGCTTAAAATCAGAACAGACATAAGTTTTCAGCAGTTCTTGGCAGGATCATTTTATTTACGGAAATATCTCATAATTCACTGACACGTCCATGTCGCGCGCTCTCATGTTTGATCTAAAAAGCAGCTGCCCTCACGTTTAGCTGCAGGAGTCAGGACAGCAACTGCGAGTACATTTCTTTTTCTTTTACATTATCTTTTTAGGACTGTAATATGAAGAGTGTACAAATATCTTTAGAAGCAGTGTGAAAATGAATAGCACATAACAGCCACAATTACCAGTATAAACATGGATATCTATTGGTACAATATGCGTCACATGACTAAACATGCGTCATCATTTTCAAAAGCCTCTGTTTTCACAGTCCACACTGCAACGCGAAAACAGCTTTTTCAAATTTATCCACTTTGGAGAGCATTTTCAAAAGCTCTGTTTTCCTGGACCAAAAACGTTGTCTCAGTGTGGACGGAAGGCCAAAACGGAGAGAAAAAGATGCGTTTTCAAACGAAAATGTATTAGTGTGGATATGGCCTTAGAAACATTGCCAAGCTACGAAACATGTTACCTGTTTCTGATGCAGAAAAGCTAGTTCATGCATTCATGACCTCTAGACTGGACTATTGTACTGCACTACTAGGTGGTTGTCCTGCATCTTCAATAAACAAGCTACAGATAGTCCAAAATGCAGCTGCTAGAGTCCTTACCAGGTCAAGAAAATATGATCATCTTACCCCACTTTTAAAGTCTCTGCACTGGCTACCTATTAGGTTCCGCATCAGCTACAAAATATCACTTCTTACCTATAAGGCCCTTAACGGTTTAGCTCCTACATACCTAACTAGTCTTCTACCACGCTACAATCCATCACGCTCCCTAAGGTTGCAAAACTCTGGACTTTTGGTAGTTCCTAGGATAGCAAAGTCCACTAAAGGAGGTAGAGCTTTTTTGCATTTGGCTCCCAAACTCTGGAACAGCCTTCCTGATAACGTTCTGAGATCGGACACACTCTCTCTGTTTAAATCTAGATTAAAGACATATTTTTAGCTAAGCATTCAAATAATGCATCTCATAAACTTTTACTGCAGTTATATCTGATCAAATGCACATTATTAATCTTTTAGCTCTGGTTGAACAAATCTTTCTTTGCTTGGTTTGAACAGCAGCTACGCTAATTATGTTCCTAGTTGTTCTCCGTTTCTGTCATGGGACTGACATCCCGTGATAACTAGGAATTCACAAGCTTCAGTCTGGATCCAGAACACTTAAGAGATGATGCTAACCCCTCAGAGGACTTCAGATGATGCCAACCCTGAAACAACATACAGCACTACCGAACTTTGCTACTAATTTATTAGTGTTCTTTGTTTGTTTGATTACATCATTAATTGATCTTTACCATACATCTCCGCCATATGTACATCAACTTGAAATAGTCACCACTAGTAAGCTACTACTAGATAGATTGTAAAAACTTTAATTTCCTGTAAAATTGCTTTGCAATGATATGTATCGTGAAAGGCAATATACAAATACATTTGAATTGAATTGAATCTTAGAGATCTCTGATCAGTTAAAGGAGAAGTCCACTTCCAGAACAAATATTTACAGATAATGTACTCACCCCCTTGTCATCCAAGATGTTCATGTCTTTCTTTTTTGAGAAAAACATTTCAGGATTTTTCTCCATATAATGGACTGATATGGTGCCCCGAGTTTGAACTTCCAAAATGTAGTTTAAATGCAGCTTCAAACGATCACAAATGCGGTTGTAAACGATCCCAGCCGAGGAAGAAGGGTCTTATCTAGTGAAACGATCAGTTATTTTCATGAAAATAATACAATTTATATACTTTTTAAATCTCAAACGCTCGTCTTGCCTTGCTCTCCCTGAACTCTGTGTATTCTGGCTCAAGACAGTTAGGGTATGTCGAAAAACTCCAATGATATTTTCTCCATCAACTTCAAAAATAATTTTAAAATCATCCTACATCGCTGCAGAAGTACCGACACAGTCTTCACAAAGTGAACATGCAAAGAAGATCAAACACCCTTAACAAAAAAGGTAAAACAGCGATATAGGACGATTTTGAAGTTGAGGGAGAACATGAGATGGGAGTTTTTCGACATACCCTAACTGACATGAACCAGAACAAAAACAGTCCAGGCAAAGTAAGACAAGACGAGCGTTTGACATTAAAAAGTATATAAATTGTATTATTTTTATTAAAGTGCTCCTATTATGCCTTTTCCAAGTATGACCTTTCATGCAGTGTGTCATGTAGCTGTATGTGAACATAAACTATTTTGCAAAGTTGTGAAGCTGACAGTGCACGATACATAAAGTTATTGTCTATCAAAAAAAAAAAAAAAGCGCAGCTCGTAGGTGTCTGGCTAACCAGCTGACAGCTTTATCTGTTCACTCACTATTGTTTAGAACTGTGTCGATGAATAGTGAATGTTTGTCGTTGTGATTACTTGAAGTTCTGACAAAGAATAGAACAATACGTTGGTGCACAAGCTGCAGTGCTTTATCAATACGCTTCTGCGTTGGGTTGACGCATATACTATGGCTGTTTGGGTGTTGTTGTTTACCACCGATTTGTGGGCTAGAGTAACGGTGATGAGCATTCAGTGTTTGAAATTCGCTGCACGCAGTAACGTTAAACCAATCACAAAAGACTGGGTCATCGGACCAATCATCGCAGATTAGTCTCAGCAAAGGAGTGGTTTGGACAAATGATTCGTTTTAACGAACCATTTGGGAGTCGTTGAGCAAATAAGGTAAAAATAAATGCATATTATAAGACAATAAAAGTGTTTTATGGCCTTGCATGCATGTCAGCTTGTTGTTGGGGACTCCCAAAACCAAAATATGAACCTTTTTTAATCCATAATAGGGGCATTTTAAAATAACAGATCATTTCGTTAGATAAGACCCTTCTTCCTCAGCTGGTATCGTTTACAACCTCATTTGGGATCGTTTGAACTGCATTTAAACTGCATTTTGAAAGTTCAAAATCGGGGCACCATATCAGTTCATTATATGGAGAAAAATGCTGAAATGTTTTCCTCAAAAAACATAATTTCTTTACAACTGAAGAAAGAAAGACATGAACATGTTGGATGACAAGGGGGTGAGTACATTATATGTGAATTTTTGTTATGGAAGTGGACTTCTCCTTTAATGAAAGCATATCTAAAGTAAAACACAGCAGGTGGAAGCACACACTGTCAAGCAATGCGCAAATTCTGTGCAGTGAAGCCCGTCACGTCTCTAGCGCGCACGTGCCATATGCGGGGGAAAAAAAACAAACTCTGAATGAAGAGAGAATTGCAATGCATGGGGGAATCGATTTTTTTCTCCAACCCCAAGAGATCGTCAAACTTTAAAAACATCCTGCAAGTTTCAGAGCTCAAAACTGTTTTGTTATTCTAAAGCAGCTTATATTAAAGCCAGTCTGCTAAAATGACAGGTTGTGGAATGCGCCATTCTATGATGTAATAGTGTAGATAAGCACTGCCTCATCAAAAGATGATCAACACGTGCTGCTACATCACTGCCTGTGTAGTGTAAATAATGACAGACTAATGCAGGTCTACACAGAAACCAAATGATAAAGATCGCTCCGAATACAAGAAGACATTGTGCAGTGCCAAGTTGTGGAAAAACTGTTTGCATTGCCCCAAAGTTAGGAAAGAGTGGATGAACTTTATTTTTAATAAAGATCCAGACCGCATCAGTAAGAATTTGGTCCTTTTTTCACTTCATTTTACCATGGATTCGTTTACAAACGAGGATCAATTCAGCGCAGGATTGCTGTGCCAGCTATATTGAATCTGACAGTCATGTCGCAACACACAAGTGAGTAACTCTTTTTATTATGTGGTCACTATTGTTTTGTCTGTTATTACAGATCATTTGATATTGTGACGGTTCCAGTGAATAACTGGTGATTTCGGAGTTGCAGGGGATTGGCTGACGGGAGCGGGCACACACCTGAATCCAATCATAGTGCTTTGTAAAGACTGGAACAGAATTGGCGAGGTGCGACTGTTGGCTGGGTTTGGGTCGTCGTTTCCTCTGGATTACTCGAGGCTACCGGAGAACAAACGGGATGTGAGGAATTTGGGAGATCACCGCCGCCTTTGGGCCCGTCTTCTTCGCGAGGGCTGTCGCTTTTGGTGGTTTTACAGACCGTGTCTGGTTGGACTGTTGTCATAATTATTACACGTTTACCGGCCGATAGGCTGATTACTGTTTATACTCACTTTTCTTTTTATGTTGATATACTTGATACCGGAATAAATTTACGTAATAACTGGCTGTGGTGTGTGGTGACTCCCTTATTTTGTTGCGGTTTGGAAAAGAGATCGTAACAATATGTACTGAGTATTTATCCATTTTTAACCCAAAGATGGCTCACACATCTGTTTTGATATGGTCACAGACTGCAGGGATAAAAAATTAAGCTAAGCTCAAATCAAAAAATGCAGCTAACCATATAATAATGCAGTTAAGATACCAGAATATCCATGTTTCTATACAGAGAAAATAAATGTTGTCTTTACTCGCTAATCCTGACTGTTGAAAAGAGACAAAGCTGACACAAAACACTCTGCCAGCAGCTTCTTTGATGGTTTCAATCTCAATATAGTCAAAGGACTGGAGATCTAGGATGAAAGAGAACGATGCTAGGATGTCTGTGGCCTAGATCAGCAGAAATTATCCCTAAACCCTGTTTTCAACCTAAAAATGCTGCGTTCACAAGATCAGCATCTCCATATGGTTTTCAGATGAGATTTTCCTCATGCTGGAGATGAAAACATAACCAGGCAGTTGAGACAAATCAAACATGATACAACAACGGCTCTTCATTCTTAGTCTATCACTGCAGCCTGACAGCTTTCACTCACAACACCATGTGGTTTGAAGAGAAAGCCTTGTTGTATTATTAGCAAACATGCACTGACACTTCTTTTAGCAAAGTCTTTATTTGATAAATAAATAGTTTAGCACAAAAAAGATGATCTTCATAATCAAACTTGCTTTTTTAATGTAAATGTAATGATTATTTGCTATTTTTATTTCACTTAATATAATAATCCTAGCAAAATTAACTAATTTAATTTAGAAATTAAAATGGCATGCCCTTATTATTGTTACTATAAATGTACATGTCTATCATGATTATTATTACTATCATTTATAAATTTACATTTTTAATAATAAAATAAGTTACAATAACAGATATCACTAACATAATTTTAATGTCTAATTTTACTTAAAATTATTACTATTATTATTATTATACATTTATAATAATAATAATAATAATAATATGAAATTAAAATGTTATAAATGTACAAGTCCTTATTATTATTATTATCATCATCATTATTATTATTACTACTACTACTACTACTACTACTACTACATTTATAACAAAGTAAATTACAATAACGTCATTATTAACCTTATTCACCTTAATAATACCTTAATAATAATAATAATACATTACAATCATGCATATTATGATGTTTAGTGTTATTATTATTGTTATAAAATGTACATTTAATTATAAAAAGGTTAATATTAAGAAAAAACAGACAGTAAAGTAACAAAGTAAAGTAAAACCTGCCCCACCCACCTTTCAGATCAAAAATCTGCACTCCTGCACTTCCGCTTTCGTAATCCAGCACGTCACTCTTCCGCTTTCAATTTTTTCCCACTGACAGTCAGCTCATTAGCTTTAGCCCGTTAGCCAAAGACGACAATTTTACTCCATTTCGATTCACAACTCATTAAAAACGCGATCAAAACGGCACCTTATCCTCCTTATTACTGTAATATCCCGTTATATGGATGAAGAATAGGTTTTTAAGACGCGCCAGAGACCCTTCAGTTGCTCTGTCACGTCTGGGTTTGACAGGAAGCTCACTCATCCCTGCTGCTCGCGCTTAAATACGCCATGGAGACCACAGAGAGCAGGCGCGGAAAGTGGGTGGAGCCCGAAGAAATATAATTTTTTTTACACCCATAATGCATCATTGAACTATGGTAAATGTAGTTTAAAAGTTATGTTTTCTAAGTTTTAATATTAATATATTTTAATAATATACTTTAAGAATATTTAGTAAAATATATATGTAAATACAAGTATTTTCATAAATATATAATATATATAATATGTATATATATATATATACCAGTCAATCATTTTTGAACAGTAGAATTTTTTTTTTTATGTTTTTAAAGAAGTCTCTTCTGTTCACCATGCTTGCATTTATTTGAGCACAGCAAAACCAGTAACATTTAGACATATTTTTACTATTCAAAATAACTGTTTTCTATTTAAATAATTTTTTAAATGTTATGTATTCCTGTGATTTCAGAGCAAAATTTTCAGCATCATTACTCCAGTCACTTGATCCTTAAGAAATCATTCTAATATTCTGATTTGCTGCTCAAAAACATTATTATTATTATTATTATTATTATTATATGTTTAATAACAGCATATTAAAATGATTTCTGAAGGATCATGTGACACTGAAGACTGGTGTAATGATGCTGAAAATTCTGCTTCGATCACAGGAATAAATTACATTTTAAAATATATTCAAATAGAAAACAGTTATTTTAAATAGTAAAAATATTTCAAAATTTTACTGTTTCTGCTGTACTTTTGAACAAATAAATGCAGGCTTGGTGAGCAGAGGAGACTTCTTTAAAAAACAAAATCTTACTGTTCAAAAACTTTTTATATAAACTATATATGTATATATATATATATATATATAACATTTTACTAAATATTTCATATGTATATCATATTAAAACATTTTAAATTATATGGATATATTACTCAAGTTAGAGGCTAATTCAGTTAAGCTAAAGGGTAAACAATGTATATAATAATAAAATAAGATGAGGAGTTTGATATTTGAGGATCTTTTGTTCACCACCGTGTTAGAAGAAAATACTAAGTATTTTGTGCAGATGTAGTGTTAGATTTTGCAAGATGACACTGAATGCTGTTGTTATTACTACATTTTCGTGAATGTCATTTTAAAAACATGCCAGTCTCATAGTTAAGGACAACAAATGCTGCTGCGTTTTAGCGTCTCGGGAAAATGTTTAAACATTAAATAAGAGCATAAAACAAACAAAGACCGGTGATTGTTTATGTCTTTTATTCAAATAAACGTTTACACTTCATCACCAAATGTAATTGTACGCTAAGAGCAGGCGCGTGAAAGTGGGCGGAGCCTGGCGATATTTCTCCATTCACTGTGGCACTATGGGAAATGTAGTTTACGTCATCATTGTGTGTTCCATTGTCCTAGTGAAAGCATAACGCGAGTGTCACATTCAAAACATACAAGTCCCATGTATCATTGCGGATAATTGAACGCCGAGACGGTTTCCTCCGATGTTTCCCTCCAATGGAAAACGGACGGGGCGGTTAGTGCGCGCGCAGCAGCCAATGAGCGCGAGCGGGCTCCACAGTGGGAGGTTTGTGTATCCTTCAGTCCGTTTCAGAAGCGGAGAGGATTACCACAGAAAACGAGTGCGATTGCCGAGCGATTTTGTCGGATTCGCATCCCGACACCTTTCCTACATTTTCGGACGACATTTCCAGCGCTGATCGTCGATGATTCTCCACAATTCTCCAATGGATTACTAATTTACCGCAGGAACATCGCGATCTGTCGGATATATCAGGTAGGACGTTATGTTGACCAGATAAAGTCTTAATGGAGACGGAGATCGAAAGAAAACTACGCTGCGTCGAGCTTCTAAATTAGCACTTGTTAACATTATTCACCGAGAATGTCACTGAATCGCTGTTTTGACAGCGAGACGTAGCGCTGTCGATCAAAGGTTTTGCTAACCTTGTTTTCTCGCTGGCCAAACGGTTTAAGACGTAAATAGTGCATCCAAACAGCGGGAGACTTTTTATTCGCCTTTATTAGTTTGTTCTTAGCAGATGCAGCAGATTGGCCAACTTTGGGCTTGAGCAGATGTTGTGTTGGAATTTGCGAAAAGACTCGACCACTTTCTTTTTGCTGCTCGGCATCAAATAGCTGATGGGGGAAAACGCTGCCTTGTTGGATCCCTTACGTAAGGCTTTGTGCGATCGAAAAGAGATGTTTCGACTGAAAGCGTTGAAATCTTTGAGTCTGACAGGGCGAATGTATGAATTGTGATTGTGTGCACAATGATCGTAGCAAGCTGGAATCTTTCACTCGCTCTTTAGAGAACTCTCCCGCACGAATGAATCAACATCGTTGCCGTTTTCGGTTCCGAAGCGCTCCATTATCGCGCATTTGCTGGAAATGCCGTGTTTGTTATGTTTCCCTGTATCAACCTCGTCGATTTCCACGGGTCTTTTTCTTTGAGCGTGAGCCGAAATGGCTGGCGAGGCAGGCTATAGTTTTCCAGTGAGCCGATTCCATCCCCGGTTGTCAGCGAAGACAGTTACATTTACGGAGATAAAAGGTTCTGATTCGACGACGCGGATGTTCGTTAGAACGCCTGAACGCGACAGTTATTGTTTGAGGTGACATTGTCGTTAGGGCTCGCACAGCGACGCATTTGTTTTCCATTCTCTGATGTCGAAAGCAAATAAGTCCGATTTCCCCGATCGGAGCAAGTTGGACAAACCCCGTTTAGCTTGACCTTGTTCGGATCGTTTCATTGTGTCGAGCGTGTTGCATGCAAGCCGTCAGCATTTTGTAGCCGAGCTTTGTCGCCTCCGAAAGCGTGTCAGTTCTTTGTGATTTAACCGTCTAGTTTGCGTGGACTATTCGCGACATTTGGCTTTATTCGAAATCGCCATGTCGCTATCGTCCCACTTCGCGAAGTCAGCACGGCTTGCAATAATAACGAGTGGGGCGGCAGATTTCGTTCCTTTGTACGTCGGTGAACGTCGCAATGTTAAGAATGTCGATGTCAAGCGACTGCAGTTGTGTGGCACAGAAATGGCGTCATAATGCTGTAGCGCAGTCGACATTACGCGAACCCGCGCACGCAGACTACTGTAGTTTAACAACAGCGAACGAACCCTAGCTTAACTTTCTCTAGTAGTTTAACTCTAGTTGTTTTACTCGATTGCAATGCTGACTCCTCAACTCCGTTCCAAGCAAAGAGTTCGCCTGTGCAAGCGAAGAGCTCACTGTTCGCTTCTGTGACACGACGCGATCATTACATAAACGGCTGAAACACTTATGGCTTAATGGTGCTGTAAGCTGTTTTTTCTCTAAATGCCACAAATGTCCCTATTACCTGGCTGTCTTTACAAATCACAACTGTCTCTGTGACAGCCACAGGCTCTGGTAATAGGGAAAAAAGAGTCAGGGGAGCGGCCCGACCTTGTTTTAGCCAATCAGAAACGCGCTTTCTCCGTCAATCATTTTGTGCTGACATTGCTGGCATGTCTCTGGAGGGCGGGGCTTTGGAAAGAGGGCGTGGTGTTGAAAGGGTTGGGGGTTGGTTTAATTCGATGACTAAGTCTGGCGGAAGTTATCAAATAGTCACTTTTAAGCCTCAAATGACCAATTGGACTGTTTTTTCCCCCAGTCTGTAGGAAGTGCAAATGCAAGGACTGTTGCCAAACAAGTTTCCACCTAACGCTCACCACGTCTTTCATTGGTTGACAAGTCCTGGCCAGGATTTATGCAATTAGTTGAGTTAATATACCTGTCTGGTTAACAGTTTATAAACGATATGAACAATGGAAATACTGTTCAAATTAGACTTATAGAGTTGTATTTGCATTTTAATAGTACTGTTTTACTATTACTTGATCAAGAACACAATGGTGATGGTGATCAACCCTTGCTGGATACGAACCTTCAACCTTATAGTAACCAGACCAGGTTAACAACCTCTAGGCACTTCTTTGCAAACATAAACACATTAAGCTACTTTTTAACAACTAGAGGCAATTACCTGCACTCTAAAAATGCTGGGGTAAAAGTAACCCAGCGCTGGGTGAAATGTTTAACCAAACCTTCTGGGTCGTTTTACTTAACTCAGTTATTGTTTAATGACTATATGGCTGGCTTAAAATGAACCAATGTTTAAATTATTTATTCAACTTAATAATAATGTTCATTTATTAAACATATCAATAAATGTTAATTTTCATAACCTATTTTGGGTTCATTTTAGGCAAAAAATCTAGTAATTTTTAAGCAATAGTTGAGTTAAAACTACCCAGAAGGTTGGGTTATACAGGTAAACCAACAGCTGGGTCAAAACAACCATATATTTTCTGTATTACACCCAGCACTGGGTTGTTTTTTTACCCAGCATTTTTTAGAGTGTGGTTTTATTTCCATAGATTATTACAATATAAACTTTTTAAAACTTTTAAAAACAGTTGTGCTCATATTAGCTTGTGGTGTTTCTCATTGCGTGTCACTTCGGATAAAGGTTTGCTCTAAATGTAAAATATAAATGGCTTATTTCTTGTTAACTCAACCAGAAATCCCCAGCTAAAAAATTGACTCTAATTGTGTGACCCACACGTGGTTTGGTTTTTAACCACTGAAAATGTGCACAAGTTAACTATTAACTCATGGAGCCACACTGAACACTGAAATCCCTTTATTTACGGAAATGAATCATATAGGGCCTTAAAAACAGGATAGCAAAATAAAAGTGTGTTAAGAACTAAAGTCTAAAGGGATATTAAGATATCTTTAATAATTTTTGAGTTGCATACATGCAAACCTTATTTAAAAAACACACACAAATGCTTTTTTCCCCATTTTTGAATAATCACCATTGGCATATAATGCAACAAAGATTATTAAAATCTAAATATTTTAACTAATATACCTACTAATCTCTGTGTAGAAATAACATGATGTGTGGAATACTTGTAAGTTTCTTGTTGGTCTATATTATGAATGTAAATGTTAATCTCAAATGTATTATATTTGAAAACTGAATAAAAGTGTGTTATAAACTGCTCACGTACAGGAATAATGGTTTCAACAGCAGCGTTTAATATATCTTGAGCTGCAGATGTCTGTGCCTCCTGGTTAAAAACACACTCTCAAGCACAGTTTGCTTTCATTGCAAAAATGCAAACATTTAGCTGCAATCAACCAGGTACATTAGTAATTAGTCATTTGTTTGAGACTTTTATCCAAACTAATGTGCTGTAGTCTTATTACAGTGACAGTTGAATTGCACAGTGATTATACTCTAACCTTTTAAACCATGTGATTACCAACACAGATCTTCAACCAATATGTTTTATTTATAATATTTTGAGTAACAAATCTGGACCGTTTCTATTTAGGGCACCGTTTTGGGAGATGTTGTTTCATCAAATGTGTTTACCTGTAGATCTAAAGTAATTCACATTTCCTGTTATCAAAAAGCCAAGTATGATGGATAAATATAATGGCTTTTTTTGTCAACTCAACTTGTTACCTATCAGAAGATTTCTATGACTGTCCTACTTAATGTCAGATCGAACATCACAGCAAAGCAATCTTTTCGCTCATCCGTTCAGCGTACTGCTCTCGTTCTCATTATAAATATGTTTTCATGTCTTTCAGCTGAAGATCTGAAAGGGAGTTCACTCAAGAGGATCACCGTCACCGTGGACGGAGATGAAGGTAATGGTCTTGAACTTTAGATCCGCTGTATAGAGATATGGAGTAAGACGGATGATTAAATACTTGAAATGTCTCTAGGCGCTGGTTTGCATCACAGCGAGACAAAACCATGGCTTGCTATTTGCTATTCCTGTTTGATTGCAGTTTATATAGTGGATAGACGTTCTCATTTAACTCGACAAGTTGTATTTTTAGATTTGTAAGTGAGTATTCTTGGTAATCCTGGAGGTGGAAGAAAAATGTGTAAATTTATGCCTTGTTGATTTTTGATAAATGCAGCAACTTTCAGTTTTGATTTCATGGCATCTATAAATTGCTCATTTTGTGTTTTTAAAGTTTAAGCCTTTGTATTAAAGTTTGTTTAGTGGTGTAACTAAGAGCACTTGTATTTTAAGTAGTATTTTACTGGATGTTGGTCTGTTTGAGCTGTTTTTGTTTCCTGTATAGCACTATGTATTTTTATGTTCAAAGTGTTGAGTGAATGGTACTTAACTTTAGCTTGGTGCTTGGTATAGAAAACATGAACACATTGCTCTGCTTCCTGGTTTTCCTTTCTTTTCTTCTTTTTTTTTTTTTTTAGGTCTGCTTCTATCTATAAATTCATCATTCTAAGAATTTAATACCAGATTGTTGCATATAGAGTTAAAATGAGGTCTTGAAAGTGCGCTTAATGTATATTATATTGACTTAACTAAGTTAAATAACAAACATCTGTTCAGCAAAAGCGAGTAATCCAGTGAATAGTGAAACTAAGGCATGCTTTTAGGGCAAGACTGATCTGACTGCATGCATTTCATGCACACGTGATCAGATTAAGTTAAGTCAAGCATTATTGATTGTTTGAATACAATAGAGCGTCACTGCATGTTTATAAAACGCATAGATGTTAACACCAGGGGTAAACGGGGCCTATTTGCGCAAGGTCCCGGGTTCAGTCTGTAAACAGGAATATGATAAAAATTCATAGTCAGCGCAGTGGGAACTGAGTCACGCTCCATTAGCAAACTCCAACACTTTTTGCATCCACCTCTGTAACATATGGTCATGCCCAGCAGCAAGGTGGACAGCATGAAGATTATCACAGAGATCCATCATGCACTAGTGGTCAGGTCGGTGACGGCGCTCGGATCTCTGTTGGCTGAGTTTGCCGTTATCTGTTATTTAAATGATCATAAGTGGAACAATGAGATTTACCCATCTGCTTCATTGACTGATGTCTGTGTTTGTAGAGTTTGAGGACTAACCTGAGGCTCTTGTTCATGTTGTTCATTAAGCTGCTCATTTGACTTTGAGAATATTGGGTATTTACTTGCATTTCAGAAAAGATTGCTTGCGTAGATTCTCACACTAGAGACGGATGCATGTATCTGAGTACATTGCAGCAAAAGTTTAAATTTCTTTAGTGCAAATCCTCTACAAATTAACAGCATTAACTCGTGTCTTTAGGCACTTGTAGTCATTTAGGTGATGTACTATGTACTTGAAAGTCACTTTCACCCAAAGAATCTGCAAACTCAACCTAATATTAAGTCAAAGATTTGCATTTTGCATCTTATTCTGGACGTAAATCACTTGCTCAGATGTCTGATTGATATTTAAAATGAATTTGATTTATGTTTTGTCTTTGGATTTCACTTAGGGTTTATATGAAATAATTGGTTCCACAATAATGAACCTGGTTGGGGGAAAAGCTTGTCCAAAGTAGTCTTTGAAATCTTCATTCAAATGCAATAAACATATTATTTCTCAGACATAACACCAAAACTGAACATTTAATAAAAAGGCATAACAATACAGTTTTGCTCGTGCATTTTTAATTGACTAGCTAGTAGTCATGTGTGTAATAAAGCGTTACTAAGTAACTAATTTTTGTAATGTAATTAGTTCTTCCTTGAAAAAGTAAGTGATTACTTGTTTTTTTTGTTTTTTGTTTTTTGTAACTTAATTACAGCTACTTCTGATGCAGTTGCATGAAATACTGTATGGACTATTGAACAATATTATGTGAAACAATAGTGGATTTAACATACAGACTTTTTTTTTAATGCTTTGGTCAGTTTAAAAAAATTAACAGAGACTTAACACAGCAGTTCCATGTCTATTCTTGTATTGTTCAACTGGTTAAGGTTGATATGGGATTTAGAAGGTAATTAGTACTAAGTAATGCAGTACTTTTTAGAGGAAGTACAGTAATCTAATTACACTGTTAAAGATGTAATTAGCAGCTGGTAATTAATTACTTTTTGTAGGGTAACTTACCCAACAGTAGCCAGGTTTCCGTCCAAGGATTTTTTGCAAAAAAATATTTAGCGCTTCAAAATTTTTACCCGACATAGTTGATGGAAATACCATTTATTGATACAATTTCTCATGAGTTGGCACATTCTTTTTCTGTGTATTTTATACTTTAGTGTGTAATTGTGTACATTCACAAAAACAAAACATTGTGCTTTTGTAAAATAAAGGAAACAAACAAGATGCCGCCTGCTCAAGGCTGCATCACAAAAATGAAACGAAATGAAACGGCTGCTACATGTTGCACGTTTTTTTTTTTCTTTCGTTTTATGAATGTATTAATTCATGTTAAATGTATTAATGTCAAAAGACATTAAATGTGTTAATGTCAGTTAACTGTTAATAATGGCTTAATGACCGTCGGTTGTCGGTTAGGAGAAATAAAATCACCAAAATGAACATTCTTATTTCCAACACAGTCTGATAAAAGTTAATCAGAAAAATAATAACAATACAACTGCACTTGTTTATGAATATTGCTTGATACCCAAGAATCTAAATAGTCTATAGGCCTAACTAAGTACAAAAAAAAACTCATGACGCTTGTTAATATGCATGTAGGCCTATACAATTAAATGATAGCCTATGTAATAAAGTTTTGTTTCAAATGGATAAAGAACAGGCTGCTAGCCTATGTAATTTGTGAAATTATGAATGGAAACAGCTCAAGGGCAACTTTTTTTGCGATACACCAAAACTTATGCGACAATTAGTTTTTTTTAGGGATGACATCATCACGCACACCATTTTATCTGTAAAAATCCAGTAGGATGGAAACGCATATTCTTTATTTCGATAACAAAACACTGCAAAAAATTGAGATGGAAACTTGGCTACGGTTTGCCAGTAAGTAGGGCTGCACAATAATTGTTAAACTGGTTATTTTGCTAAAAAAATCAGTTGTGATTATTAATCATGATTGTTCTCAATGTGTTTATTTGATCACAAGTCTAAAGGTCTAGGCCAACAAGTCTAAAACCTTGTAAATAGTGATCGACCAATGTTGATTTTTTTTATAACCAATACAGATTATTTGCATGTTTATGTGCCTGATAACCGATATGCAGAACCGATATTTATTTACTGTTATAAAGTAAATAAATGACTGACTGAGTGAAGTAAGTCCATACTTCACTTTAATTTTTTTTTTCCTCCTTAATCTTTATATTACAACAATAAAAACTTTATTTATATATGTATATTTTTTTTTTTATTTATGAAATGCATCAGCTGCAACACTAAGCAAAACAAATGTAGAATGTCTAATGTTTTCAAATGGAGAAAATAAATAAAGGACAGGAGTCATATCAACTTCATTTTTAAACTACAGTTTTAGTAGGTTTATAAGTTTAATATTAAGAGTGAAGAATAGCTCACAGGATAATGTTAATTCACTGAATAATATTCTCTGAAATATTGGAATATAACAAACAAAACATAGTATTTTATTTCATTTCTAAACTGGTATGTGCACTAATATGTTCACGAATCACTAATATTTTGTTCTAGATTCTGACAAAGCGCCGTTTACACAGAACTATACTCAAACTGCGATCGCCCACGAGATAATAAATAATTAATTTTCATAGAGTTGTATATTTCTAGATGTGTATTAGTGAAATAATCGTTATATAGTAAATGTTAATATAATTTAGGGTGTTTTAAACAAGTGAACCTTGTTAAAAGTTCCAAGCGGTGGCTGTGCTGGAACATTTCCTGAGCATCAACCCGGTGAGTGAACAGCAAAATGAAAGTGACTTCATGAGATTAATGATATACACAACAGAGAGAATTCAATTAAGCGCTTTCATTTCCAACATGTGCTTATTCATGGCTGTATTATTTAATTCAGGCAAAGTTAAGTCTTTATTGGGACAGGACTTGACGGATTATTTTAGCCGAGTCCGACTTCACAAGACTAATGACGAGCATATAGACAACACAGAGAGAATTAAATTTAGCGCTTTCACTTCCAACATGTGCTCATTCATGGCTGTATATTATTTAAATCAGACAAATTTACGTGTTTATTAGGACAGATTATCTTACATGACTCTGTGAGTTTGTCTATTACTTAGTTCCAAAGCTGCATAAACTAGCTACATGTCAGGCATTTATGTAACACATCTAATATGTGCATTAATGGCTGTTATGTTAATTAAAGTTTACTAATTACAGCAAAGCAAGTGCTGTACCTATGCCGTTGTTGTTGTCTCGTCTCCCCTCAGACATGCTGAAATGGCGATCCTGCCGGTAATTCTCAAAACACCCACAAAATGGTGGCGTTTATCGGTGAATCCGATATTACAAAACCGATAACCGATTATGGTGAAATGCTTAAATATCGGGAAAATATCGGTAAATTGATATATCGGCCGATCTCTACTTGTGAAGGCTTGTTAGCAATGCAGTAGAATTTAAAGCAGAAATTGCGTTCACGATTAAAATGCAATTAATCATCTGAAACAACTCTTGAGTATCTTTTAAAGATTTGATGCCACTAACCTGACAAACTTTGGCAAATCCAGCGATTCGTTCTTCCTCAGTCATTGAATCATTGGTATGTAGTTGTGAAGCCGACAGTTGCATCCCTGTAATTCTCCTGCAAGTTGCATAGTTGGCAATTTAATTTGCCACTTGCCTGTTTTCTATGCAGTAGGCAGCAGATAACAGACTGTCCAGAACTCAGTGAGATCTCTAGACGGCTGAGTGAGCACGACTGCTTGTTGTAGCGTCTTGGCATGTAATTATGACATTACATCACATCCTCAGTCATCTGAGCGCTGTGAGGGGGACTGGCAGTGCCAGTGTGTGTGCTAATTTTAAGATGTTCATAAGAGACACCTCCCACCCTCTGACACGATAAGACGAGAAATGGCCAACAAGACTGGTGTTGATCTCACTTCACCCAGTGCCCTTACAAGGCGCCCTATACTCCACAGAACGTGTTAACATCCCTCTGGATGTGTTGACGTCCCCGTTCTGAGAAGCGTTTCATTTCACCTTGTTGGGAGAAACGCTGACATCGAAGTTCCCTCGATGTTACTGCGACCGCAGCCAGCCCTGTAGACGAATGAAGATGGCACATGGGTATTTATCTGTTGTTTTTGGCTCTCAAGATGTAAATAAGACATCTGAGGACTATAAAAACAGTTCTTTGTGTGCATGTATTCAGCAGAATGCAATCAGAGGTTATGCTAGACTGCAGTTCCAGCAAAACAAATGTGTTTTTAAAGAAAATGTATGTGCTTGTCTTTGCAGAAATCATTGTTGTGAAGCTGTGATGTTCATGGTGGTTTCTAGGGCATTGCTATGTGGTTACTAAGATAATCAGAACTGTTGTTTGGACATTGCTATGGAGCGTTCTTGTTGGTTGCTTAGTGGCGGTCTCTTTATTAGTCACAAAAACACACCAGCATTAATTTATATTTATTTCAGTTTTTGAAATTTTAGTAACTAAAACTTAACTATTTCACTTAGTTGACATTTTTGAATATTCATTGGTTTTTCATTTTAAATATTTTAGTTTAGTTTAAATTTTTTGTCATTTTGTTGTGTGCTTTGTTCATTTTTATTAGTTTTTGTTTTTTGAAAAGACATTAACATTTAGCATTAATTTATATTTATTTTAGTTTTTAAGTTTTTTTTATATTAAATATTTAAATTTTATTATTTTATTTTATTTCAGCTTTATTTTAATTAACAAAATATTACATGTTAAAAATAATTGATAATTTTAGTTTCAGTTTTAAGCAGTTTTATTTTAATTTCATCATGATACTATTACAGTTTTATTAATATTATGAATTAGCTTTTGTTTTTATAGTTTTCATTTTAATTTTAGTTTACATTGTTAGACAAGCCAACATTTTTAAATTTTCATTTTTGTCATTTCATTTTTTAATTTTAAATTATTTTATTTCAATTATTTTTTTTAAATATTTTATATTATTTTATTTTATTTTAGCTTTATTTCAATTAACAAAACATTAACTGTTAGTACAATATCTTAAAAATGTTTTGCTAATTTTAGCAGTTATTTTAATTTCATTGTGATATTATTGTAGTTTTATTAATAATTTCACTGTTTTTATTTTTAAATTTTCCGTTTTTGTTTTTTTTATATGTGTCTATATAATTTGTATTAATTTTATTAAGTTGTAGTTATTTTAGTACATCAAGTTAATCTAAATTCTAATGAGAAATGTTGAAATAGATTTTTTATAATATATTATATGTTATTTCAGTTAACTTGTATTTTTGTGTGTTTAAATGTAGTTTCCGTTTTAGTTAACTAAAATTAACTATGGTTTTAGCTAACAGTAACAACACATCTACATATGGCTCAGGTCCTTTTATGTGTTATTATTTGCATGTTTTATTGCCCACCAGGCAAAAAGCATCTAATCATTTAGAGTAATAAAAAGAGGCCTTTACTGTGAATGTACAATAAAATTAACAGCAAATGTATTCTAGAATTGTCTCCATGTTGTTCCTGCAAACCATCTAAAATAAATAATTATTGCACCCATGTTCTATTTAATGATACTTTGCCTCAAGATAAACACCCAAACATCATTTTTATTGCATGCTAAGACAGATCAGCAATGGCAAAAACTAGCTCACCAGTTTAAACTATTGAACAGCGCAACAAAGAGAGGCTTCAAAGCAGAGCTATTTTCTACTGTTTGAGCTCTGAGAAGCCTGATTCTTCCTTACGCCCCCCCCCACCCCCCATGTCATTTTTATTTTGGAATAAGCCCAGTCATGGTTAGATAAGAGTATTGTTTGGTTCTTGCTTGAATTTTCGTCCCTAAATGCACTTCAGAATTCTTTAAATTGCAATAGCACCGCGGTTTGTCTTTGTGTTCTGCGTCGCCGCTTGTCTCTGACGTGCGGCTCTGTCCGTCAGAATGACCCATTTTGAGGAGGGTGATTTGGGGTAGGTGGAGAGACGGACATCTCTTGGCTGTTTCTATTTATAAAGCGTGACACAGAAGACCGCCAGCGTTGCCCTGTTCCTAACCCTTGTTTGCTTTCACGTCTGACACCCGTCTCAAATCGAGTTGGTGGAAGTGCTGTAGCTCATGTCTGTCTTTCAAGCAACACAATCAAAACTGGTTTTCAGTGACCGAAGGATATATTTATTTCAACAGTATGCTGATTAGAGAGAAACTAGTTTATCTAGATTTCCTTTGGTATTATAGCTTAGATGCTATTGAAATTTTAAAAAAGCAGGTATTCATGAAGGGCAATTGTTTTGAATATCAGGTGTATTTTTGTCACTCCGCTGGTGTTTTTGCCCCCAGCCTTGGTTAATTTTTCACCCTGCCCTCCAGCATTGTTTATCAAACGCTGATGAATGAATGTGATGAGGTGTCGTGGAGCTACAGAGCGTCTGATGGTAATTTCATCCTCCGGGAGATGAGGTCGTGATTCATAGAAATTGAACAGATTTTTTTATATGTTTGGTTGTGATGGTGGGAGGCATATTTGACAGATTTTGTGGTTCAAAGGAAGCTGTCTGGCCTTGAGTACTTGTTAATCACCATGTTTGATGTCGAAGCCAGAGGCAGATTTAACTGAACTAAACTGTGGATTAATGAACCAGCTCAACACTGTTCCCGCACGGTCACGACAAAGTGTGCTTGTACACTTTTCAAGAACAGACAGATGAATTTCTGGCTTCAGAAAGTGACATTGAAGCTCCAGAATTTTGTGGCAGAACTTTTTGCTTCATTTAACTATTTAAATGGTGACAAATGCACATTCTATATCAATATATTCTATATGTGACCCTGGACCACAAAACCAGTCATTAGGGGCAATTTTTTGAAATTGAGAATTTATACATCATCCGAAAGCTAAATAAATAAGCTATTGTTAGGATAGGATTACTAATCAAAAATTAAGTTTTGATATGTTTACGGTAGGAAATAAAATTAAATAAATAAATAAAGACAGAAAGAAATCTATCTAATACAACATCAAGTTATTTTTGTCTCCAGATTCAGATACCCACTTATTTGCTGAAAGCTTTTTAAAAATATGACTTGTCTAATCAGATTTCAAAATCTAAACAATTATTTTATAATGTAATATGTGACCCTGGACCACAAAATCAGTCTTTAGTCGTATAGGTATATTTGTAGCAATAGCCAACAATAAACTGTATGGGTCAAAATTATGTTTTTTTTTTTTTGTTTGTTTTTTTTTAATGCCAAAAATAATTAGGATATTATATAAAGATCATGTTCCATTAAAACCAGTCATTAGGGGCAATTTTTTGAAATTGAGAATTTATACATCATCCGAAAGCTGAATAAATAAGCTATTGTTAGGATAGGATGATATTTATAGAAAATCAGCGTTAAATGAAATTTTTAGCCATGCATATTACTAATCAAAAATTAAGTTTTGATATGTTTACGGTAGGAAAATTACAAAATATCTTCATGGAATTTGATGTTTACTTAATACCCTAATGATTTTTGGCATAAAATCAATCATTTTGACCCATACAATGTATTTTTTGGTTATTGCTACAAATATACCCGACTGGTTTTGTGTTCCAGGGTCACTTATTCAAGTTGACAACCTATAATTAGACTGATGAGCTGTACTGACAGTATTAAAATATTGTAAACTATTTACAAAATATTTTAATTCTAAATATAAATGTTAATGTTAAAGGGTTCATCGGATGCTAAGTTCACTTTTACATGTTGTTTGAACCCTGTAATGATAAAAATCCATGCAGTGGTTTTTAATTAATCTGTAAAAATAATATTCCCTTTTTCAAATCGAGCCATTCTCAGATGCCTGTCGTTGTGGTGTCACACGCACAGAGGCCACTCCCATGATAGTTGATTGACATGAGTGTTTTACCTCAGATCAGCTGTCAAAGTCCGACCTCCACTGTTTCGCTGCAGAGCAGGGATGTAAGTTAGACAAGAATATCTCCGATTGAATAATTAAGTGTTGTGTTGCTGGATGTAATAATGAACATAGTGGTCATCATTTACTCCCGACATCTGAGCCGCTGAAGATGCAGTGGATTACGTTTGTTTGTGAAGGGAATGCGCCTCCTGATCTACATATATCCGCCTATGTTCACACGAATCATTCGTGATCCAGCTTCACTTACAGCAGAAGTAAGTATAAGGGTTTTTTTTTTTTATTAATTTTTGTGACCGCCTTTCCTAATAACGTGCTAGTTAGCAAATTTAGGGGCTAAATGCGGCTAAAGTAAACAAGCTCGTCACTCCACAGAGAGAAGAGAGGGGCGGGGCGAGCAGAGCTCATTTGCATTTAAAGCAGCCTCGACCAGAATTAGATGATTTTTGCAGAGCTGATTTTGGCAAGGTAAACAGGGTGTTGCTTTACACTACCATTGAGAATTTTTAACCAAAGTATATTAGAGACTTTTCATTAAGACCCTAAAGAATCATATCAACTTGTGGAAAATAGGCATCCGATGACCCCTTTAATAAATGAAACTGTTTACCTAATGTTAATTGTCAGTAATGTAAAATGTATTAAGTGTTTATGTATTTTATAGTAGCGGCCTGAGTATAATAAATGGCACATTATAAATGAAATATTAATTTATTATTAATTTTTAATTAATTTAATGTTTTGATGTTGCTGCTATTTTCTACTTGAGGTTGATAAACATAATAAAAATAATTATAAAATTATAAAACAAATTAACAGAAAAACAATTTGTGTTACATTTGTATCTCTTTACACATACTTTAAGGTGCTTACTTTATTTATTTATGCATGGACTGGGGCCATTTTCCAACAGAACAGAACAGAAAATAAAATTAAATAAATAAATAAAGACAGAAAGAAATCTATCTAATACAACATCAAGTTATATTTGTCTTCAGATTCAGATACCCACTTATTTGCTGAAAGCTTTTTAAAAATATGACTTGTCTAATCAGATTTCAAAATCTAAACAATTATTTTATAATATAATATGTGACCCTGGACCACAAAATCAGTCTTTAGTCGTATAGGTATATTTGTAGCAATAGCCAACAATAAACTGTATGGGTCAAAATTATGTTTTTTTTTTTTTTTGTTTTGTTTTTTGTTTTTTTTAATGCCAAAAATAATTAGGATATTATATAAAGATCATGTTCCATTAAGATTTTATGTACATTTTCTACCGTAAATATATCAAAACTTAATTTTGATGAATAATATGCATTGCTAAGAACTACATTTGGACAACTTTAAAGGTGATTTTCTCAATATTTTGAATTTTATTTATTTATTTATTTTTTTTTTTTTGCACCCTCAGATTACAGATTTTCAAATTGTTGTATCTTGGCCAAATATTGTCCTATCCTAACAAACCATGCATCAATGCAAAGCTTATTTATTTAAAAAATGTGGTCCAGGGTCACACATGTTGTCTAAATTGTGTTGCAATAAAAAAAAATACCAGCCAGTACCTGTTTTATATTTTATCTTTTTGTGTGTTGATTTTGGACAAAAACAGTAATATAGCCAGTTGTCCACCACATTATTATGTTAGTGCAGCGACAAAAAGACAAAACATGTCTTTTATTTTAGTAGTATCTCCTCACTCTTTATTGTTGACATGCTCATTGTCAGAGGAAAGAGCAGCTCGATACGCCGGCAGCTACTCCGGCCGGCCGAACACGTGTGTTTAATCAGGCAGTGGACGGCAGGGAAGAATTTTCCACCCCAGCAGAGGTAGGTGAATCGAAAAGCTGTAAAACAGCCAATGCGAGGAACTGTGTTCCCCTCACATGAAGTCGCCAATATTGCAATAGCTTTTCTGGCGTTTCAGGTTATATAACCTTCACTTCAGCGGAGTTTGTAATAACGTTGGCAGCGCAGTGCAGGATTTTGAAGTCATTACACTGCCAGCCAAAGTTCCTGCAGCCGAATGCAAATCGCAGCGCCGAGGAATCGCGCTCGCCTGCACATGCGGCTCTTTCTTTGAGGAGAATCTGGCTGAGCGATCCAGAAAATACATGAGTGCCGCTCTTTGTTAGCTACTCTAGGGTAAGGGATACTCGCTCTGCAAAGGCGTGACTCATGAAAGTACAACAACACTGATGTTGTCATTTAGAGCAAAGGCAGCTGAGTTCCTGGTTTGCTCTGTTGGATCGACTTTTTAATAGCAAAGTGATTAATACGAATTAGGTAAGCGTTAGATTACTCTTTTAAAAGGGATAGTTCACACAAAATAATGAGCGCTCGGTCATCATTTACTCACCCTCATGTTGTTCCAAACCTGTGTGTGTTTGTTTCTTCTGCTGAGCAAAGAAGGTATTTTACAGCATGTTAGTAACCAGTGTTACTTTTAAAAGTAATGCATTACAAAAATGTGTTACTTCCTAAAAAAGTAACTAGTTATGTTGCTTAGTTACTTTTTATAGAAAATAATGTGTTACATTCCCAAAGAAATAAATAATACAAAATAATAAAATAAAACAAATCTTTATGTAAAGTTATTTTTGGTGATTAGTATGGTTAAATTGGATCATCGCAGGTTTGCAGCAAAGACACTGGTTGATAAAATGGGATTAAATGCATATAGGATATTTGTGTTATGTAACGTAATTAGTGCAGGTTTGTGTCATTATGAGTTCACTGTTTTTTATTCATTATGAGGAATACTAAATCTGTTTTTGTGCGAGTGAGTGCACACAACATCTCTGCATTTAGTTCTGATTTCTCTAAACATAGCAACACAAGCACTGTTAGCAACACAAAATAACTGCTGTTTAGAGTTCGACCGATAGAGTTTTTTTATTTTTTAATATATTTTAATTTAATTTTGTTTTATTTATTTATTTTTTTTTTTAAATAATTTTTTTTTTTTTTTTTTAAATTAGGGCAGCCGATGGCCGATATATGATGTCGAGATATATTATTTTTATTTATTTTATTTTATTTTATTTTATTTTTTGGTCAATATGTTTGGTCGATTGAGTCTGAACTCTACTTATCATTTTAAAGGGGTCATCGGATGCCAAGTTCACTTTTTCATGTTGTTTGAATATTAATGTGTGTTGGCAGTTTATGTACAAATCTACCCTATAATGATAAAAATACATGTAGTGGTTTTTAATTAATCTGTAAAAATAATATTCCCTTTTTCAAATCGAGCCATTCTCAGATGCCTGCACAACTGTAGAGTTTAAAAAGAAATGAATAAATAAACTACTGTGTTACTGTGTACAGCATTACTATTGTTTATGTGTTTACACTTCTTTGTTCTAAGAAACTTGATAAACGCTGCTAAGTGAACTAGGTTTTAATTGACTTTGTTGATTACTTGAGCACTTTGTTTTACTTAAAGGGGTCATCGAATGCCCATTTTCCACAAGTTGATATGTTTCTTTAGGGTCTTTATGAAAAGTCTGTAATATACTTTGGTTAAAAATTCTCAATGGTAGTGTAAAACAACACTCTTTTTACCTTGCCAAAATCAGCTCTGCAAAAATCATCTCATTCTGAGGGATTGTTCCTTTAAATGCAAATGAGCTCTGCTCGCCCCGCCCCTCTCTTCTCTCTGTGGAGTGACGAGCTGTGCTCTGCGAGATTGTTTACTTTAGCTGCATTTAGCACGTTTAGCCGTGAAACTTGCCAACTAGCACATTATTAGGAAAGGTGATTGCAGAGATTCATAAAAAAACCCTTATACTCACTTCTGCTGTAGGTGAAGCTGGATCACAAATGATTTGTGCGAACATAGAAGATATTTTAAAGCATGTTAGTAAACAAACATAATCCACTGCATCTTCAGCGGCTCAGATGTCGGGAGTAAATGACGACCACTATGTTCAGTATTGCATCCGGCAACACAACACCTCAATAGATATTCTTGTCTAATTTACATCCATACTCCGGCATCGAAACAATGGAGGTCGGACTGTTACAGCTGATTTAGGGCGGGTCTGAGGTTAAGACGCTCATGTCAATCAACTACCGTGGGAGCGGCCTCTGTGGGTGTGACACCACACCGACAGGCATCTGAGAATGGCTCCATTTGAAAAAGGGGATATTATTTTTGCAGACTGATTTAAAAACCACTACATGTATTTTTATCATTATAGGGTAGATTTGTACATACACTGCCAACACACATTAATGTTCAAACAACATGTAAAAGTGAACTTTGCATCCGATGACCCCTTCAAAAAGTAATGCCTTACTTTACTAGTTACTTTAAAAAGTAATCTAAGTACAGAACTCAGTTATCTGTAATGCTTTACATCCCCAGCACTGTTGATAACCAAACAGTTGCTTTTGGCAGTTGACTGCCATAGTATTTTTTTTTTATTTCCATACTATGGAAGTCAACTGATTTCTTCAAAATATCTTTTTTGTGTTCAGCAGAAGAAAGAAACTCGTATATCCATGCAGTCAATACTGTTGAGGTCAATGGCTACCGTCAACTGTTTGGTTACCAACTTTCATTAAAATATCATTTTTTGTGTTCATCAGGGGAAAAAGAGTTTTAGTTTTTGGTTGAACTACATCAAATATGTTGATCATTTTTTATTTTTTTAGTAATTGTTGAACAAATTCTAAACCCCACACTGTTAAAATAAAACTATTTTTGAACTTATATATATGACCCTTGATCACAAAACCAGTCATAAGTGGCACAGGTATATTTGTAGCAACAGCTAAAAATGCATTGTAGGGGTCAAAATTATAGATTTTTCTTTTATGTCAAGTAAAGATCATGTTCCACGAAGATGTTCTGTAAA
This sequence comes from Labeo catla, assembly GCA_012976165.1. Classification (NCBI taxonomy): domain Eukaryota; kingdom Metazoa; phylum Chordata; class Actinopteri; order Cypriniformes; family Cyprinidae; genus Labeo; species Labeo catla. The sequence continues at coordinate 232,722 of VONZ01000210.1, read as the reverse complement.
TTTAATACCATATTCAAATATTAAAATCAAATATTATATATATTTCAAATTCATATTATAAAATAGCTATTATTGGAGTTTTATTTAAGTGAAAAATAGAATTTCAGTCTTTCTAAATGTCACAATTAATTCAGTATGTCAAATGCTATTTGTTTGTAATTAATTGTGAAATATGCAAGCAGTTTTTGAGTAAAACCTGTAAAGCATAAATGCTAATTCAAATCATATGGCTTATGCTTTTCTTTTTATAAGCAATCAAACTGTCTGGCAGATACTCAAACAGGTGAATAAAGCCAATAGACATAATTTAAACGAGTGATGTTGAATCACGTCTAGAAAGCAGAATCGTTGGATATGTCAGTCTATCATTGCTGACATCCTAATCTGATTTTCATTTTGAAATGTCAATTTATTTGAAGATTCAGAGAAGCTGTTTCACGTCACAGAGCGACACTTGAAAGCACTTCTGTTGTATTTGTTTCATCAGAATTCAATAGAAGGAAATGAGTCAGTGACTCTTTGTTATAGTTTATTTTCTGATGGGTTATGGCAAGAAATTGCAGTCCTATCTTACCAAAACACATTTTAAAAAAACATCAAAGCAGTGAAGGCTGCGGCCGAGAGGAAAATAATAAGTCGAGTTTACTAAAGAAGGGTTGTTGAGTTCTTACAGTTTGTTCCAGACCAATCCAACGCTCTTCTAGCAGAACACAATCGATCCATCACTCATCGCGGGCCGCTCTGGTCTCGACGATCTTGCCAAACCCAAACTTTTCCTCATGTCTTAATATCATCCCTCAGTGCAGCAGTGTAAAAATGCTAAGGGAGGGATTCGGAAAACCACAGCCGAACGGATTCCAGCGCAGCCAAGGGATGGTCATGTAAACATTATGCAGCCGCGTCGGTTCCCAGGCGAGGTGGCTCTGCGAACTAATGAGGTGTTTATGTTGGAATGAAGTGGCTTCGACGGCCTCTTCCACTGACTTGATTTGCCAGTGTTGACTAATTGCTGTGAATAGTGTCACATATCTTACCTAAAGAGCTTCTACCGTGACGCTCACAGATGTGAATGCTGTCCTTCAATGCTACAGTAGTCATGTGTGAAAGTAAATCTAATATTGTAAAACATGACTTCTGAAATCGCTGATGAATGGCGAGATGTAAACAACTAAGTACCGTTTTACATTTTTGTCCAACAAATTGCTTAACTGAAGTTCTTCCTCACTTTGTTGGGGCCATGTTTCACTCTGTTTTCTCGAATTGCTCCGTGCTGCTAACATAAAGCATAATCACTGCCGGTTGACACGTTTCCACCGTTGCGTTTTGCAGTAGCCTCGTCTGAAGTGTTTGTGTTTGTCAGCCAGTGTTGGTGTGGAAACCTGATCCAGTCAGGTGTGGTGGGAAATGAACTCATGCATGTACATATTCAAGCGGTTCATTTTGGTCAGCTTTGGAAAAAATATCCATAATAGTTCAAATGTGATGACTTTTGCCTCTACCAACTGGCTTAGAGAAGACGATTTATATATTTATTTTTATAAGCAATAAAATGCGTTATTGCACTTCACTTGGCTGCTTTTTTATTATATAGTTTTATTTTCAGATATAATGTGAAACAAAACGTATATTGTATAAACAATATTACAAACATCAATTTTCTTTAACAAAAGTAAAACTAACAAGAGAAAGAAAGAAAAAACACCTATAAAAACAACTCAGAGATAATCTATTTAGCTGTCTTAATTATTAATAAAAAATCAAATCAAATTCAAAAATCTAAAAGTAATGTAGTTACTTGCAATTATTTTGCAATAAGAAGAGGTAAATGCTCCAAAAACGAGCCCCAAAGATTTGAAAAACATTGAAAATGATTTTCTGAGGGGTGCAATATGAAATGAGTTTGTTGATCCAATGTTTTCTAGATGGAGAATGAGTCGACTTCCAATTCACTAATATACCTTTTTTTTTTTTTTTTTTTTCCCAGCCGTAGCAGCCAAAAGTATGAAATACTTTTTATGATGAGATGAATCTAATAGTTCAGTATCCCCTGATATCCACAGTCTAGGATCATAACTGATTGGAATTTTTATATATTTCCAAAAATCTTTCAATACAGGACAATTCCAAAGCATATGAAGTAAATTGCCTTCAGATGTTTTACACCTTTGACATTTGGAAGGTATAGTAGTGTTTGTTTAACGTGTGGACTTTTTGAGGAGTTTAATATGTTTGATGCAGACTATTAAATTGAATTTGTCTGTGTTTGGCAGATATTAAAGTAATTCACTTGGCTGCTTTTCCATTGTTTTTATATATGAACATGTTTTTTATTTTATTTTATGTTATTTTTATATTTATTTTTATTTATTTTTATTTTTGGTGAGGCCAGTGAAATGTAAAAATTATTTGTTGTTGTCAAAAGTTTATATATATATACCATTACCATTTAAAATAATTGTTTTCTATTTGAATATATTTTAAAATATATTTTATTGCTGTGTTTTCAAAGCTGATTTTTTGCGTCATTACTCCAGTCATATGATCCTTTAGAAATCATTCTAATATTCTGATTTGCTGCTCAAAAACAATTTTTATTATTATTATTATTATTATGTTGAAAACTGCTGAGTAGATTTTTTTTTTTTTTTCAGGTTTCTTTGAATAGAAAGTTTAGAAAAACAGCATTTATCTGAAATCTTCTGTAATGTCTTTATCATTACTTTTGCTCAGATCAAAGCATCTTTGCTAAATGAAATGAATTTCTATAATCCCCAGCAAATCAGCATATTAGAATGATTATATATTGTTTTTATTTTGCAGCCCTTCAAGCAGCTGTTTTCTATAAAACAATTCCTACTGACTGATCTGTTAAGCCTTAAAAAGGACAAAAAAAACAGTAGTCCATTTGATTTGTGCATCGTATTTCTTGCGAAAAACTATTGTACAGCCATATGACTTCAGATGAATATTGCATACAAGTCTTACTGACTACTTTCATGATGCTTTTCTTGTTTTGTTTAAAAGAAGTTACAATTCTGAAACAACATGAGGGTGAATATATAATGTCAAAATATTCATTTTTGTGTGAACTGTCCTTTTATACTCATTTTTCCCTTCTGAAAAATCTAGAGAATCTAGTGATTATAGGCTGTCAACTCAGTCAGTGTTACGCTCATGAACTCAGCAGATTATGCTCGTAAAAACTTGGTTTTGGATGTTCAGATGCAAGGGGATTGGAAGGATTTTTGAAAGTTAAACTGCTAAAACAAACTCTTCTTGAAGTCTCTGGTCGCTCTGATCATGCGTGAGCTGAAAACACCTTAAGGGCTTTGACTCTATGAAGCCAGAAGCTCCAGTAATAAGCACGTTTGCTTGAGGCCTCCTGACCTTCAGATCTCACACATCTCCAGTTGGTCACCATCTGTGTCCAAATTCACTGAAATGGGTTTCTGAGGCTAAACATCTCTCACCGTTTTTTATTAAACACAACAGATGAAGCCCTAGTAAGTGCTTACTAAATCAAACGCTCCTGATCTGCTCTGTAGAGTGACGTTTTTCCATCACAACTATACATAAACCATTTGTAGACGTGACTTTCTAAATATACCAGCTTTATTTAAAATGCAGTACTAGTGTACTATATTAAAAGTAGTAGTACTTCTATTTTGCTTCCTAATCTAGTTGTCGTCTTGTTCCTCATGAGTTGCTTTGAATAAAAGTGTGCGTAAATGTAAATAAATGTAAATCTGTAATAGTTTTAGATGGTAGCATGTGTAGTTGAGTTGATGCAAATGCATATGTAGTTGATGCAAAGATAAACATTTTAACAAGTGTCTTTACAGTAGCTTTATTGTTGTTTATGAATGGAAAGTCGTGTTGAGCATATTGCATTGTGGAATTCTGAATACTGTGCTGCTTTTTTTTTTTTTTTTTTTTTTTTTTTTAGAGCCCAATGAAATCTGTTTTTCTGTTTTTAATTAAATTTTAGATTTAGTTTTAAGTCTAATTAATTTAAAATAAGTAAACTTACACAATTTAATAGCATTTTATGAAAAGTTTAAAAAGGACATTTTTAGGGCCTTATGAAATAATGTCTCCCCCCCCCTCAAATTTAGTTTTATTTTTAACAAATTCTTTTTCATTTGTCATTTTTCTGAACTATTTTAATTGTTTTAAAACATGTCTAATAAATTCAGTTTAAAAATATAATTTAATTTTTTAATTTGTTGACAATGATATGGCCCTTATAATTTTATTTATTTTTATTGTTTTAAATTTATTTTTTTGAGAAATTCTATGTTGTGTATTTTAATTATTCTGGTAATCAAATGAAAACATACAATGAATTTAATTGATCTTTTAATCAAATAAATTAAACACTTTTATTATTAGACAAACAATATGCTGCACAGGTTTACAGTTAAAATTAAAATGAGGAACAAAAATTATGTAATTTTTCCTTAAAATACAGTTTTAATAATAATAATAATTATTATTATTAGTATTAGTATTAGTAATAGTAGTATTATTAAGACGTGCATACTACTGTACAATAGTAATACAATAGTAATATATTTCTGTCACAATTTCAAGTTAAACCAATGATAAATTCAGTTCATATAGAAAACTTAAGTAATTAATTTGTTGGCAATAATAGGGCCCTTCATAATTTTATTTATTTTTATTGGTTTAAAAAATTTTTTTTGAGAAATTCTGTGTTGTGTATTTTAATTATTCTGGTAATCAAATGAAGGTGTAAAACAAATTTTATTTATTTTTTAATCGAATAAATTAAACCATTTTATTTTTAGAAGATATGCTGCACAGGCTTACAGTTAAAATTAAAACGAGGAACAAAAATTGTGTAATTAGTCCTTAAAAATACAGTTTTAATAATGATATTATTATTATTATTATTATTATTGTTAAGTTGTACGTACTCCTGTACAATAGAAATACATTTATATCACAATTTCAAGTTAAACCAAACCAATCTTTTATTTTGACAGGTTGCAGTTTCTGTGTGTATATATGACAATAGTTTTTGTCAAATTAAATGGTGAATCTCAGTGCAGCTCTGGAAATGAAGTTTATGTGTTCATAAGCAAGTGAGGCATTGGAATTGTTAGTAGGTCATCTGGTTATTTCATTCATATGCACTAGATTAATCCTACATCGTTTCACAGTATAGAAATGACTGACTTCACTGTTAAATGTGGGTGTGATTCATGTTTTGTGGTTGTTTTGCTGTGGTGCTGGAGAGGAACGGCTCTCGTAGAGCTGCACGTCGTCGCTGACTGTTGTTTCTCTGTCTCTCTGGAGCGCGTGAGGACTGATGGCAGTCATCTAAGAGCAGATTGTCAGAGCCGTTTGTGTGATGTTAATGAACATCTGTGGCGTGTCTGCTGATGCCCCGTCAGGCTGAGAGCCACAGGATGGGCTAGCGGAGCAGAGCAGGCTGGGTACTTCACTCTTTGGCAGCACCACCATTCCTTCTGGAGACTGAGAGAGAGTTTGTGACCATCTACGCATGGAAACCGTCTGAGAAGTGTGGGATGTTGGGAACCCTAGCGGAAGTGAAATGTGTCGTGCATTTAAACGAAATGTAATATTAGCTGTTTTATGCATGTTTACAGAAAATATGCCAGTGTATAGTAAAAGATGCGCATTGTGTGAATCAAGTATGTTTTACTATTTTTATGTGTATATAGATTGCACCAATTTATGTATGTGAATAGGCACTGAATGGCCTGAGAGCTCTGGCTCAGATGAGTTTAATAGTAATACTGGGTTTGGATCCCGCCAGTCCGCTGATGTTCCCTCTGAGCACTCTGCTCCTGGACGGCACGTCTCGAGTATTGATTAGAGCGGAAGAGACTGAAGGTAGTGCACTGACCCGCTGCAAAGCGAGCATGACTTATAGATGGATCCGCAGCGAGGTCAGAAATGTGCTAAAGCCTTTGGATGGGGCAGTTGACCCTTCATTAAGCCCCATTTAAAACATTACTTACCGGTCTCACCTTTACAGCTGTTGCTGTTGGGCCATAATGTCAAAGATCTGCTCTTATCTAATGCTGTGTGAATATGGAAATGAAAAATTGAGATTGAGGAAAAACTGCCAGTAGGTCATTAACTCACATTTAAGTGGGTGGATCTCATTAAAACATGTCCAAGCCATATTTCAACCTAGAATCAAAAGAATTTTAAGTTCTCCAGATATTTTTCATTTCGAGTGATTTCCATTACTGTACAGTTATACAATATACGTTATAGTAATAGTATATTTTTAAACGCTTTAATCATAATAAAAAAACTATTTTAATGTTTTTAATTAGGTAACTGTTTTATTTTAAATAACTTGTATTAAAAGTAAATTAATTATAATCTAAATTAGTTACATAATTTAATTAATAAAATCAATTACAAATTTAGTTTGTATAAGCAGAGTCAGTGATGTAAACCTTTTCAGAATTACATTGATACAATGTCAAATTGGCAATACAAAATCTAATAATCTCATTTAAAATTATTTCTAAGATTTTTAAGATGATGATTTCTTATTATATTTAACTAAAACCATAAAAAATAAATGTTAACTGAAATAATGTAAAAATATAAAGTATGTTTTTATTTTAGCTTCTTGCTGAGGCATTATTTCTCATTTTTATTTAGTTTAACTTGTATGTAGTAACATAACTAAAGCTAAACTATAATTAATACAGATTATATGGACATAATAAAAAAATACAAGATAAAAAAACACAAAATTATAACAATTTATAATTTAAAAATGTGTTTATTTTTTTATTGTATATTAAATATATACAAAATATTATATTTTATGTTTTTTTTTTTTATTATTTATTTTAGTTCATTCGATACGACACGGTGTCACAGTTCAGTGCATTTTCGATACAGCAAAATGCCAGAAAATTTCCTTCATTTTTTTTAGATTTTTTTTTTTTTTTTTTACATCATAAAGTGTGATCTTAAAAATATTTTACATATTGGAAGGCCTTTTGACTTTTGTCGTTTATCTAAGATGATTTTGGAAGCTTTTTTAACATTAATTTCTGATTTATTTGGTTCCACCGTGTTTGCTGATTTTTTTCAGTGTTTTATATTTAAACTTTGTGTAAGTTATTTGGTATTTTATATTAGGCCTATAGCATGGTGTATTTGTATCCGTTTTGTTAATAAATTAAACATTCTATGTTTAATACAAGGGAGTTCGTCGTACTGTTTTGTTGTTGTCAATTTAATCAGTTGATGGCAAAATACTGATATTTGAAAGTGAAAGTAAAATGCACACAGGTATTTACAAAAGCGAGGAAAGAGGGAAACTTTAACGACTTCCCTCACCATCACAATCCTACTGGAGTACATTATATTTCAAACACTTTAAAGCTCTTTTATTTTCCAAATGTAATAGGATAAGTCCAATGAATCGTTCAGTTTGTAATGTGTACCGAACAGAAAGCCTTGTACCAAACGGTTCAATAATGAGTACGTGTATCGTTACACCCCAAATAAATAAATAAATATTCAGATGGCTTCAAACTGAATTGTGAAATGCTTTTGTTGGGACTTTGTGTAATAGTAATGCTATTTATCTGCATATTGGTTAAGTTCTGCTTAGTCAATCTATTGTTATCAGTTGTAATTGTTTTATATGACTGTGTGAATCAGACCTGTTCATTGCTTATTTCTTTAAGAAACCTTTTTGTTGACTATATATAACAATTTTAGTAAAAACGCTTGACCAAAGGCCATTTTGGTTTTCCTGTCTTTTCTTCTGCGGTCATTCCCATGCATTTATGGCAGCTGAGTTTGACTGAAGTGTTTTACATCTGATGGCAGTTAAACAGCATAAAGCACATGTTATCATGGCGTTCATCATGTGATCATCTGAAACATCAGCTCTGCTGTGGTTTAAGGCACTTGTCATCTGGCGGTTGGTGGTTTGTCGTGGGTTTGCATAAGCTGGGAGTTTGAACGGAGCAGCTGGCTTTAATTTACTGGCGTTTTAGAGCTAGTTTGATGGGTTTTCTGTTTTTACTGTTCACTTTCTCTGCTGAAGGTTAATGCAACAGTTGCATGAAAAGACTGAGTGTTTGTTCGCAGTTAGTAACACATACAAGCACCTCACCATTCAATTTCAGTTCAGGGAGTCACAACACGACTGCAGAACAATTCTCAATGCATGTCAGCTTTTCAGCAGGGGCATAGGGACAGAAAAATGTTTTAATAAACCAGTAACACAATACATTTTTTAATGTTAGTTAATGCATTAACTCACAAAGAGCTATATATTTGTTGCAGTATTTATTAATTGTTGTCAACATTAGTTAATAATAATACAACTGTTCATTCTAGTGAAGAGCCAAAATATTGACTGAAAATTAATTTGGCCAGCCGAAATCATTGACTGGAACGTGATGTTTAATTAGCACTTATCTATGCTGTTTTTTGTTGTTCATGCATGAACATAAGAAACTGCATGAACATAAATAAGAAACTAAATCTGCCAGCAGGTGGCAGTAGGTGTCTTTTATGAGTCATTCATTCATTTGATTTGTTCAAAAGGCTGATTCATTCAATTAATTAAATGGCTCTCTTTATAAATGGGCCTTTGAATCATTGATTCACATGATTCATTCAGAAACTAAACGCTGTGTTGGTTGGAGACATGCAACAATTCTGCTATGGCTTCGAAGGTAATATGTTCTCTGCAAAATTTAGCAAAAACACATAATATGTGTTTAAAATAAACATCAACTTCTTATTTACTGAACTGCTGTATGAAATCACATTTAAGCTTGTGATAGATCGGACCAGAATCCAGAACGTGATGTTTAATTAGCACTTATCTGATATATCTATGCTGTATTTAGTTCATGCATGAACGAAACTTCATTAAACATTATTTGTTGCACGCCTGCCATCTAAGAATCGCAATATCCTTGTGCTTTGTCATTTTTGATATGAAACAAAGTCTGAGCTAAATATATGCACTGTAGTACATATTCATTATATTTGTACTTAGCTTGTTGTTTTCCTTATTTAGTGTATGTCTGAATAAATCTGTCCTGGAAAGTATTTTATTACAGCCACCTTAAAACAAATTTTAATAGAAATTGTCATTAAAATGTTGACATAAATACCACCTAAATAAATTAATAATAAATTAAATAAATTTGCTTTATATATTCTTTAACTTTAATTTAATTTTTTGACTAAATGAAAACTGATTTCTGTGTTTTGGTTTAACAAAAAAAATCATTTCCACACATCACTAGTTAATCGCATACAAAATAAAAGTTTGAGTTTGCCTAATAAATGTGAGTGTACTGTGTGTAATTATTTTGTACACAAATTAATGTGCATATTTAAGAGAAATATGTTATGTACAAAATATTTTTATTTAAATTATATAATTTTTTTTTAATAAATACATATACTTGTAAACATTTCTTAAATATATACATGAATGTGTTTGTATTTATAATTGCGCACAGTACACACACATATATTAGACAAGCTCAAACTTTTATTTTGTATGCGATTAATCATGATTAATCGTTTGACAGCCCTAAAATTATATATAATATAAAAATACAGCTTTTGATTTTAATAATATAAATGTTAAAATAAGCACATAACTTATGTCGTTAACCAGTGGATCCTTGTTGTAAAGTTTTACCAACCATTTATTGGGAAATTATAGGAAAAATGCACCACAGTAAAATAAAATGCACTCAAATCGGCTGAAATTTCAGATTGTAAACAAATGATTCAATGAGTCAACAAGTCAACAAATGCTATCAGTCTTTCCACTTTAGAATTTCACATTTAATTTAAAGTTTTACCTGTTTCTTTGCAATTAATTGTTTTTACTGGAGATTTACTGGTGAAAATTGTTTCTGCTCCAAATGTCATTTTCAGTGTTGATCATTCAGATGTGTTTGTCCATGATTAAGGTTCCTCGACTCTTTGGTTAGAAATTTAATCTAGGCTCTCAGTCAGCTTTTGAGGAAACGGCTTGCTTTTGTTTGTGGAAACCAATCATCCTGGAAAAAAAAAAGAGAAAAAACAACCACTGACACTTCAGCATGTGAAGAAAGTTGTCCAGTCTCTTTGTTTCAGCTGTGTAGTCCCTTGTCACGTTCTTGTGGGAGTCTGCATGTCTCACGACACAGTCGGTAGCGTTGAGAACCCTTGTCTCTGTGTTGGTTAAGATGTTTAGTGAGTAGGTGGGTGGGTTGGTTATCTCTCAGCCTGTTGGCTGGTAAAGCACAGACTCTTCAAACAAGAGAGACGGGTCATCAGAGTTCAGCTGAACAGAGCCGCTCCACCTACACATGCTGTTCCTGTGCTTACGCTCATCTTAAGATGAATAAAAAACAAGAGTAACGTATGTTCAGAGCTGAAATGTGCTGGCTGACTGTCATGTGTAAGGTGCAATTATACTCTAATCACAGATTACCAGAGCTTTAATGCTGTGTTCACATGGAGATGAATGCTGCTGCGTTTCTAGCATTATCTGTGATTATTTTTCTCACTACAACAGAATATATGTGCCCTTAATGGCCTAGTACAGTCTCTTAACTTCAATTAATTGAAGCTGATGTGGTGATTCAAATCTGGGTTTTTATAGAAAACCAAAACAAAAATTTAAAACTAATATATATTAAAAAAAAAGACTAATAAATTGTGAATTTTAATTTATTTCAGCTAGTTGCCAAGGTGATATTTCTCATTCTAGTTTAACTTGATTTGTTTGAAGGGGGAAAAAAAAAAAAAAAAAATTAAAAAAATAATAAATCATCAATAATAAAAATCAAAAACGTATAAAAATGGCAAAAACACAACACATTACTAAAACTTAAAGTAAAACCAATAATTAAAAAATATTTTTTTTAATTAAAAAAAAATAATAATAATAAAATTTAAATGAAATGTATCAAAAACACACAAGAAATTACTAAAACTGTAACTAAAAAGTAAAAAGAGAACCAATAATTTAAAAATATTTTTAAAATAAATAATTTTAGAAATACAAACTATTATTAAAAACTATCGAAAACACACAACAAAATACTAAAACTTTAACTAAAAGTAAAAAGAAAACCAATAATTTACAAACATTTTTAAAATAAAAAACATTTATAAATACAAACTGATTGAAACTATTATTAAAAAACTATAATACTATATCAATGATACTAAAATAACACTGATTGACAAGTTTCATAAATTTTCAATATAATGCAAAACTGTTTTATTTTCTAAATGTTTGCTAGAATAACTGAATTGATAGTTAGATACTTGAAAAACAGCAGGCATTGCTACTAATTTACTTTAATTTGCTGCTTATGTTTGTTTTATTAGCTTGTAAATAGTTTCTTTTATTCTTTTTGTATAATTTACTTTCCTTAAATAATTACTGTGAAGCCGTGAATCAGTGTTTACTCAAGTACTTCAAGGCTAAATGCCATTGCTAAATATTAATGCAACATTAGGCATATTATAATGTATGAATAAACATATTTATGAATGTTCTGTTTTTAATTAGTCGTATCCTTTTTCTGAATGTTTTCTTAAAAATACAAGTTTAAAAACAAGTTTAGTGTTAACTTTTTGTCGTTTTTATATTTATTCTGTTGCTTCCATTTTTTTTATTATTTTTTTCATGCCATTGTTTTAATATTCATAAATATTTATAATATGTAATATTATTGTTTATAAATAAAATAAGTATTTTTATATTTTAACTTCAGGAGTGTGTTTGCAAGGATAATAGCTTTTTGCTGTTGTATTAAAATTCATATTGTGGCAAGCACCTCTGGCATTTTCTTCAGAAAAATATAAAAAAAATTTTAATGTCAAACAGTTTCCATATTCCATATTCACATGTTGCTACACCACTACATCCACACTACACTTATGACTTCATTTTTCTTACCTGTCTCACTTTACTAGATGTAATCGTTTTGTTTCCTAGAAGCATTTCGATCTTAAAGAGGTTTACAGCACTTGTACATACATCATCATGTTCGGTTCTCAGCACACATTGTCGTATTATGTAAAGTGAATGGAGTCGTGCAGCGGTTTTTCGCACGAGGGTGATTTAACTGTGCTTTAGCATCCCAACGCTCATTTCTCCAGTACATGTGCCAGATTATCCATGTTTTAAACAAACGTGCTTAGCTTTTCTTCTCACTTATGCCGCATCATCATTAATCGGAGATGAAATTCATGCCCGTTTTGTGTGTTTGTTGTTGTTCAGACACTGGAGGAGCCCCCTTACCTGACCGTTGGCACTGACGTGAGTGCCAAATACAGAGGGGCGTTCTGTGAGGCCAAGATCAAGACCGCCAAGAGACTCGTCAAAGCTAAGGTAAGCCACAAACGGGCTGTTATATCTACTGTTTGGGATCATTCAGAGACATGTTTTGGATGTATGAATGATCAATGATTATAGAAGGCTTCTATGCACATTTACGGTGTCAAAAAATGAATACAGTCAATGAAGATAAAAAGAGAGGTCTGTATTTTGTTTGTTTATAGATGTATTGTTCATTCCTGCTTTGGAAAGCAAATAATGCCAGTCTGTTTCTAGATATGTATATATGTATTAATGCCACTTTTTAAATATCTGAGCTGGTCTGTGGTGGTTTAGATGTTTGGGGTCAGTAATTTTTTTTTTTTCTCTTAAGTCTCTTCTGCTTACCATTTATTTGCTCAAAAATACAGTAAGAATGGTAAAATATTTTTACAATTTAAAATAACTATTTTCTGTGTGAAGCTAAATTTATTTCTGTGATCAAACCTAAATTTTCGGCATCATTACTCCAGTCTTCAGTGTCGCATGATCCTTCAGAAATCATTCTAAAATGCTGATTTGCTGCTAAAGAAACATTTATATTATATTATATTATATTATATTATTGAAATTATATTATATTAAAGAAAGTTCAAAAGAACAGCATTTATTTGAAATAAATAAAAAATTGTTATATTTATGTCTTTACTGTCACTTTTGATCAATTTACTGCATCCTTGCTGAATAAAACTATTAATTTCTTTTTAAAAATATATAGAATGTTTTTTTGAACTTAAGCTGTTGTTGCAAATGGAATTCCGTAATGAATGCATTTCCATTGCTGTCTCTTCTTCTGCTCACCAAGGCTGCATTTATTTGCTCAAAAATACAGTAAAAATTGTGAAATGTGTTTACAATTTAAAACAACAATTTTCTGTGAATATATTTTAAGCTGTCATTTATTTCTGTGATCAAATCTAAATTTTGAGCATCATTACTCCAGTCTTCAGTGTCACATGATGATTTGCTGCAAAAGAAACATTTATATTATACTTTTTCCAAGAAAGTTCAAAAGAACCGCATTTATTTAAAAAAAAAAAAAAGTTTATATTTATATTTATGAACGTCTTGACTGTCACTTTTGATCAATTTAATGCATCCTTGCTGAATAAAATCTTAATTTATTTTTTCAAATATATAAAATACATATTTGGAGTCCCGTAATGAGTGCGTTTCCATTGCTGTCGTCTTCTGCTCACCAAGGCTGCATTTATTTGCTCAAAAATACAGTAAAAATGTTGAACTATTTTTACAATTTAAAATAAAAATTTTTTTTTGTATGAATGTATTGTAAAATGTCATTTATTTCTGTGATCAAAGCTGAATTTTCAGCATCATTACTCCAGTCTTTAGTGTCACATGATCCTTCAGCAATCATTCTAAAATGCTGATTTGCTGCTAAAGAAACATTTGTATTATTATATAATATATTATATTATATTATGTGTTATATTGTTTAAAATGGGTGTGAAAAGTACAATACGTTTTCCCAGAAAGTTCAACAGAACCGCATTTATTTAAAAAAAAAAAAAAGTTATATTTATAAATGTCTCGACTGTCACTTTTGATTCATTTAATGCATCCTTGCTGAATAAAATCTTAATTTATTTTTAAAAATATATAAAATTTATATTCGGTGAAATGTTTTAAAATTGGAGAGCGAATGGAGTCCTGTAATGAATGCGTTTCCATTGCTGCATTTATTTGCTCAAAAATACAGTAAAAATTGTGAAATATTTTTACAATTTAAAATACATTTTTTCTGTTTGAATATATTGTAAAATGTAATTTATTTCTGTGATCAAATCTGAATTTTCAGCATCATTACTCCAGTCTTCAGTGTCACATGATCCTTCAGAAATCATTCTAATATTAATTTTTGCTGCTCAAGAAACATTTCTAATTGTGTTATATTATATTGAAAACTGGTGAAAAAAGTTACATTTATAAATGTCTTGACTGTCATATTTGATCAATTTAATGCATCCTTGCTGAATAAAATAATTTATTTAAAAAAATATATGAAGTATGTATTAGGATTTGCGTTGTTGTGAAATGTTTTGAAGTTGAAGAGCGAATGGAGTCCCATAATGAATGCGTTTGCATTGCTGTCTTTTCGGAGGAATCGCCCTCGTTCCTAATGAAGTATTTTCCTCCTTTCACTCTTTCTGTGTGCTCGGGTCTCTCTCCTCATGTTTTCCTCCTGATGGCTCTCTGATGTTTTATAATTCCTCTCTCATAGTCTTGAAATGTGATTAGCTGCCTGCTCGCAAACCAGAGACCTTGTTCAAGGTTGTAATCATATTCCTGCCGTTGTACTACTGATGACATCATTGCGTCTCTCTCGCTCTCACTCTCAAGCTGTGTTTATGCATTACTCAAAGCAAAGTCTTTACACGGCACATTCACACTTTTAAGATTGTCAGAGAAATATGAGCAGAGCATTGGAGCACAGAACGATTACGTTCTTAGAGTCTTATTCATTGATCAAATGCATGTGTTTTTATGTCTTCCAGACATCAGCATTTGGTTTTCTTTGTTTCTGTAGCTCGAAAATAAAGTAGAGCACTAGCAACATCAAGGTCATGGGTTTGATTTGCAGGAAATGCATCAACTGATCAAATATGTACCTTGTTTTATATGCAAGTTATTTTGGATAGAAGTGTCTGCCAAATGCATAACATCTTATGTAAATGTGATATTTTGAAAATTTAGTTGTTTTTTTTAAAGTGTTAATCTAAATATCCCATCAAGATATAGTGTATAATAAAATATAATTATTTTCTATATTTTTTAAAAATAATAATATGCTACTTTGATTAATTGGACAATTCATTTTGATCAATTTATCAATCATTTTCTGATTAGTTAAACAATCCTTCGCTTAACTGTACCTTCTGTAATGAACTTTTTCTTCAAACATTTTATATAGTTACTTCACAAATAAAAAAGATGCATCGTTTCAACCTTACTAAGGTCTTAGTGCAGTTTATTATTTATTCTATTATTGTGGTGATGTTTGAAGATAAAGTTTGCTTGTTTTCTCTATGTGGGCTCCTCTGTGTGTCCTGACAGTGATTGTAATTGGAGGTTTTTCGTCTGCGGTGGCCGCGTGTGACCCGCTGCGGAGAGATCAGAGCTTCATCAGACGCGACTGCCGCGAGACGCTGAAGTGTGAGACTTATTATCTCCTGTGACAACGAGACACGTGCACACACATCTCTCTGATGACAGTCACAAACTTCTCACAAAACAGCGGTTACAAGTTGGAGTAATGCATGTGTGGCCATAAAACAGTCATGTCACACATCTGAAACAATAGACTTCACAGAGTCAGTGGACTGAGCTTTTTCGTATTATTACTACATTTATGTATATTATATAATCAGTGTATTTAAATTTAGTCAATCTATTTATGTTTATGGGATTGTCTCAGTGGGATTTTATGAAGCTGTTTGATTTCCTTCTCTCTTTTTTTTAGTTATTATTTTAAAAAGGAAATTATAAAATCATTAAAAAAAAATCATAAAAGCGTCTGCTAAATGCATACATGTAAATTTAATAAACTTAGTTTAGAGAAATAAAATATAATCATAAAAATAATACAGTTATGAAAACTATTTAAAAAATAATTATAAAAAACAATTTTAAAATAAAAAATGTATAATAAAAATCATTTATGCTAAAATATAATTATAAATAATAAAATTATGCAATTATAAAATGCTAAAAAAAAATGAAAAAATATTTAAAAAGCATAAAAAATAATTTATAAAAGTGTCTGCTAAATGCATAAATGTAAATATAATAAAAGTAATAAAATAAAATGAAATAAAATTATAAATAATTACAAAATAATACAAGTATAAAAATAATATAAAATGTATAATAAATTCTAAAAAAAAATAAATCATAAAACAATTTATTAGTATATAAAAAAAAATGTATATTGTACTTAATGAATAAATTGGCATCATTTGATTATTAGATTAACATTTATACATTTTTAACACATGGATCTTTTAATCAAAGCCACTTACATTTGAGTTATGCATTTTTCAGTTCATGCGTTCCCTGGGAATCGAACTTGTGACCTTGGTGTTGTAAGTGAATGCATTATTTATAGTCACAAAACTTGGTTTAGAGTTTAGAGAAATAAAATATAAAAATTTTACAATTACGAAAATTATTTAAAAAAACAATTATAGAAATTGTTAAAAACTTATAAAAAATAAATAATAAAATAATTTATGCTAAATGCATAAATGTGAATATAAAAAACTTTAAAAATACTAAAATTATGCAATTATAAAATGATAAAAAAATAAATAATGGTCAGTGCTGATAGCCTTGTGGGCAGAACACCAACATGTAGCGCAGTTGTGCTTAGGGTGTCCCGAGTTCGAATCCCGTCTCGTGGACCTTTCCTGATCCCGCCCCTATCTCTCTCTACCACTTGCTTCTTGTCATATCTCCAAAGTCCTAGCCAGAAAAATACAAAACTGCAAAAAAAAAAAAGAAAAATAAATAATGAGCAAATTATTTAAAAAGCATGAAAAATAATTAAGTGTCTGCTAAATGCATAATGTAAATATAATAGACTTAGTCATTTTACTAAATGTTATAAAATACAATTATGAAAGTTATTTAACGATCAATTCTAAAAAAAAAAATAATTTATGCTAAATGTATCAATGTAAATATAATAAACTTGGTTTACAGAAATAAAATATAATATAAATGATAAAATTATGCAATTCTAGAATTATTAAACAATAAATAATGAAACAAATATTTTTAAAAAAGCATGAAAAATAATTTATAAAAATGTCTGCTAAATGCATTAATGTAAATATACTAAACGTAATAAAATAAAATGATATTAAATAAAATAGATGAAATAAAATTATAAATAATTACAAAATAATACAAGTATAAAAATAATATAAAATGTATAATAAATTCAAAAAAAAAAAATCATAAAACAATTTATTAGTATATTAAAAAAATGTATATTGTACTTAATGAATAAATTGGCATCATTTGATTATTAGATTAACATTTATACATTTTTTAACACATGGATCTTTTAATCAAAGCCACTTACATCTGAGTTATGCATTTTTCAGTTCATGCGTTCCCTGGGAATCGAACTTGTGACCTTGGTGTTGTAAGCGAATGCATTATTTATAGTCGCAAAACTTGTGTTGGACTGTGTTGCTGCTGTAATGCATTTCTTCAAGTTGCAATTCAGTAAATCATCTTCCTGTCATTCAATTTCAACATCCTGCATAATGGTTTCAGTCGAACTGAAATTCCATTTCATGGACTGAAAAGATGTCGAGTCTTAATTCTGAATTTTGCGCAGTCCTGATGTGCAGCGTCTCAGTGTTGTGGGTATTTATGGAAATATGACATCTTGTTCCTCCATTTTTATCCCATCCTCTTGCACAGCATGTTTTGTCCGCCCCACTTTCTGTGTAATTATCTTCTGTTCTGTGACACGCAGCGATTCGGTGACACAGTGTGTCTTCAGCGCGTTTGGTTTGATATCAACACGGGGACATTGGGCTCTCTCTGATGGGGATCTGGCCGCCTGATATGAGCGATCGATGCATCTTGGCCTTTAGGGAAAGCCCTTCTGTGTTTACTATCCTCATTGACTGTGTGTGGCTCTTTCCAGGTCACCTTCAAATTCGACTCGTCCACTGCGGAGGTGCACGATGAACACATCAGAGGAGTGCTGAAGGTAAGAACGAGTCTGCCTCCTTCAGCACAAATACAGGCTCTGTTTGATCACATTTATGTGGATTTCTAAACTGATACACCACATCTTAAAAGAACAGTTCACCCAAAAATTTGAATTGGAAAATTTGGTTCATCCAAGATGTAGGTGAGTTTGTTTCTTCACCAGAATTGGAGAAATGAAGCATTGCATCACTTGCTCAACAATGGATGCTCTGTAGTGAATGGGTGCCGTCAGAATGAGAGTCCAAACAGCTGATAAAAACATCACAATAATCCACACGTAATCCACACCACTCCAGTCCATCAGTTAACATCTTGAGAAGACAAAAGCTGTGTGTTTATAAGAAACAAATCCATGATTAAGATGTTTTTACTTTAAACTGTTGAGTCCATAATCCGTAATAACACTTCCTCCAGTGAAAAAGTTCATGTCCTGTTGTTTCTCTCATCAAAATCCTTGTAAACAATGCTTGATCTGTGCAGATTTCTCTCCTGATTCAGACCAGATGACTTTTTCACTGGAGGAAGTGTTGAATTATGGATGTATTTTAGTTAAAAATGTCTTAATAATTGATTTGTTTCTTACAAACATGCAGCATTTTTCTTCTGAAGATGTTAACTGATGGACTGGAGTGATGTGGATTATTGTGATGTTTTTATCAGCTGTTTGGACTCTCATTCTGACGGCACCCATTCACTGCAGAGGATCCATCGGTGATGAAGTGATATATGTAGTGACATGATAAGAATTTGTCCATGTTGAAAGCAAAAGTTCTGCTTTATGCAACAAAATCACTGTGTATTATAACATATTTAAATTTGATCATAATTACTCACCCTCAGGTTGTTCTAAACCTTTTGACTTTCTTTCCTCTGTTGAATGTGGAATAAATTAAGTATTTTAACCCTGTAAAGCTTAACATATGAAATAATCTATAAGTTTGTTGACAAAATGTTTTAAAAAAAAATCTATAAATAAATAAATAGTTTGCATGTTTTTTTTAAATTTAAATGTTATAAAAGACTGATTTTGTTGCATAAAGCAGAACTTTCGCTTTCAGCATGGACAAATTCTCATCATGTCACAACTGGTTAAAGAATAGTTCACCCAAAAATGAAAATTAGCTGAAAATGATCTACCTCAGGACATCTAAGATGTAGATTAGGTTGTTTCTTCATCAGAAATGTAGCACTGCATCACTTGCTCACCAGTGGATCCTCAGCAGTGAATGGGTGCCGTCAGAATGAGAGTCCAAACAGCTCATAAATCATCACAATAATCCACAAGTAATCCACACCACTTCGGTCTATCAGATAACATCTTAAGAAGACAAAAGCTACGTGTTTGTAAGAAACAAATCCGTCATTTTAACATCAAACCATCATTTCTGATTAAAATATGAGTCCATAATAAAGCTTCCTCCAGTGAAAAAGTCCATCTCCTGACATCTCTCGCATCAAAATCCATCCACATGTTTATTTACAGCTGTTTTGGCTTGTAAACGGTGCTTGATTTGTGCAGATTTCTCTCCTGATTCAGACCAGACCACTTTTTCACTGGAGGAAGCGTTATTATGGATTATGGACTCGTAAACACGCAGCTTTTCACTTCCCAAGATGTTAACTGAGTGGTGTGGATTACTTGTGGATTATTGTGATGTTTTTATCAGCTGTTTTGACTCTTATTCTGACGGCACCCATTCACTGCAGAGGATCATTTGGTGAGCAAGTGATGCAATGCTACATTTCTATAAATCTGATGAAGAAACAAACTCATCTTGGATGTCCTGAGGGAGAGCACATTTTCAGCTAATTTTCATTTTTAGGTGAACTGTTCCTTTAACCAGTTGTGACATGAAGAGACTTTGTCCATGTTGAAAGCAAAAGTACTGCTTTATGAAACAAAATCACTGTTTTATAACATATTTAAATTTGATCATAATTACTCACCCTCAGGTTGTTCTAAACCTTTAACTTTCTTTCCTTCATTCAATGTGGAATAAATTAAGTATTTTAACCCTGTGAAGTCTAACATACAGTTGAGGTAAAAGTTTAAATCCCCCTTTTAGAATCTGCAAATTGTTAATTATTTTACCAAAATAAGAGGGATCATACAAAATGCATGTTATTGTTTATTTAGTACTGACCTGAATAAGATATAAACATAAAATACACATACAAGATGTTTACATGTAGTCCACACGAGAAAATAGTAGTTGAATTTATAAAAATGACCCTGTTCAAAAGTTTTCATACGCTTGATTCTTAATACTGTGTTGTTACGTGAATGATTCACAGCTGTGTGTTTTTGTTTAGTGATAGTTGTTCATGAGACCCTTGTTTGTCCTGAACAGTTTTTCTTCAGAAAAGTCTTTCAGGTCCCACAAATTCTTTGGTTTTTCAGCATTTTTGTGTATTTGAACCCTTTCCAACAATGACTGTATGATTTTGAGATCCATCTTTTCACACTGAGGAAACTGAGAGACTCATATGCAACTATTACAGAAGGTTTAAACACTCACTGATGCGCCAGAAGGAAACATGATGCATTAAGAGCCGGGGGGTGAAAACTTTTGGAATTTGAAGATAAGGGTAAACTTATTTTGTCTTCTGGAAAGCATGCAAGTATATTCTGTAGCCTCTGAATGGTACTAAATGGGAAAAATATGATACTTAGGCAAAATAAGGAAAATATACACATCTTCATTCTGTTCAAAGGTTTTCACCCCCCGGCTCTTAATGCATTGTGTCTCCTTCTGAAGCATCAGTGAGTATTTAAACTTTATGTAATAGTTGCATATGAGTCCCTCATTTGTCTCAAAATCATACAGTCATTGATGGAAAGGGTTCAAATACACAAAAATGCTGGAAAACCAAAGAATTTGTGGGACCTGAAGGATTTTTCTGAAGAACAGCAGGCAGTTTAACTGTTCAGGACAATCAATTTGACACTCGTTGACTTTTCTACAACATGATTCATGGAGATTAAAGTAAAGCTGCTTCAATCCAGTAGGTGTTCATCTGGAAATATTACCATTAAGTTACTCTTATGTTTACTTGATTAAAAAGTAAACATATGACAGCAAAAACACACTGAAGCACCAGCTAAAGAGCTTTTACTGGATAAACAAGTCTATCAATCAGACAACAAAAGGCTTGTAGCGTGACAGGTTTAACAGCAAAGTTTTGTTTATGTTTATCATTTAGAGGCGTTGCATATCAAATATGATTCAGTAGGTGTTATAGGGTTAAAGAATCTTCACTGCTTTTTACATACAATGAAAGCAGACAGTGATCACATCTGTCAGGCTCCAGAAACGCAGTATAATGACGTGCCGATTTCAAACTCTGGAGTTCATGTTTGATGGTGCCGGCGATGCCAGTCATCTGGATAATCCTCTGCTTCGTATTGATGTTGTTTGTTTTTTATTTTCTATTTTTTAGCTC
The DNA here is from genome assembly GCA_012976165.1 of Labeo catla. Taxonomy (NCBI): domain Eukaryota; kingdom Metazoa; phylum Chordata; class Actinopteri; order Cypriniformes; family Cyprinidae; genus Labeo; species Labeo catla. Next base: position 211,142 of record VONZ01000210.1, on the reverse strand, counting down.
AGTCATTTGTTTGAACATCTCCTGGCGGAGCAGCCGTTGCATCTGTAGCTGTGATTATGAATATGACAGTAATTATTCTCCGCCGGCTGCCATCAGCTCATCAGAAAACATCTCACTAATGTCTGGCAGAACGGGTTGCTTTGAGCACTTAGTAATTCGTTTTCAGAAAGAATAAATAACAAATACGCTCATGAGTGTCTTTACAAGCAGAAGTCTTAACAGCTCGAACGCGAACACCACGGGCTGGAAGAGGAGAAAGCCACTGAGGACGAAACTGATTTCATGCCCAGACTAGATTAATACGCACAGCTAGTTATTTATTAGTTTGTTCGCAGGTCAGATCTGTTAGGCTTGGAGCACACACGCAATCAAATACCAAAAATTGCAAATTATGGAAAGGCTATGCTGAAATGTTTAAGCTGAATCTTAACAAAAAATAACAATCAAAAAACTGAAAAGGGAAGAAATCAAATTATATTTTGCATGAAGAAAAGATCAGGATAAGATAAAATTAGGATTGTTTTTTTTTAATTAATTAATTAATTTAGTTATCTATTTAGTTGTTTGTTTGTTTATTTTAGTGTATTTATTTATTGCATTGTAACTCGTATTTGATTTGTATTACTGTAATAGTGTTTTTAATTGTAATAGACATTTTATAATAAATTAGTATTTTTTTTTAATTTTATTAAATACTTATTTATAAATAAATAACATTTATTTAATTTACAATAAAATTGTTTCTGTAAATAAGTGAAATTTCTTTACATTTTATTTAAAGGCAGTATAGCATACTACCATGATATGTAAATACACTAAAAATCAATAGAATTTTTTTTATTTTTTTTTTGCATCTCAGTAATAAGAATATATTATAAAAAATATCACAAACATTTTAATGGTGCCAAAAAATTGGCAAACTGTGGTAAGAATATGCTAGTATGTTAATAAATGTCAAGGCTGAACCTTAACATAACATTTCTTCCAGAATTAAAAGGCTGAAAAAGGAAGAAATTAAATTATATTTTGCATAAAGAAAAGATCAGGATAAAATGATAGGATTATTTTTTTATTTTTATTATTATTAATTACCTTAGTTATCTGTTTGCTTGTTTTTTTTTTTATTATTTATTTTAATGAATTTATTTATTGCACTGTGAATCGTATTTGATTTGTACTACTGTAATAGTGTTTTTAATTATAAAATACATTTTATAATACATTAATTTTTTTTTATTGTGTTATTAAATATTTTTACAATAAAATTGTTTTATCTAAATAATTTAAATTTATTTACATTTTATTTAAAGGCAGTTTGGCATACTACCATGATGTGTAAATACACTAAAAATGTATTTATATATTTATTTATTTATTTTTGCATGACAGTAATAATAATATATTGTAATGAAAATATCACAAACATTTTAATGGTGCTAAAATAAGATAGCTTTCTTTCTTTTTTTTGCATTAGTCATATTAATCAGATTAATTGGCATGTCAAATATAATATAAATAAGTTCTTTTTTTTGCGTTATGGTAATAACAATCAGATTAATTGTTTAAAAATGTCACAAAAAACATTAATGGTGCAAAAATAAGATTACTTTCTTCATGCACTTTATTTCTTTAAATTTTGGTGGCATGTTGAACGTTCTTGAGATTATTGTTTTTTTTTGTTTGTTTGTTTGTTTTTTTTTTGTGAAATTTGCACTTATATAATTGTTAGTCTTTTAGAATTATCTGATTGGTACATCATGGTATATCAACAGTAATTTCTTGTAAAGCTATCATGCCCACCTCACAGCTCATGAGAATCCTTCTCAGGCGTTTCTCCATGAGTAATGTCAGTGATTATGTGAAAAAGAAATAAATCCAGTCTGCTTATCTCCAGCTTTAGTGTTTTAACACCCGGTGGAGTGCAAATCTAATTCCGGTCGGTCAGGAGTGCTGTGGTGCAACACACTGAGACCCTGTAAATATGAGTGTTTGTGTTTATGTTTCAGGTGGGCGCTGTGGTCGAAGCCAGGAACCAAGATGGGATCTATCAGGAGGCCACCATCAACAAACTCACTGACGCTAGTTTGTACACCGTCGGTGAGTCCATTACATCTCATCTCATCCTAGACTGCAATTCACCGCTGCACATCTCCTTAGATCGTATCGCTGTTTATGTACCTGAGACAGATAAAAACACCACTTCCATCCATGGTTTATGGTTTGCTTTAGTTTATAGCATCATATGTGAGAGCAACACAGTCAATCTGAGATGCTGGGTAATTTTCATCTCACGGCTCAGTAATAGTGTGGGCATATATATATATATATATATATATATATATCTCCTGTATATTTAATCGTAATAAAAAAAATATCTGACACTTATTTAAAACAAAAAATAATAAATAGAAAATAAATTGTAAATGCATATATAGGATTTATTACTAGTCAAAAGTTTTTGAACAGTATGATTTGTAATGTTTTTTTAAAGAAGTCTCTTTTGCCCACCAAGCCTGCATTTATATGATTCAAAGTACAGCAAAAGCAGTCATATTGTGACACACTTTTTACTATTTCAAATAACTGCTTTCTGCTTTCTATTTGAATGTATTTTAAAGTGTAATTTATTTATCACTATTTTTTTTTTTTAAATAAAAAGCTTTTGTAACATTATACACTATACCGTTCAAAAGCATGGCGTCAGTTTTTTTTTTTTTGGAAAGAAATGAAATTATGATTTGAATTGATCAAAAGTCATGATAACGTTACAAAAGATTTCAGTTTCACTGTTTTTCTGAACTTTCTATTCATCAAAGAAACCTGAAAAAATCTACTCGGCTGTTTTCAACATAAAAATAATAATGCATGTTTTTTGAGTAGCAAATCAGAATATTAGAATGATTTCTGAAGGATCATGTGACTGGAGTAATGATGCTAAAAATTCAGCTTTGAAATCAGGAATAAATTAGATTTTAAATTATATTCAAATAGATAAGAGTTATTTTAAATAGTAAAAATATTTCAAAATTTTGGATTATAATATATATTTATATAATATCTATAATATATACATTTAGTATAATATAAGTTAATATAATATAAGTTAAGTGTCAGATAAAAACTGTTAGGATTTAAAATAATAAAAGTGATTTCTCAAGATGAATTTACAACAAGTAATTTAATTGTAAATAACTTTTTATAGGTTTTATATTTTCCTGTAATGTTCAACTAGAATGTAAAATACAGATTTTTAGTGGTAAAGAAAATTTAAATGTTAGTAAATGTTCATAAATATTTCTCACTACCCATGATCATATGTTTTGTATTTGTGTTAAATAGTAATACACTGCAAAAAATGCTTTTCTAACTTAGATTTTTTGTCCAGTCAAAATATCTACAAATTCTAAGATCAAGAAGAATTTTCTAGACAAGCAAAAATTGTCTTGTTATCAGAAAAGTCAAAATAAAGCAAGTTTTTGCTTGAAACAAGCAAAAATATCTGCCAATGGGGTAAGCAAATCTTGGTTTCTGCTTGAAATAAGAGTATTCTGCTTACCCCATTGGCAGATTGTTTTGCTTGTTCTAAGCAAAAACTCAAAAAATCAAAAAAGTAAGAAAAGCATTTTTTGCAGTGTATTTTGTACCTATGACAATTGAATCTGCATGTTAATGAGAAGCATCGCCCATTGTTAGTCACTCACAGCATCATAAATGAGATGAATCACTGCATCTCTGAGATGCATCTCTCACAACAACATAAAACACTGATTTCATTCCTCATATTTTTCATTTTTGATGTCTTAATGTGAATTCTAGTCCACATATGTGTCGCAACACGGACGGAAAATGAACTTGATGCATCCTAGACGATGTTCTGACAGAAGACCTGTGAGTCACAGCAGATGTTTTGTCTAGCAGATGGTTGGCGTGTCTTTAATTTGACGCTGACGTTCGTTCGGTTCAGTTTAAACCACATTGTACGTCGCAGCTCCTAATGAAGCTACAAGCCAAACCGCTGATTTACTGAAAGTTTTATCATTCATAAATGCATCATATGGACTGTCTTCAGCCGTTTATACACTAAGAAACTGCGCCGGAGTACTGATTAAATCAATAAATTATTTAATTGAGAAGGTGGCCAACGTGGGTCGTCCGCCGTCATCGTTTCCCACGTTCGCTGTGAGTTTGTTATCATTACAGCTGAATAGCAGTGGGCGGCCGGAGCGAGAGCTGCTCTTTTAAAGGACTGATCTTACGTAACTCTGTCCTGGAGCGTTTGTGCGTCTGATAACTCCTCTCTTTCTCTCTCTCCTCGTCTCAGTGTTTGATGACGGCGATGAGAAGACCCTGAGGCGCTCGTCTCTCTGCCTGAAAGGAGCGCGACACTTCGCAGAGAGTGAGGTAAGTCCGCTTTCTGCTTTCAAATTGGTTTTAGATCACTAGCAGACTCCTGTACGTCATGACATTGTCACATCACATCCTAATTTTACAAACGAGTTTGCTTGTGTTAGAATTTCAGAGGTGTTTCTATTTCAGACATATGCTCAGGTGATATTGAGAACATAAGGATAAACTTATCAATTTACTTTTAATTAAAACGATATTCCACAAAAAACATGTTTTGTTTGAAACATCTGGAATGTTTCTTCATAAAGTGGCAAGCATCTGCTCAAACTGAAGTAGTAATAGTTTATCAACCGTTGTGATCGCTTATATGATTTTCTTACACAAAATAGTGAGTTTATCATTTGATCCAGTGTATTAGGACATATATAATGTGTTCATGAAAACTTATAGTGGGAATGACCTACAATTTAGAGGTGTTTCATTCCCAGATGATTGTTAGAAACTGTCACATCCTTGTGTTTGCTGAATAGTATGCTGGTAAATTATTTCAAACTGATTGTAAGCCGTTTAATGCCTGAAACGTACTCTATGCAAGAATATGAATGCCAGTGTTATTTAGTATCATTTATATACGTATAGTTTTTGTTAATTTTGGTTATTTTTATATTTAGTTTTCACTTTAATTTTAGTTCAGGTTTTGCCAGTTTTGTGTATTTGTGCAATTTTTATTAGTTTTTTTTTTTTTTGTTGTTCATTTAAAATTGTTATTTTCATACTCAAGGTTAAACTAAACTAAATAAGAAATGTCACCTTGCCAACTATCTGAAATAAATATTAAAAATAAAAATATTTATTTATTTATTTATTTCAAGTAATTTTTTCTGTTTATTTTAACTAGTGGTTTTAGTTCAAGATTTAGTTAACCTATAAACATTTCTTAGTGCGATTTTATGTGTCATACAAACATTTAGACAAAATAAGAATTATAAGTATTTTAATTATATTGTAATTAGGTTGGCTTGTTAATCATGCTAAAACATGCTAGTAACTTCTTAATCATGCTAGCAACATGCTAATCATGCTAGGATCATGCTAGTAACTTGTTACTCATTTTAGAAACTTTCTAGTAAAATGCTAATCATACTGGTAACTTAATCATGCTAACAACATGTTAGTAATTTAGTAACCATGTTAACAACATGCTAGTAACTTGTTAATCATGCTAACAACATGCTAGTAACATGTTAATGGTAGGATCATGCTAGAAACATGCTAGTAACTTCTTAATCATGGTAACAACATCCTAGTAACGTGTTAATCATGTTAGCAAAATGCTAATAACTTGTTAATCATGTTAAACATGCTAGCAATATGTTAATCATGTTAGCAACATGCTAATAACTTTTCAATCATGTTAAACATGCTAGTAACTCGGTAGTCATGCTAGCAACATGCTATTAACATGCTACTTATGTTAGAATCATGCTGGTAACTTGTAATCATGCTAACAACACACTAGTAACTTGTTAATCATGTTAGCAAAACATGCTAGTAATTTGCTAAGCATGGTAGAAACATGTTAGCAACATGTTAGTAACATGCTAATCATGTTAGCAACATGCTAATAATTTGTTAATTGTGTTAAACATGCTAGTAACATGTTAGTAAATTGGTAGTCATGCTAGCAACATGCTATTAACATGCTAATTATGTTAGAATCCTGTTGGTAACTTGTTAATCATGCTAACAACACACTGGTAACATGCTAATCATGTTACCAACATGGTAGTAACCTGCTAATCATGTTAGCAACATGTTAAGAACTTGTTAATCATGTTAAACATGCTAGTAACTTTGTAGTCATGCTAGCAACATGCTATTAACATGCTAATTATGTTAGAATCCTGTTGGTAACTTGTTAATCATGCTAACAACACACTAGTAACTTGCTAATCATGTTAGCAACATGCTAGTAATTGCTAATCATGCTAGAAACATGTTAGCAACATGCTAGTAACTTGTTAGTCATGTTAGAAACATTCTCACAACAATATCAATGTAATCTATCTACATTTTCAAACTTCAAGCGTTTACAGCTGCTTTAAGCATTCAGGCTAGGCTTTCTTAAGCAAACCTAAAGTTTGTCTTGACACTTTTTTTTTTTATCTAGTTGTTGGAACATTACTGTAATATTGTAATATATTCAGTATCTCAATAATACTAAAATACTGATAAGAATGTGCACTATTACAATTTTATTAATATTTGAATTCATTTTTTGTTTTTGTTTTTGTTTGTTATTATTTTTGGCAGTTTTATACAGTTAATTTTATATAACTAAGTTTTACTTATTTTAGCACATCAAGTTTTAGTATGTTGTATTTTAGTTCAATTGATATTTATTTATTTTTTTTTTAATGGTTTATTATGGTGAATCTCATGTCTGTTTGTCTTTCAGACACTGGACAGGCTTCCTCTGACAAACCCCGAACACTTTGGCACTCCTGTTATCGGCAAAAAAGGAAACCGCGGAGGCCGACGCTCCAATCCCATGTGAGTGTCTTTTTCTTAGTTACATGGAAAAATAACGAGGCATTTAACAGCCCTTCCAGATTTTTTTGCCGAACCCAAAGTAAAACATTACGATTCTGCATATTTCACCATTTATTCACAAAAAGCACACTACTGCTTAAACTTGTCAATATGTTACAGAAGAGTAAGACTAGTATACATAGCGTCTTATCTGATATGGTAAATGTGGCACCTTAATTATGAACATTACTGCTAATTTTCTATAAGCACAGGAAATTACCACTACAAAAAAATAAATAAATCCTGGTGAGACTGATTTACATTGTGTGTTAAATTGTGTAGGATTTACTTTGAAACAATTTTCACGCAAATGTCACTTAAAGGGCTTTTTTGAATGGTCATTTGCGTATATTTTTAGCTTCAGCCCGGTCTCTTGTTACTGGATGTCCCATAATTCAGTGTTTTGGAGTTCCTGCCCTATTTCACTTCAATAAGGGCATTCAGGACACATTTGACACATTGTGAGTTTCACCGATTTCGTTACGCTGATAAAAACGCTCCTCACCTGAAGGCTGAAGCGTTTGTGTGTCTCGGTCGTGATGCTCCAGGGATGCGGCGGGTTCGTTTGGGAATACCGATTACACAGTGTTTGCTGTAGTAAATTACACCTCTTTTCTTAGCAGTCACACAAATAGGACAAACGCTGGCCTGGAATTCTCAATCCCCAGACACAAATCAGAGAAAAGCCAGTGTTTTTCCTCCGGTGCTTCAACTTGAGCGGGACACGTCCCACCGGCGCAATGACAGATACGACTCTCGTGTGTCACGGCGAGAGGCGTGAGCTCATCATTAACTCCGTCAGTCGTGCGTGAACTCTGACAAGCCTCAGCTGTTTTGAGGGATCAGAATTGATCGTAATGTTTGTGTGTTACTGACTAGTCAACTTGTGAATTAGTTCTGCACATCAAATAGATTTTGGCTATTTTTCATTAAAAAGGTAAATAGACTTAAAGCCAGTGTTATTTTAGCATTTAGCATACACTATTATAGTATTAATTCATGTTTTTGAATTAGCTTTTATTTTTATTTTAATTTCAGTTTAAGTTTCAGTAATTTTATGTGCTTTTGTCATTATTTTATTAATATTTCCATATAGCTTTCTTTTTTCAGATTAAGCATTTTTAGTACTTGTATACTATTATAGTATTTATTGATATTTTAAATGCACATTTATTTGTGTTTTGTGTATTTTAATTTGTTAACTTTAGTTTTAGTTGCTTTTGTCATTTTTATAAAATGTTCACATAGCCTTTATTGATTAGATTTTTTTTTTTAACTGTAGAAATTTTAGTAGTACTTAAACTTATTTTAAATGTTTAATCTTTTCGTGTAGTATTTATATTCTACTTCAACTTTATTTCAATGAATGTACTTTATTTTTATTTGTTTTCATTTTAATATTAATTTTATAATCTAATAATAGTTTTAAGATTTTTGTTTAATTTTATCACATTGCTTGAAACACAATTGCAAAATGTATAAATTGCAGTTTATTTTTCCAACTTAATTAGCAATTTTTTTTTTTATTTTTTTTTTTATATTTCCGTATAGCTTTCATTTTTCAGTTTAAGTCATTTTAGTATTTATATACTATTACAGTATTTATTAATATTTTAAATGAGCATTTCTTTGTATATTTTTGTTTTAGTTCAATGGTAATGTTAGTATGTTAAATGTTAGTAATTTTATGTGTTTTTTGTAATTTTTATAAAATATACATAATAATTCTTTTTTTACTTTTAGCAATTTTAGTAGTACTTCAGCTTATTTCAGATGTTTAAGCTTTTCATGCAGTATTTATATTTTATTACAATTGTTTTCAGTTACTGTAAATAATTTTTAATAGTTTAAATTTTAATAATAGTTAAAATATTTTAAAATTTAATGACATTGCTTGATGCAAAATAAATTGCAAAGTTTATTTTTCCTACTTAATTAGCTAATTTTTCAGTTTAATATTTCCATATAGCTTTCATTTTTTCAGTTTAAATATTTTTAGTATTTATATACTATTATAGAATTAATTATTAATATTTTTAATGTTCATTTATTTGTATATTTTCATTTTAAGTTTAGTTTAAATTTTAGTAATTTTGTTGTTTGTTTTTGTCATTTTTTTTTTTTTATAAAATTTCCATTTAGTTTTTTTATTTCTTGATCCTTTTTTTTTTTTTACTTTTATCAATTTTGTAGTACTTCAGCTTAAACTTATTTTAAATGTTTAAGCTTTTCATCATTAATGACACTGCCTGAAGCTAAATTTTGAATGTACAATAGCTTTTTTTTTTTTTCAGTTTTTTTTAATATTTCGTTTTTTTCAGTTTTAGTAATTGTAGTATTTATATACTATTTTAGTATGTATACACTTTCTTTTTGAATAAGCTTTTAAGTTTTAGTAGTTTTGTATTTTTGTCAATTTTATTTTTATATTTCGTTATAGCTTATTAATATTTTATTATATTTTAAAATAGATTTATGTATTTAAATATATTTTTAAATAAATGTAAAACTAGTAGTTTAGTAGTTTTAATGTGAATTTAAAGGTTTTTTTTTTTTAACAACGTTGAAGCAAAATTGCAAAATGTAATTGCATAAAGCTTATACTTCAAACATAATTGGCAATTTTTTGAGGTTAAAGTATTTACCAATGGTGCAAGAAAAACCACTACAAATAGTGAACTTTGGTCAGAAACTGTGCAGTAGCAGGTTTTGTTGATTCCGGCTGCGCGGCTTGTGTTGTGGTTGTTTAAGTGAACACGAGTCCCTGTGGTTTATCAGGTCATGTTTATTCGGGATGCAGGCTGTTGATTGGCTCATTTAACGCTAACAAGATTGGCTCTCCTTGGCGGTGAGCTGGAGTGTCGCTTCTTAATTGAGAGCGGCCGTCGAGTCACGCTCCATATCCAGTATTGGCAAGTGAGAAGCTCGTCAGCTCACAGAGCCTAATTACTTATTATCTTCATCAGAACACGCGAGAAAAAGAAAAGCAGCGTCTTCTATTGTGCCGCTGGGACGCAGGTGATGCTTATCTTTGTACAAAAGTGGATCGGTTGAATCATGTTTAGCTTTATCTGACTCTTCGTTAGAGTCTATAACTAAACGATTAGCATGTTCTCTTCTGTTAGCAGTTCTTTACTCACTGTCTAAACGCCCCATTAATACGCGCAGTTGTGTGTTTGCAGTCTGAAAATTGTTTGTTTGTTTTTGTTTTTAAAATTTGAACTGAAAAGTAGAATCTGGACCAGAATTGTTGACTAATTTAGAATGCTTAGAGCTTTTAATTACAGTTGATATTTTTAAATTTGAAAAAATCATTTTAAATGACCTTAGAAGTAATGAACATTTTAAAAATTAAAAAAAAAAAATGTTTGGTCAAATGTGGTCTTAACATGATTTCATGAGATTTATATCTAACCATTTTTAATTGCATAAACGTAAAATGAGCCTTATTTTTATTGGTGTTGCTTTTTAAAGAACAGATTCTGCTTTGTTGATCAGCTGTGATATTTCACTCTGAATTTTAAATATGTTCTTGTGTTATCTAGGATATAACTCAAACACCTTTCAGTCTGTTTTACATTTCACATTAACACATAATCTCATTCCACAGTCAAGAAGAGGAGTCATCTTCATCGTCTAGTGAGGAAGAGGAGGGAGATCAGCAGCAAAACGAAGAGCTTTACGGCAAAGTGGTGTGTGTGGATGGAGTCGTCACTAGTGACAAGAAGAAAACCACATGGTATCCTGCACTGGTGAGTCACGACTGCTGAACGATGCACAAAAATCAAGTCTTTATGTGATGTAAATCTCTATATTATGTATTAAAAAAAAACAAACTATAACATATTTTCATATTTAGAATATTTACATACATTTGAATTACTACAAAAAACTGAAATAAAATTAATAAGATAATTACAATTTTTATATTATAGACAGTATAAAGTAAAATTCAATATTATATGCAAGTTAAAATGTATTTAATGGTGCTCTTTTTAAACTTTTTACAAAGCCTTATTTTGTGCATAAATATATAATTAATTGAAATTGATTTTAATATACACTTACACATATAATTAAAAATGACCTGAAATTATAAAATTATAATATTTATAAAAAATTGGAATTATACAAAATGACTAGAAAAAACTGAAATAAAATTAAAAAGCTAATTAAAACTGTTATTTGGGAATATAAAAAATATATAAGTGCTCAAATTATTCAAATTAAAATAAAAACTGAAAACTAAAACCTGTTTATGTAGTGTATATATATATATATATATATATATATATATATGGCATTTAACCTCTTCAGGCTTATTTGTGTGCATAAATATAATTCATTTAAATCAATTTTAATATTTTATATATAATATTTATAACTTGTAATAATTATGTACAATTTTATTAAATAATTTATATTTATATATAATATATTTTATATTATTTTTTACATTATATAAAGTAACATTCATGATTATATGTAAGTTAAATTATATGTTTATGCACAAAATAAGATTTTGATATCAAATGGTGCACTATTTAAACTCTTAATTTTTTATTTTAAGTTTAAGTTTTATTTTGTGCATAAATGTATAATTAATTGAAATTTATTTTCCTACATGTAATTAAAAATTACCTGAAATTATATAATTATAATGTTTATAAATTGTAATAATTATGTAAAATTCTGTGTGTACATGTGTGTGTGTGTGTATATATATATATATATATGTGTGTGTGTGTGTGTGTGTGTGTGTGTATGTATGTTAATTAATCATGCACAAAATAAGGCTTTGAAATCAAATGTTTTTTTTTTTTTTTTTTTTGTATATTTTATATTCATTTTTAGAAAGCCTTATTTTGTGCATAAATATAATTCATTCATTTATTTATATTAGTAGTAGTACTATTTTCATTGTCTGTTTAAGCTGAATTATATTTTAACTCGGCCATCCATATAGTCCCATCCAAAACGTATTAATTGAGGCAGAAGTTGACACGTCGGGCCGCTCAAACAAACACATCAGTGTTTTAAAAGCATCATGGCATTTCCCTTCACCTAAAGTCAAACTACGGACGACTGACTCATTAACCCAACACACCAAAAACTTTTATAGCATCCAGAAAATGGCGTACTTCACCTTTAAACTTCACGGTCAGGAGTCTTCCTGCTGGAATAAATGACTTGTTCCTTCCTGAAGTTGCATGCATTTGCAGCATCTGTCCTCAATGATTCAGGCAGTGGTTCTCTCACAGCAGATAACTCCCTCTGTCCCTCGTTTACATGCGGTAGTTGATGATTCACAGAGTCACGGCATACCAGACGCTGCCCCTTTAAATTTTCCTGCAAGCTCAGTGTGAGTTGTTGTTGTTGGCGATTGTTTAGCGTCGCTCTCTGGCCCCTCCTCACGGCTCTCGGCAGAATCACAGCATTCAGAAAGAAAACAAAGCAAGTGAACGGCCGTGACATGTGCTCCAGGGGTTTGGTGACGCCCATCCTGCTGCTCATCTGAGGTCAAAGGTCACTTCTGATTAAATAAAATGAGAAGACGTGGGTGTAGCAGTCATTTCAGAATGCTAATGTCATTTAGGGTTTGTTAGAATGTGTGTCTTGTCTTTATTAATGGATGTTCAAGATGCAAGTTATTTCATTTTATTTATTTGATTGATTTGTTTATTATTTATTTGTTTGTTTGTTTGTTTGTTGTCATGGGTTCCTGCAGTCAGTAAAGACCTGGAAACATCAGGGCCTGAAAAAGTCATTAAAATCTTTAAAAATTCTTGAAATTGAATATATTTATAAAATAAATTAATATAATTGTTGTTTTTTTTTTTTAATTCACAGCTCTGAAGTTTTCATATTAAGCTTCCATCAATCTCAATTTAAATACTTATGAAGTTATACTACTGTTTAAAATATTGGAAAAATTAAGATTTTTTGTGTTTTGTTTTTGTAAGAAGACACTTCTGCTCACCAAGGCTGCATTTATTTGACTAAAAATATAGTAATAATGGTACAATTGTAAAAATACCTTTTCTATTTGAATAGATTTTAAAATGTAATTTATTCCTGTGATGCCACACTGTTTCTTCAGCATCATTACTTCAGTCTTCAGTGTTTGATCACAAAATCAAAGTTAGGTTTGATCACAGGAATAAATTACATTTTAAAATATATGCAAATAGAAAACAGTATTTTTAAATTGTAATAATATTTAAAAAAAATGTTTTTACTGTATTTTTACATAAAATAGGCAGCCTTGGTGAGCAGAAGTATCTTCTTTCAAAAAAACAACAACAATTAAACAAACAGAAAAAACAATCAAAAATAATCTTAATTTTTCCAATATTTTAAACAGTAGTAGTTCATAAATATTTAAGAATTTGAGATGGATGGAAGCTTAATATGAGAACTTTAGAGCTTTGCTTTATTAAGAAAAAAAAATTACATTCTTTATTTTCTAAATTTGTTGTATAAATTTCAAGAATTTTTAAAGATTTTAAGATTTAAAGACTTTTTCAGGCCTTTTTCAGGTCCTGATGTTTTCAGGTCTTTATTGACTGCAGGAACCCATGACAACAAACAAACAAACAAATAAACAAACGATCAAATAAAATAAAATAACTTGGTGCACCTTGAGCAACGAATAATAACAAAATTCTTGAAATGTATTAAATAAATGTATAAAATAAATAAATATAATAAATGTTTTTTTTTTTCTTAATAATGCACAGGTCTAAAGTTTTAATATTAAGCTTCCGTCAATCTTAAATTCAGTATTTATTAAATTATACTACTGTTTAAAATATTGGAAAAATTAAGTTGTTGTTTTTTTTTTTTGAAAGAAGGCACTTCTGCTCACCAAGACTGCATTTATTAGATCAAAAATGCAGTAAATTAAAAAAAACAAAACATATTTTTACAATTTAAAATAACTGTTTTCTATTTGCATATATTTTAAAATGTAATTTATTCCTGTGATCAAAGCTACATTTCAGGATCATGTGACACTGAAGACTGAAGTAATGATGCAGAAAATTCAGTGTGGCATCACAGGAATAAATTACATTTTAAAACATTTTCAAATAGAAAATGGCTATTTTGAATTGTAATAATATTTCACAATTTTACAGTTTTTACTATATTTTTAATCAAATAAATGCAGCCTTGGTGAACAGAAGAGAGACTTCTTTCATTAAATATGAATTATTCTTTGGTACAAACAACTGGAAAGGTAATACATTTGCATATAATGATTAATGAAATATTAAAATAATTTCAAAATAAACCTGTTTGTCTAGCATTCATTTCTTCAAGCGTAAAACTTTTTTTTGCGAATGGAGACAAACGACTTGGTGACAAAAACTACATCAAATGATGCTTTCTGAGGCAAACTCTCATTGACGTGATCATCCATCCTCTGTTTCTCTTTTTATTTTCTAAAGGTCATCTCTCCAGACTGTCATGAAGATGTGACATTGAAGAAAGACAACGTTTTTGTTCGCTCCTTCAAAGATGGAAAATTGTGAGTAACTTCCACATGAAGTTATTTCAGTCCGTGTTTCTACTTTTAGCTCTCGAGGTGCAAAAAAGCCGAGCTATGAAAGCATCACTTGTGCTTTTATTTCTCAGCATTGTGTCTGTTTATAGCTGTGATTTCACAAACATCCATTAAACGTGGCAGAAAGCAGAATGCTAGGAAAATGAGGAAAGACACCACCGCTGGGCATCATGTAATGGAGGAGCTAGTGATATTTCTGTAGGGATAGTCAGAGAATATTATAGTTAAATGCCTGTCTCAGATTAACCTTCTGAAGCCAATTTATACTGCCGCTGCCGAAGGTAGAACTGCAGAAACGGTCTTACTCAAGCGTTATGCTGAGAAATGTCAGCTTATGGAGATATTTGTGTTAGAGCAGAGCTTCTGATGGTTCAATAACTAGACATAACATTTGTAATGTCATGCTTCTATGGATTGACAACAAACTGTTAATTGCCAGGATGATAAAGTGTTCTGATTGGGGTTGCTTGTGGTGGTTGCTTAGTCTTTCCTTCAGTGCATTTCTGTGGGCTTTTTGTTTGCATTGCATGCAAATGTTTAATATGTCATATTAGAGGGTTTTTGTTTTTAATAAGCAGCTATAAAAAGTGGTGCATTGTTTAACCAACACAGATAATAATATTTCAAGCTTCATGTATTAAAATATTGTCACAAAACCACTACTGTTCAAAACAGGGATGTTCATTTTGGTTATTTTTCCTAACTGACAGCCGACGCTTGTTAACCAATTATTAACTGTTAACCGACAAGATTATTTTAAATTAGAATTTAATTAAATTAGAAAGGATAAGTGTCTGTGACCTATTAAAAATACCAAAAAGGGATTCATTTTGCATGCGCAAAAAGCAGCAAACAACAGAACGTGAGGATGGACACATCACATCACGCGCTTCTGCAAACAGAGAAAAACATAATGAAGCTAGGCTATATATAATGAATAAATAGGCCTATACGATAAATGTTTTTACTTAATTAACAAAATGAAAGAAAAAACTGTGCAACACGTAGCTAGTATGCAGAGTTTTGGTTCATTTTTGTGCTGCACAAAAGGAAGACGGTTGAAATTTTTCTTTATTTTACTAAAGCACAAAGATTTGTTTCTGTTGTGAATGTACACAAATAAAAGCAAATTGTTTACAGTTTCGATTATCTGTATGACTAGGAGTCGTTTCCACTGTTAGAAGGAAAAAAATCAAGTGATTGCGCCGGTGCCGTACGCGCACACATAGTTAAGCATTGCTAACTTGACAATGCAACCTTTCCATTATCATAATAAAATGGAAACATCACACTACTTAATCGTTATCAATGTACTGGTGTGATATCATGCCAAACAATATTTTTTATGTGGATTGGAATGTGAGTGAAGTACAAAACCAGGTTTGCATAATAAATAATATTTTGGCATTCAAATACATCTACATCTATATATTTTGGTGGTCAAATACACAAAATATATGTGAAATATATATTAAAATGTATATTTTTATTTTTAAAGTATTCTATTTTAAAATCCAGCAAATGTTTTAAAATATTTTGATGTATTACTGAAAAAAACCTTAAATTACCTTTTAAACCGTTTAACTGATTGTATTAATCAGTCAAAATTCTTTCTTTTGGAAAACGGTTAGCTGGTTAAAATGAGCATCCCTAGTTCAAAAGTCTGAGGCTGGTAAGATTTTCACTTGTTTTTGAAGACGTTTTTTGATGCATTTGTTTGATTAAAAAATACAATAAATATAGAAAAATTGTGAAATATTATTCCAATTTAATATAGCTGTTTTCTATGTGAATATATGCTAAAATCTAATTTATTCCTGTGGTCAAAGCTGAATTTTCTGCACCACTACTTCAGTCTTCAGTGTCACATGATCCTTCAGAAATCATTCTAATATGCTGATTTGCTGCTCAACAAACAACTGTGATACATTTTATTTTTCAGGATTCTTTGATTGAATAGAAAGTTCAAAAGAACATTTTTTTTTTAAATGGAACACTTTTGCAACATTATAAATGTCTTTACTGCCCCTTCAGTACAGCTGAATGCACCCTTGCTAAATAAAAGAAAACTTTTGAACTGTAGTGCACAGATATTTTTTAACAATGAAGGGCTTGTGAATTGCACAGGTTACCTGTAGAGTTTAGTTTCTGTACACGTGTAAACACACATCTTCACTGCTCCCTCTAGTGTCTGCTTTGGCATAGTAATGACATCACTGCCCCATGTAGATTAATAAATATTCATGAACAGAGACATGTCTGCTAGCTAATAATGACCTCTTAATTCCCTCAATAAAGCAGCTCCAGAATGTTTTCAGACACTTCAGGACATCTGTTGTGCTAAAAAACACAGAAACTGCAGCTGATTCAAAGCACTGAGAAAACATCTGCGGAGCTTAAGCACAAATAAACTAATAATTGACGTAGATATTTCAACTTGGATTTTTAGGTGTCCAGATATTTCTTTAAGGAGATGATAGACTTGCTGACTGGATGTTTGCCTGAATATCTGGTTCATATCCGGTCCTGAGAAATGGCCTGTTGCTTTATTACATAACTGCTGTTTTCCAAGGATAAGGGTTTTGTTGATAAATTTGGTGCATTTTTTTTAAGTCCTTGAGGAAGCAGTGTGATGCTATTTTGATGTGGATGCCTGAAATAAATTCCTTAATTATTACATTCATGTTTTTGCAAGCATATTATACAGTTAAATGCAGTACGAATATTTCATTGATACTCAGTGACAAGCATAATGGTCAGTCTGACTGATCAGCAATTGACTCAAAGATGACAGATATTTATTATGCATTCTCTCTTTTGTAATGAATCACTGCTAATAGTGTTTTATTTTATCTAATAGTTACACAGTTTTGCGGAAAGACATTCGAGAGCTGGATGAAGAGAAGGCTCCTAAAGCAGACGCAGGACTCAAACCAGGTGAGAACAAGTTTGTGATGTATAGATCAATGTATATTTAGGGCAAAGTTGTTATTATAAACTAAACTAAAACTATTAAAAATATTGGCATTGCTTGAAATAAAATAAACATTTACTGAAATAATAAAATATTAAAAAACATATGAAGTTTATTTGCAAAAACAGATAACAGATGTCATCATGTTTTTTACTGGGTTAGTTAGCTGTATTTTTTAGTTATTTTTACTTTATCAAAATAACTCAACTGCAGTTTGACTGAGATTAATTGGAATGCACAATGAATAAACAAGATTTTTGAAAATTGTTAAAAACAGAGTTTTTCATTTCATGTTCTGTTCTGAAATTTGAAAAAAAAAAAAATATTGTGGATTAAAGGGAACTAAAACGTGTTTATAGTGTTTTTTTATTTATTTATTTACATTGTATTTTATGAATAATTATTTTTGAATATCACTAATACACTGATGCAACTTATATCTGTTTTTTTTTTTAACTCTCAACAATGCAGTTTTGACCCAGTGTACAGAATATACATATTTTGCAATAAATGTAAAAGAAATTTTTCTGTATGCATAATCAACATATTTAAATTAGTTCTTTTTAGATTTTTCCAATTTAATTATGTAATTTACAAAGCTTGATGGGATTGTTAATTCATCACATACATTAAAGTGTTATGTAAACAATTGTACGTAATGTAAATGATTTTGAAGTTGAGGGAGAACGTGAGATGGGAGTTTTTCGACCCTAACTGTCATGAACCGGAACAAAACAGTCCAGGCAGAGTAAGACAAGACGAGCATTTGACATTAAAAGTATATAAATTGTATTATTTTTATGAAAATAACTGACCGTTCCGTTAGATAAGACCCTTCTTCCTCGGCTGGAATCATTTACAACCGCATTTGGGATCGTTTGAAGCCGCATTATTGCTGAAATGTTTTCCTCAAAAAAACATAATTTCTTTACGACTGAAGAAAGAAAGACATGAACATCTTGGATGACAAGGGGTTAATTATTTGTAAATTGTTGTTCTGGAAGTTTTTCTTATAAAATTTGTGATGTTATGATTCACCTTGTAGATGATTAGTTTGGCTTAAAGCTCATAAACAAAGGCTTTTTTAAAATTCCAATGGGGGAGAAAGAATGGGAAAAACACTTCTGAAACAAGGCCAATGAAAAAGAAAAAATGACACACCAAAGAAGGGATTTCCAGTCACATGGAGCTTATTGTAATCTCATTGTCACTGTTGTGTGTTTCACAGCGTTAGATGCAGCGTGGGATTTCCAGCGTAATGGCGCTGTGCCCAGCACGTGGAGGACGGAGGTGAAGGATGAAAGCTCCAGCAGTGAGGATGATGATGAGGAAGAGGAGGAGGAACAAGAAGAAGAGGCCAGCAGCGAGGAGGAAGAGGTGAGATAAAAACTTGCAGTTCTGAGTAGAAAAGTCAGAAATGTGAGATTAAAAACTCACAATTAATGTTTTATTGCATATTCCATGGCAGGAACAAAGATGGAATTGCAAGACTTCCACAAAAATCAGAATGAATTCCAAGGAAAATATTAGAATTGCAAGATATAAACTAGCAGATACAGAAAAAGAGAGAATTGTGATATGTAAACTCAGAATTGAAAGAAAAAAATTAGGAATGTGAGGTTTAAATTTGCATTTCTGAGGAAAAAAGTCATAATTTTGTGATCAAAGGTAGCAAATGCCTTTATTTTGTGGTGGAAACAAAAAAACAATGAATTCTGAGGAAACAAAGTCAGAGTTGTGAGATATAACTACAAACTTAAATTCTAAAAGAATTTTTAAAAATTCAGAATTGTAAGATGTAAACTTCTGAGGGGAAAAGATCACAAAAAAAAAAAAATATATATATATATATATATATATATATATATATATATATATATATATATATACACACACACACACATCATTTGCATCATATGCATCATATTTTGCTCTGTGGCAGAAACAAAAAAAAAAAACAATGAATTCAATGAATTAATTTTTTTATTTTACATTTTATTTCATTTTTCACTTTTATTCTGTGGTGGAAAAAAAAACAGAATAAATTGTAAATACCATTCTTGTAATTGTGAGGAAAAAAAGTCGAGTTGAGTCAATTACCTTTTTTTATTTTTTAAATCCATGGCAGAAACAAGCTTCCATAAGCTCTGAATGGGATTGAATGGAGGAATCTGCTGACATGCAGCACCAATGTTTACATTGATGTGAGCGAATATAGTGGCGCTTTCACTTTTACAGGGCGAGCTCCTGTCATTAGCCGTTTGTTTACCTTGATTTATTGACCACAAAATATCACCTTTAGAGTTTAAGAGGCACATTTCTTCATGAAAGAGTGATAGACGAACAGCTTGTGCGTGTGATGACAGGTTTCACTGTATTAAAACTGTGTCAGAGCCGTGGCTGACGTGTGTGTGTGTGTATGCTGTCAAAGTTACATAAACTAGATTATAGGGGGAAAAACACATCACAACCAGACAGTTTTCATAATACTGTTGCTTTTCCAGAAACAAGCTGTTTTTTCCAACAAGTAGCAAGTAAACAGTACATCCTATTGCACGCAGCTTTATGAAAAGATTGGCTGCTCTTGTTCTCTGGATTCAAGTAAATCATTTCATTGAATTGATTTTTCTCAAAGAAATAGAAACTGAATCTTTTGAGCCTTTGCTCACCATTTATGTGTGTGTTGTGCATGAAAATAATTAATTAAACCTTGTTTATTATACTAGTTTTCATCCCAGTTTTTTTGATTAGGATGTTTTTTTTTTTTGTGTGTGTGTGTGTTATTAGTTTTGTCAATTTCAGTAAAGGCATTTTATATTGTTAAAAAATACGGTATCACTGTTTCCACAAAAATATTGTGCTGTTTTCAACATTTCTTGAACGGCAAATCAGCATGTTAGAATGATTTCTGAAGGATCATGTGACACTAAATACTGGAGTAATGATGTTGAAAATTCAGCTTTGATCACAAAAATAAAATACATTTTACAATATAGTCACATAGAAAACAGTTATTTTAAATTGTAATAATATTTCACAATTTGTACTGTATTTTTAATCAAATAAATGCAGACTTGTTGAGCAGAAGAGACTTTTTTCAAAAACGTGAAATCATAATCTAGTGGTAGTGTATATTTGTAAAGATATTGTCCCCCTAAATAGCTTTAAGCTACTAATCAAAAGTAGTTAACTAGACTGTAGTGTAGCTAACTAGTTTTTCAAAGACATCTGAATGACACCCAACTCTCTGTGTTTGTATTTCATGTGTGCAGGAGGAAGTAGAGCCATTCCCTGAAGAGAAGGACAACTTCCTACAGCAGCTTTACAAATTTATGGAGGATAGAGGTGAGCAGTGTTATTTTAGTATATATATATTTTTAATACTCTTGTAGTATTTAGTAGTATTTGCTTTTTTTTATATTTTTGGTTTTTATTTTTTGTTTGTTTTAGTCATTTTGCTATGTGCTTTTGCCTTTTTTTTTGTATAGGTTTAATTTATTTTGATTTCTGTTTTAGTAATTTCTTCAACTTTACACTTATTTCAGTTGATATTTTTCTGATATTCATCTAATATTTTATTTTATCTTATTTTTTTATTTGATTTGATTTTATTATTTTTATTATTTATTTTTATTAATTGATCAGCAACCAGTGAGTAACACACAAAGCATATTACAAATCACAACAGAAAAGCAGATGATAATAATAATAATAACAACAACAACAATAATAAAAATAAAAGATATAACAAAAACATATCAAAAGAAAAAAGAGAAAATACATGCAGAATATTTATCATAACAGATAATATAGGAAAAGAAAAACAACCATGTCCAATTTACATCACCATTTTATATAACTAAATAAATAAATAGAGGTATGTAGATTTTATAGATTTTTATTTTATTTTATTTAAATGTTTTATATAGCACACAAAGCATATTACAAATCAGAATCACAACAAAAAAGCAGATAATAATACTAACAACAATAATGACAATAATAAAAACCAAAATAATAATAATAAAAACAAAAGTAACAAAAACATATCAAAAGAAAAAAAGAGAAAATACATGCAGAATATTTATCATAATGTATAACCACCGTTTTTTATATAACTAAATAAATAAATAGAGGTATTCTTATTTTATTTTATTTTATTTTATTTTATTTTATTAATTGATCTGCAGCCAGTGCGTAGCACACAAAGCATTACAAATCAGGATCACAACAAAGAAACAGATAATAATAATAATAACAACAATAATGAAAACAAAAGTAACAAAAACATATCAAAAGAAAAAAGACAAAATACATGCAGAATATTGATCATAACACATAATGCAGGAAAACAAAGCAACCATGTCCAATTTACATCACCATTTTTATATAACTAATTAAATAAATAGAAGTACACTACCGTTCAAAAGTTTGGGGTCAGTACATTTTTTTTTTTTTTAAGAAATTAATACTTTTATTCACCAAGGATGTATTAAGTTAATAATTAAAAGTTTATTAAAAGTTAATAATAAATAATTTACATTGTTATAAAATATCTATATTTTGAATAAACACTGTACTTTTTAAACTTGTTATTCATGAAAGAATCCTGAAAAAAAAAAAATAAAATCACAGGTTCCAAAAAATATTTGGCAGCACAACTGTTGATATTATCCAACACTGATCATTCTAATAATAAATCCGCATATTAGAATGATTTCTGAAGGATCATGTGACACTTAAGACTGGAGTTACAGCTGATAAAAATTCAGCTTTTCATCACAGGAATAAATTCTATTTTAAAGTATGTTAAAATAAAAAAACATTATTTTATATTGTAAAAACATTTTGCAATATTACTGTTTTTTTCTATATTTTTAATCAAATAAATGCAGCCTTGATGAGCATAAGAGACTTCTTTAAAGACTATTACAAGTCTTACTGACCCCAAACTTTTGAACGGTAGTGTATGTTTATTTTATTTTACTGAGAATGATTTGTAATAGCTGTAGTTAACAATAAATAACACTGAAGGTGGGAGGAATGCATAATGTTATACATACCTTGAATGCATCCTAAGTCGCTATGGATAAAGCATCTGCCAGATGCATTAATGTTTGCATTTTATTTTAAACTAACTAGCGTCTTCACTTTTCTCCTCAGGAACTCCCATCAATAAGCGACCGGTGCTGGGCTACAGGAATCTGAATCTTTTCAAACTCTACAGGCTGGTGCAGAAGCTCGGAGGATTTGACAATGTGAGTTTTATTTCTGATCCTGACACAGTCTGCTGCTCCGTCTGCGTTAGTTTTGACTCGACGTGTTCCTCCCTGCGTTTCAGATCGAGAGCGGATCTGTCTGGAAGCAGGTGTATCAGGATCTGGGCATCCCCGTGCTCAACTCCGCAGCCGGTTACAACGTCAAATGCGCCTACAGAAAGTACGTACACCCCTCATAAGCCCCTGATGTCAATGACAGCAAACCTCGAGCTCCTCAGCAGTGGTGTTTCAAGTGTGTAAAATTTGAGAAGAGCAAGAACCGAATGCACCTTTTGTGTCTGTTAGCACAGAGCTGTTGCCAAATGTGGCACACATATTGTATTATTTATTAAGTCTTGCATACTTGTTAAGCATAGTATTATCATCTGGTCGTAACTGGATGTGGTAAAGTGTGTTTTTGAACATCCTGCAGGTACCTGTATGGCTTTGAGGACTACTGCGCCTCCACGGGAATCACGTTCCGCATGGATCTGCCGTTTAAGACCGGTGAGAAGACGAGCTCAAAGAGCGAGGTGAACGCGGAGGAAACGGCCAGCGGCGGAAACGCCGTCTCTTTAAGCACATCCAGCGCTGCAGAAGAACAGAAAGCCGTCAAAGAACCAGAGACCTCCAGCACACCGCATGTGGTCAAGGTACTGAAACATCATCTCAAACTACTCGTACTGCCTCTGTGCTACTACTTTTGGCAAAATAGTCAGTTAAAACAAGTTTTCAAACAGCTGCGAGTAAAACATGTACATTTATTATGTATTATATATTTTATTTATACATGAATTTCTGTATTATATTTATAAATTTAAAGTATTTATTATATAATTAAATACACTGCCGCTCAAATTTTGGGATCAGAAAGAAGTCTCTTATGCTCATCAGGGCTGCATTTATTTGCAAAATATTATTACAATATAAAATAATGTTTTTTATTTTAACATACTTTAAAATATAATTTATTCCTGTGATGCAAAGGTGAATCTTTATCAGCTGTTCTCCAGTGTCACATGATCCTTCAGAACCCATTCTGATATGCTGATTTATTATCAATGTTGACAACAGTTTGCTGCTTAATATTTTTTTGATACCTGTGATACTTTTTTTCAGGGTTTTTTGATCATTAAAAGGTTAAAAAGAACAGCATTTATTTCAAATAGAAAGGTTTTCTAACAATATACACTACTGTTCTAAAGTTTTGTGTCAGAAAATTTTTATTATATAATACTATAATACTTTTATTCACCAAGGATGTGTTAAATTAATAAAAAGTGATAGCATTGATTTACAAAGATTTATATTTTAAATAAATGCTGTTCTTTTTAACTTGTTATTCATCAAAGAATCTTTGATCAAGAATATTTGGGGCTGGAATAATTCAAAACCAACCTCTGATTCTATTGACTTTAGAAATGTTGTTTTTTTTTTGTTTTTTTTTTAATAAATACTTTTGTTCATCAAGGATGCACTTAACTGATCAAAAGTGACAGTAAAGATATTTATGATGTTACACAAGATTTCGATTTTAAACAAATGCTGTTCTTTTGAACTTTCTGTTCATCTGTGAATCCTGAAAAATAAACTGCATCACAGTTTCCACAAAGATACTTGGCAGAACAACTGTTTCCAACATTGATAATTCTGATAATAAAACAGCATATGATGTCTGAAGAATCATGTGACACAAGACTGGAGAAACAGCTGATGAAAACTCAGCTTTGCATCACAGGAATAAATTATATCCTAAAGTATATTAAAATAAAAACCATTATTTTATATTGCAATAACATTTTGCAATATTACTGTTTTTTTCTGCATTTTTTTAATCAAAGAAATGCAGCCTTGATTTAAAAAAAAAAAAAGTATAGTACAGTCCATTTATTATATTCTAGCTTTATATTAATTATATATGCATCTAAACATATTATATTGTATAATAATAAATTGTTATTATTATTATCATAGTATATAATAATAAAAAATGTGAATGTGTTTTTTTTTTAATAAATTAATTTTTTATATATGTTAGAAATTATTTAGTTTTTCTTTTTTAATGAAAACCCCTCACTCATTTATATAGTAAGCAGCATTATTGGGAGTAATTATTTATAATTATAAATGGTGATGCTACAAACTACATTGTTTTCCAGTGGCTTTTGCACTTACAAGCAGTATACACTACATACTGTGCAGAAAGCAGTACACGTCTATCTCATTTGAAGCACAGTCACTATCTTCATCTGTGTATTTAGTCTCTCAGCGGGATTGTCTGACCTCATGTATATTTATAAGTCATGCTTTTTTTCTCAGCACAATCTGCTGAAACAAAAACAGTGATGCGTTTACAAATGTAGCTAAACCAGAGTTTAATTAGGGTCAAATAATATTAATTGCAAGAGCATATGGGTGAGAATGACGTGTTATTTCATCTCAGGAGGAGAGCGCAGAATCCACAGCGCCGTGTGAAGATAAATTGGACATCAGCAGTGTAAATGAAGAGGATGATAATCACGCTGATGAAGAGGAGGACGATACGAAAGAGGAGGCCAAAGAGTGCATCCCATCAGCACAGAGTCCCGTCACTGACAGCATGAAGGAGGAACCGTGTGAGGAGCCCGACAACAAAGATCTGTCAGGGTAGGTGCAACTTGAACCTGCCTTACTTCCTGTCCTGTGCATGGCTCTGTGGATCTCTGAAGGAGATTATCATGGGAGAGAGAGAGAAATGAGACAAAAATCAGATCAGTGCGTGACAGGCGAAGATGGAGAGATTCTGAGAGTGCAGAGAAAAATAGATGAGGGGAGAAAGAGGGATAAAAAGTTACATTTGTTTCTGTGGCTCTTTATACAATGGAGAGCAACTTCACAGAAATACACAGGAAAATAACAATCATTGATGCAAACTTCTTCAAAGAAATCTGCTGTAAAGCAGCTCTAAAAACATCATTGAGCTCAATTCAGTTCAGTGTTCACTTCAGCAACTGTAGATTTCATAAATTATGAAATGACTTCAATTTGTCTAAAAGCAGCTCTACAGAAGACAAAACTGAGGAAGAACGAGTGTGCGACGTGCGAAAAGTGACAGCCGCTCTTAGACTTTGCAACTCAGAGTTGTTGTTAGGGATGGCATGATTAGTAATAACTGAATAATTGTGTGACCTCAATTTCTGTGACAGTATTTCACAGATTTTGTTCCTTGGTGCTCTTTATAAAACTGCATGTTGGCCGAAGCGTTTGCACTTTTTAGCTTGCTTTCTCTCTCTCTCTCTTCCCCTTTTTCCACAGCACACTGTAAAAAATAATTTGTTGAGTCATCTTAAAATAATTTGTTACCTGGCTGCCTTAACTCAAGTTTAGTCAACTTGAAATGTTAAGTTGTACTAAGTGACAACTTTGATATTTGAGTTGATTCAACTTAAAATTTCAAAGCTTTAAATTTTTAAGTTTAACAAACCTTTTTTTTTTGTTAAACCAACTCAAATATCAGAATATAAGTTGTCACTTAGTACAGCTTAACATTTCAAGTTGACTAAACTTATTTGAGTTGACTATACTTAAAATTTTAAGCAGCCAGGTAACAAATTATTTTAAGTTAACTCAACAAATTGTGTTTTTTTTTTTTTTTTTTTTTTTTGTGCAGGTTGTTTTTGTCTTGAATACATATCCACCAAAATATCCACCAAATAAGTTCTTATTTTCGTTTCGCTGGACAGTTTATTTTTTCCCCGTCTGTTTGAAATTATTTAAATGATCAGTATTGTGTGAATTAATTCCCGTAAATTTTATATCTATAGATATATCTATAACTTTTGTGTGCTATTTCACAGCCAGCTTGTGATGAAATTACGACACTAATTTAATTTAATTGAATTGTAAAGAAATTCAATAAGCTTTCAAAACTTTTACCAAGGTGTTTACAAGTTTGTTTGTTTTTTTTATCTTTACTCATCAAGGCTGCATTTATGTGATCAAAAATACAGTAAAAATTGTGAAATATTTTTGTGATTTAAATATCTGTTAAAATGCAATTTATTGCACTGATCAAAGCTGAATTTTCAGCATCATTACTCAAGTCACATGATCCTTCAGAAATCATTCTAATATGCTGCTTCGCTGCTTAAGAAACATTTCTGATTATTATCAATGGTGAAAACAGTTTTGCTGCACAATATTTTTGTGAAAACTGTGATGCAGTTTATTTTTCAAGATTTACAGATGAACAGAAAGTTTAAGAGAATAGCATTTATTCAAAATAAAAATCTTGTGTAACATCATAAATGTCTTTACTGTCACTTTTGATCAGTTGAATGCATCCTTGATGAGCGAAAGTATTAATTTCTTAAAAAAAAAAAAAAACTACATCTGCTCAAGCCAATAGAATCAGAGGTTGGTTCTGAATTATTCCAGCACTGTTTTTGTGTTCCAATCTGTGATTTTGGGGTTTTAGTTTTTGATTTTTACAATTCAGGTGTGACTTTGAAGCGATGGACTGACTAGTTAAGCTCTACCACTGCTGCCCTTCGCTGATTAAAGTGTTTCCTGACGCTTTCTGCTCTCTCATATCATGCCTTTAGTGTTCTGCTGTGTTGTTGTGAGATGTTCTGTGGACGAAAACACACCTTGATGCTGAGATCATGTGGAGATATGTGTCTGGTTAGGGTTGGGAATCGAGAAGCCGTTCTGTCTCCAAAAAAGAAAAAAAACTCTTAAAAATAAAGGTTCCAAAAGTGGGTTTTTGCAGCAGAGCTGTAGAATAATAGAACCATTTATCTTAGTGTCAAGAACATTTTAATATCCTAAAGAACACTTTTACACGATAAAGAACCTTTTGTGGAATGGAAAGGTTCTGTGGATGTTAAAGGTTCTTCATGGAATTATGGATGCCAAGGAAGATCCTTTATTTTTAAGAGTATAATGGAATTATGTAAGACTTATGTTTCCATTAATGCTTCATAAATGGTTTATGATCTCATAAGCTATAGAACCGATTTGGATTAATGGCTCTCTTTACTCACTTGTAGGTGTTTAGTCATGTTGAACTCTGAACTAACTCAGCAGTACTAACAGAATCATGAAATCACTAGGGAATATTTCATCCAAAAATTACAATTAGCTGAAAATGTCCTTACCCTCAGGCCATCCAAGATGTAGATGAGTTTGTTTCTGCATCAGATTTGGGAAAAATGTGTCATTCCGTCACTTGCTCCCCAATGGATCCTCTGCAGTGAATGGGTGCCGTCGGAATGAGAGTCCAAACAGCTGATAAAAACATCACAATAATCCACAAGTAATCCACACCACTCCAGTCCATCAGTTAACATCTTGAGAAGACAAAACAAACAAATTCATAATTAAGAAATTAACTTCAAACCATTGCTTCTGATCAAAATATGAGTCCATAATTCATAATAATGCTTCCTCCAGTGAAAAAGTCCATCTCCTGTTGTCTCTCACATCAAAATCCATGTTTGTTTAGAGCTGTTTTGGCTTGTAAGATTTCTCTCCTGTTTCAGACCAGACCACTGTTTCACTGGAGGAAGTGTTATTATGAATTATTGACTCACATTTTAGCCAGAAGCAATAGTTTATAGTTAAAAACGTCTTAATGATGGATTTGATTCTTACAAACACACTGCTTTTGGCTTCTACATATGTTAACTGATGGACTGGAGTGGCGTGGATTGCTTGTGGATTATTGTGATGTTTTTATCAGATGTTTGGACTCTGATTCTGACGGCACCCATTCACAACGGAGGATCCATTGGTGAGCAAGTGACGTAATGCTGCATTTCTCCAAATCTGATGAACAAACAAACTCATTTACATCTTGGATGTCGTGAGGGAGTGCACATTTTCAGCTAATTTTCATTTTTAGGTGAACTGTTTCTTTAAGGAACTGAAATCATTAAACCACAACTATTCAATTTCTACAATTCCCTCCTCTACTGCTGGTCTTTAGTCCATGAGTGAAATCTGGTTGCGTTGACTCTGATTTGACTGCCTTTTGAGATTAAACCTGCCTAACTAATCCAATCTTCGAGTTAGTTGGTCTTCATAGACGCTTTTCGCCGCCGTCTCAAGGATCATCCTGCAGTGGTGGTTTTCCAATGATGCTTCCCCCCTCCATTTTCCGTATTGTTTTGCTCAGAGTGAATCAAATAACTATGTGGAACCAGGGTCCTGCCTAGTACCAGCTCAGTTGTTGCATCACTAGTTGAGTTGTCTGCTGCTAACTAACCAGGGTTGTCTCTCGGTAGAAGTATCCACACTATGAAGTCACTACAGCGGTGGAGCGGTAGGGTTGAGTGTGCTAACTGTCTAACGTGGCTTCCTCTCTGCTCTCTAACGTGATTGTGATTTGCCCCTTGCTGAGCTTCGCTGTGCCTCTCGCTGCACTCTGACCCTTTCCCTGTCACACGCACCCATCCTGAACTCAAGTTCAAAGTCACATTTGAAATATCTTTAAGGTTAGAAATATCATTTACTCACCCTTATGTTGGTCCAACGCCGTATGACTGACTTTCTTCTGTGGGACACTAAAGGAGACGTTTAGCAGAATGTTCACACTGCTTGTTTATATAATGGCCGCACACTGTCAAGCTCCAAATAGACCAAAAAAACACTGTAGAGGTCATTTTAAGGTCTTTGTGATTATTTAAGGAATTTTGTACAGTATTTGCCTGGTTAGCATGAGCAGTTAGTCACTGCTGGGAAATGCCATAACTATGCTACAATGGTGCAAAATGCATATTTCTATATTTAAGGCCATTTAAAATGCACTTTTTGCAAGCAACTTATTAACTGATAATATTTCACTGTTTCATTGTAGATGTTTCACCAGTCTCCAGTTATTTATTAATTCATTTAATTTATTTGAAATATATCATGTTTATTTGTGAATACATAAATTGATATTAGTAAAAGATCTATATATTTTGTATATTTTCAAAATATATACTGTATGTGTGTGTGTCTTTATATGCACATAATAAATTTTCCACAGTACACACACATATATAAACAAAAGCTTTTATTTTGGATGCGATTTAATTGATTAATCGTTGCCCAACACTAATATTTTGTATAGAAAAATGTATTTTTATATATATGTATATATATATATATATATATATATATACACACACACACACACACATACACACATATATATATATATATATATATATATATATATATATATATATACACACACACACATACACATACATATATATATATATATATGTATGTGTGTGTGTATGTATATATATATATATATATATATATATATATATATATATATATATATATACACACACACATACAATTATTTACTAATTAATAAACTATGAAATATAAATAATATTCTTTTTTAATAATTTTTTTAATATTTTCTTTAAGTCTTTATATATACATAATAAATATACACAGTACACACATATATTGCATAAACAAAAACTTTTATTTTGGATGCAATTAATCATGATTAATCGTTGCTCAGCACTCATATTTTGCATTGAAAAATATTTATTTTTAGTGCTCTCAAACGATTAATCGTAATTAATCATATCAAAAATAAAAGTTTTTGTTTATATAATATGTATGTACTGTGTATATTTATTATGTATATATAAACAAGGACAAATGCATAGATGTATTCAAGGAAAATATGTTGTTTGTATATTAGATATATATGCATATATATTAATAATTATATGAATAAATATGTATATATACATGTAAAAACGTACATATTTTCAAAATATGTACTGTATGTGTGTGTATTTATATTTATGTAATAAATATACACAGTACACTCCTATAGTATGTTAACAACTTGTATTTTGGGTGCGATTTAATCGTTTGACAGAACTACTTTTTTTCTTTATCTTTTTATTTCTTTAATATTTATTTATTTATTTTTAACTAGTATACAATTTCTTACTAATTAAATTATGTAATATAAATAATAATATTTTTAAATATATTTTTTTAATAAATAATATTTTACAATGTTAGTATAAATAAGATTTAATATTGTAATATTTTATATAATAATATAAATATTAGTATCAGTAGGTTTCAGTAGGATCCAACTATCTTTTTTCATCAATTTTTTTTCTGTATATTTAAATGTACATACATTAATTTGAAATGAGACTCTTACAGTTCATGTTAAAAAAAATGACCAATGAGCAAAGTTGGTGGTTATTATTTCCAACAGCCCTTATTTCAGCTTTAGTTTTGGGCATATTATTGAATTCATAATTCATAATTAATGAAATTCATAATGAAATTTGAAGTGTGAAAATGAGTATTTTGAGTACTTTGGGGTATTTTTTGGAGCTTGAGAGCCATATGCTTTCATTATACAGAAAAGAACAGCTTGAAAACTTGACACGTTCCACATAAGAAATACAGCATGAAGGTGAGCAAATGCTGACAGAAGACTCATTTTTGGGTGAACTATTCCTTTCAATCAGGCAGTAGTTCTCAGCATATTCCAGGTTGAGGTTCAGACAGCCGGCTGATGACCCCATAATGTCTTCCTCCGCAGTTCTCATCCTATCAGGAGGATTGCTAGACTGATCCGACAGGGAAAGATGAGGATAATTAGATTTCAGGAGCACTAGGCTGAGACAGCGAGATCACTTTGGGGAGGGTTTTTTGGGGAGGGGGTGGGGGAGTCTAGGGCCAGGAAACAGGAAGTACTGAATTGTCTTTCTTGCAGGGATGTCAGCAGTCAGGAGTGGGAGGAAGGGGAGGAGTTTGAGTGTTACCCTCCTGGGATGAAGGTGCAGGTGAGGTATGGGCGAGGCCGCAATCAGAAGACGTACGATGCCACTGTGAAAGAGTCAGACCTGGAGGGGGGAGAGGTGCTCTACCTGGTGCACTACTGTGGCTGGAACGTCAGGTAAGGCAGGACCCTGGGAACTCACGCCTAATTTGTTTGCATTTACCAAAAAACCTGGTAGCCCCAGTCAGATTACGGTGCTGGAGTCAGAAAGTTTGCAGGGATGATGAGTTTTTGTAGGCCAAAACCCAGAATCTCCATTGTCATGAAGTAGGTGGGTTCTTTGAACAGGTTTTTGGTTAAATGTCTGAAATAAGGTCAGTGGTGAACAAAAGCGTAAGATTTTTTTTTTTTAATATCGGTTTTGTTGGCCAAAACCCAATAAACGTGTATTTTAGTACAGTAGCATTGTCTTGAGTCAGCAATTTTACTGAATGGGTTTTTGGTAGGGATGCACCATATTATCCGGTCGGTGATGGCATTAAATGTAAATATCGGCATCGGCCCGATATGAAAAATGATGCCGATATGTCTTGCCGATAAGAGGAGTAACTCGTGTACTCAGGGTGTGCTAGCGATTAGATCACGTTAGCATTGTGGCTCATTCTTGAAGCAAAGTTTTGCCTCAATGACGATTAGATTCACTGTTTTGGATCATTGCATTTGGGTCGTAATGCCCGTTCGGTAAGGAGTTTTAATTCCGTAGGGGGCGCTGTTGGCCTACTTCTATTAAAATGAAAGTAAAATACACAAATGACATTTAGACTGTGTTTTTGATTATATAAAGCAGTAGTTGATGTTATAAAGTCGTGAGTATGTTTTGTTTTAAAGGTCAGAAGATGTAGCTCACATGAATAGATAAAAATCACAAACATGACACTTGTAAATTGAATAATTTTATATATGCTGATTTATTCCTTAACGTGTAATATTTTACATTTTTTAAACAAATTATGAGCTCTGGAAGATTTTCAAAAATTTTACAACTCTTTTGCTGGTTAGCACTGCATTTTTCTAAAAAAAAAAAAAAAAAAATGCACTTCAATGTACTTTCATTATAAAAAAACTTCATTATTGTTTATTTAATTCTAACAAATAAGATCTTGTTCAAAATTAACCAAAATTAAAAATAATCAAAAATTAATATCAAAAATTAAGTTTTGATATATTTACAGTAGGAAATTTGCAAAATATCTTAAAGGAACATGATCTTTACTTAATATCCTAATGATTCTTGGCATAAAAGAAAAATGAATAATTTTGACCCATACAGTGTATTTTTGGCTATTGCTACAAATATACCCATGCTGTGTTTATTTAGACTACTGCTTTTTTTAAACAGAAACAATGTCATAAAAATCATGAGTATATTTTGATTTAAAGGTCAGAAGCTATAGCTTACATGAATAAATAAAAATCACAAACATGACACTTGTAAATTAAATAATTTAATGTATACTGATTTATTAATTCATGTGTAATATGTTACATTTTTTAAAAACAAATTTTTGAACTATTTTACAACTCATGCTTTAGACCATCTGCAAATGTTAAATCTCAAA
This sequence comes from Labeo catla, assembly GCA_012976165.1. Lineage (NCBI taxonomy): Eukaryota > Metazoa > Chordata > Actinopteri > Cypriniformes > Cyprinidae > Labeo > Labeo catla. Next base: position 178,039 of record VONZ01000210.1, on the reverse strand, counting down.
ATAAAATGTTAAGATTATCACTGCATCATCCTGAAAAAATGTTTTTTTTTTTTTAAAGCTTCAATGTACTGTCATTATAAAAGATCTGCATTATTGTTTATTTAATTCCAACAAATACGATCTTGTTAAAAACTAACCAAAATTAATAATAATTTGCTTATAATTTCCACACAGGAGAGACTTGGTGTTGTTGCCAAACAAAAGGAAACATGTGAGCTTGGACCAGTTCTTAGCAATGTATATTATGAATCAGAAATTAAGTTTTGATATATTTATGGTAGAAAATGTAAAAAAAAAAAAAAAATGGAACGTCTTCATGGAACGTGATCTTTACTTACTGTGGTCCAGGGTCACATATATCGGTATCGGCATCAGCTATCGGTCAAAATTAGTTGAAAAAATCTGCATATCGGATGTCGGCAAAAATCCAATATCGTGCATCCTTAGTTTTTGGTTAAATTCCTGAAGTAAGGTCTGTCGTGAACACAGTCGTAAGATATTTTCATGTTGTTTTTGTAGGTCAAACCCCAAAAACTAGCATTTTATTCCAGCGAGTCAAAGTCAGTTGTTTTTTTTTAATGGGTTTTTGGTTAAATGTCTGAAATTAGGTCTGTGGGAAACACAATCGCAAGATATTTCCACATTCTTTTTGTAGGCCAAAACCCAAAATGAACATTTTAAAGCACTTTCAGTTTCTTTGTCCCAAAGTGGGTTTTTGAATGGATTTTTGGGTCCATCATGAGAACAAGCTCAAGACATTTTTACATTTTTGTCGACCAAAACACAGAAAGCAACATTTCAGCTGTTCCAATTCCATCGTTCCAAACTCAGTAAGTTTTCTAAATGACATAAACTGCGTCAGTAATACCACCGTGTGAGTTTTTTCAAGCTTTTACGGATGCTTACAGGTGGCTGAATGGCACTACAGAGTTTGTCGGGGACATTAAATGTCATCCAACAAAGAGGAAAACTCATCTACTCGTGTAAATCAACTCAAACTTTCAGTGAAAATGTTTTTAAATTAAGACTGAAAGAGTTATCAAAACTCAATGGTGGTGATGGTGTAATCATGCAAGCATGGAGTAGTTTGTTTATAGCCTACATTTAGGTTTTTACTTCTGATGATTCTGCCGATTTAGGTCTTGGAATGTTTTTTGCGAAGATTAGCATTAACAAAAGATGTAGGAATCAAACTTTTGTTTGTCATAGAGCTTTTTTTCTGCAGCCAATGGAAAAATCCTGCAAAAAAACTGCAAACTTAAAGGTCAGCCTACAAAAATGCATCGTTGCTGCTTTGACAGACACGTCAAGTTTTAACATGTTGAAAATCTGTTTAAATAATTTCTGTCCATCCAAAAGTAATAAATATTGATTTTTTTTTTTACAGATCTAACGCCAAAAACAGCAGAATTTGCAGTTCTGCTCATAGATATTTAGTTTACTACTAAGTTCCTTTTAAAGATTTGATGAACTAATTTGGAAAACTTGGTCATTTTTGGCATTTAGCTCTTCCTGTGTGCTTATATTAAACTGGTAGTTTGTGAACTCGACTTGGTATCAGCTTTGCTGTGTTGAAGAGGTGCTTTCTAGTTTTGTGTGCTGATGTGGTGTCGTCTGACAGCAGTTCAGCTTAATAGAGGCTCTTATCATCGTTTTTCAAGTGGATAAAGAACATTTGTGGGTGGTGTATAGAAAGAAGTCAGGTGTGCATTTGAGACATTACAGGCATTTTTGGCTTGTTTTCTGCGTCTGAGAGGATGATCAGAGACAAATAGAGTGTAAAAGTGCATTCACACTTGTAGCGGTTTTCCTCAGCAGTAATGGCCTGTATGAGAAGGCGGATCAGCTTTAGCATTCCCATTCAGCTTAATGGCAGTTCTTCAGTCGCCATATAACACTGAAGTACACAGTCTTCTTCATTTCAGTTGTGCAGTTCTGGGTGTATGTTTTTCCTTCCAGCTCTCATTGAAAAGGAGTGATTATGGTTGCTTTGCCACTGCAAATCGCTGTCGGTATGGACGGCCCCCTAGAACTTGAGTATGTGTTGTGTGGACGTTTCTGATCCTGAAGCGCATTTCTGTGTTGCTGACAAAAATAGCAAAGCAGGACCTTCTGAAAACCTTGTTGCGGCTTTGATGTTTTATAGTAGTCACATTGTCTCTTTTGCAGCGTTTTGTATATCTTGCAGTTGTGACTTGTGCAATGTAATATCTCTTTATTTGTGCATTGCATCTCATAATTGCAAGAAAACCAAGTTTTGTAAGTTTTGGAGTCGTATTTAGTAAATGTTGACCAGTATGTCTCTTTTAACAGGTATGACGAGTGGATCAAAGCAGATAAGATTGTCAGACCAGCCAATAAGAATGTCCCTAAAATAAAGCACCGCAAAAAAATAAAGGTACAATCTGATTGCCTTTGTTTTTTTTTTTCAGCATACTCAAAAGTTTGGGGTCTGTAAGACTTTTTAAATGTTTTGAAAGTCTCTTTCAAACAATTTCTTTCTGCAATTTCAAAAAACTGTTTTCTTTTGCAATGTTTTGTAAAATGCAATTTTCAAACTTTTTTGTTGTTGTTGTTGTTGTTGTTGAAACCCTAATGCAAAAAATTAATTTATATGTAGATCAATTTAATGCATCCTTGCTGAATAAAAGTATTAATTGTTAAAAAAAAAATAAAATAAAATCTTACTGACTCTAAACTTTTAAACACTAATATATTCTTCATGCATATTCATATTAAGTGAAGTTGCATTGTTAATTTGCTGTTTGTTTAACCACAGAATAAAGCTGAACGAGAAAGAGACCGAATAGAGAGACTGACAGACAGAGAGGATCTTCCTTCATCCAAAAATCGCATTAACCGTTTGTCCAAACCGAACTCCGGCAGTGATGTTTTCTCCAAGATGGAGGAGTGTGGAGATAAAGGAAGCCAGCAGATGCCCGGCAAGCCCATAGAGATCACATCCATCCTCAACGGCCTCCCAGGTACCTCTTCGTTCACACTGCTTACTTAAAGATGAAGTGTGCCGTTTTTTAATGCTACAATACTTTATTGTGTTCAGAGTAACTATACGTTAGTCATTGGTGATTTGACCTGTAGAGTGACACTGTGATGCTTAAAAATAGTCTGTTTTAGCAGATCAACTTCTGAATCAACCAATCACATGAGTCTGGGGGCGGGACTATCTGTATGTACAGACAATGGGAGAAGGATTAGCAGTGTGGAGCATTTGGGAAACCTCTTTGGAAAAAGTTATTGTTCTTGTCATTTTCTGTGTTCACATTTTGTTCCACTAGCAGCTGAAAAATGGCACCCTTTATCTTTATCTTTAAGCCTACTTGTTTACAACAGGTTTCCTACAGTTGTGGAAATCTTGGTAATATTAGGTCATTTTAAAACTTGCAAAAAATCATTGAAAACTCAGAAATTTCTTTCTTTGTCTAGTTTCACAACCATTTAATTTATTTTTTAAAAGAAATTAATACTTTAAATAAGCAAGTATGCTTTAAATGAATTAGGTCTGACAGTAAAGACATGATTAAGATTAATAATAAATTAATACTTTTATTCTGTAAGGATGCATAATTGATTAAATTAATGTAAAGACATTTATAATGTTGCAAAATATTTTTATTTCAAATAAACTTTCTATTCATCAAAGAATCCAGGAAAAAAGTATCCAGATAAAAGATTACCACATATATATGGACAAGCACAACTATTTTGAACATTGCTAATAATCAGAAATGTTTCTTGAGCAGCAAATCAGCATATTAGAATGATTTCTGAAGAATCACGTGACACTGAAGACTGGAGTAATGATGCTGAAAATTCAGTTTGATTACAGAAATAAATTACATTTTAACAGATATTCACATAGAAAACACTTATTTAAAAGTGCAAAAATATTTCACATTTTAACAGCATGTTTAATCAAATAAAGACCCCAAACTGCAGTTTCATCAACTACAAAGTGGATTTCTAACACTTGCAATTAAATAAATATTAACTGAAATAAATGTATTTTATGTAGGCCAAGGCAACATTTCTCATTTTTGTTTGAAGTTGAAGTACTAAAATAACTAAAATAATAATAGTTGTAATAATAATTACGTGTGCCAGTAATAATAACTGGCACAAGACCACGGGAACCAGATGAGTCCTCTGCGTCTGGCCAGAGGAGAACTGGCCCCCCGACTGAGCCTGGTTTCTCCCAAGGTTTTTTTTACTCCATTTGTCACCGATGGTGTTTTGGTTCCTTGCTGCTGTCGCCTCTGGCTTGCTTTGTTGGGGACACTTTTTCTTCCCACGATATTGTATTTTATTTTGTTGTATTTGATTTAACTGCCTTACCTGAAAATTGAGTGTTTGTTGTTGCCCTTTTGCATTATTGATGTACTATTTCCTATTCAATACTGTATAGCTGCTTTGTCACAATTCTGTATTGTTAAAGGCGGTATATAAATAAAGGTGACTTGACTTGACTTGACTTAATAAATTAAACTAAATAAAACTCAAACGTAATTATTTTGAAGGATGATGTGACACTGACGACTGGAGTAATGATGCTGAAAATTCAGTTTGATCACAGAAATAAATTACATTTTAACATATGTTCACACAGACAGTTATTTTAAATTGTAATAATATTTCACATTTTTACAGCATGTTTAATCAAATAAATGCCACACAGGAGGAGTATAAGAGACTTATTTTTTCAAAAACCTAAAAAAAAAAAAAAATTTCTTACAAATCCCAGACTGCAGTTTCATCGACTAGAAAATTTTGGTGGATGGTGGATTTCTAACTTTCGCAATTAAATAAAAATTAACTGACATAATTATTTAATGTAGGCCAAAGCAACATTTCTAGCTTTTGTTTGGTTTAAGTTAAAGTACTAAAATAACTCAAATAATAATAATAATTAAATTAAAAAAAATGTAATTATTCTGAAGGATCATGTGACACTGAAGTCTGGAGTAATGATGCTAAAAATTTAGCTTTGATCACAGAAATAAATTACATTTTAACAGATATTCACATAGAAGACAGGTATTTTAAATTGTAATAATATTTCACATTTTTACAGTATGTTTAATGAAATAAACGCAGCACTGAGACTTCTTTCAAAAACCTAAAAAAAAAATAAATAAATAAATCTTACAGACGCCAAATGTAGGCTAAGGCAACATTTCTTATGTTTGTTTGTTTTAAGTTAAATTACTAAAAATGACTAAAATAATAATAATATTAAATTTAAAATAAATAAAACTCAAATGTAATTTTTTAAAAAACAAAAACAAACCACAAAATTACTATAATTAAAATGTTTACTTTATTAAAAATTTAAAAAATAATAAAATAAAAAATACAATCTAAATCAAAATGTTAACAAAAACTATAATAGCATATCACTCAGTCTAAAATAACACTGCATAAAAATTCATTAATCAAAAAGTATGAAATTTAGTACTGCAACAGTGCTCATATTTGACGGCCATCCCTGTGTTTCCCACAGGCTCTGAAAGTTCCACAGACGACAGTGAGCGAGAAGACGACGGTGACGCTGATCACGACGAAGAAGATCATCCAGGAGGACGAGCGAGCCTTCGGAAAGCAGGTCTTCCAGAGCGCCTGCATACGCCACAGCACTGGGAGAGCGGCAGCCCATCTGAAGCCTTCAAAGCTCCTGCGGTCGTGGAAGAAGATCCGAGCGTTCAGGACGGCCCCGAAACGGCCAAAAGAAAGGGCCAATTCGAAGTGGAGGTCGAAGGTTCTGGCAGCAGAAGAAAAAAAACAGAAGGTCAAAGCGATCGCGCTTTGAAAAGCCCAGCGAAAGGCAAAACTAGAAGCAGCAGAGGAGGTGATTGGCTGCCAAGTAGTTCGCCTAAGAAATTAGAAGAACGAGGCCCGGCGGAGGATAGAGGCGCTCAGTCGTGTAGCAGCTCTGAAGACGAAGCAGATCCTTCAACAGAACCACAAACCAAGGAAGAACCAAGAGGAAATCCCAAAACCAAGAGCTCACCTTCTAAGAAGTACAACGGAGTGAAGGAGAAGAATAAAAGCGGGCGTTCAGGATTTTGGGAAATCCCGGAAAAAAGAGCCAAAATATCCACAGGGATCGAAGAAAGGTCGCCCGGGTGTCGCACCAAAGGCCAGAAGGACGTGTGGTCCAGTATCCAAGTTCAATGGCCCAAGAAGACCCTAAAGGAGCTGTTTTCAGACTCGGACACCGAGGCGGCCAACTCGCCTCCACCCGCCGTAACGGCTCCGGACGAGCCTTGCGTCGAACCCGCCCGAGACGAGGAGATAAACGAGGACAAGCTGCAGGAGCATCCCAGCAGTGGCACCAACTCGGTTCTCAACACGCCTCCGACTACACCGGAGTCGCCCGCCGTGGGCGAAGGACCCGCTGAGGTTCTGCCTGAGATCAGACCGCCATCGCCGCAGGCCGTGCCGCCCGCCAGTCCTCCGACCGTCTCTTTGCCGGCAGGACCTCTGATGGAGGAGCAGGCGGGGGGACGCAGCGAGTCCGACAGCAGCACGGTGGAGGTGGAGAGCTTGGGTGGAGAAATCCAGGAGATTCCTCAAGAAGAGGGGGCAGGTTCCCCTTCCAAGGCCTTCGATGGAAACCTGTCGTGCAACAGTAACAGCAACTGTAGCCTGACGCTCAGCAACAGCAGCCAGCAGGAGAGCGAGCAGAAAGCCAAAGGTATGTATTGTCGACTATATTATATGCATGTTCCTGATGCTTCCGAACCTTGTGTTTTGGTCCAGTGCTAAGTAAAAGTAATGCTTTTATTGATCAAGGAGTGACAATGAAGACATTTATAATGTTGCAAAAGATTTCTATTTCAAATAAATGCTGTTCTTTTGAACTTTCTATTTATCTGTGAATCCTGAAAAATAAAATGTATTACAGTTTCCACAAAAATATTGGGCAGCACAACTGTTTTTAACATTGATAATAATCAGAAGTGTTTGTTGAGCAGCAAATCAGCACATTAGAATGATTTCTGAAGGATCATGTGACACTGAAGACTGGAGTAATGATGCTGAAAATTCAGCTTTGATCACAGAAATAAATTACATTTTACAATATATTCACACAGACAACAGATATTTTAAATTATAATAATATTTCACAATATTTCTGTTTTTACTGTATTTTTAATCCAGTAAATGCAGCCTTGGTGAGCAAAAGAGACTTTTATAAAAAAATACAAATCTTACAGACCTAGAATTTTTTTTAGTGGTAATATATAATAATAATAATAATAATAATAATAATAACAATCTTTATTTTCTATAGTGCCTTTAAATGTAACCTCTTATAGCGCTTTACATAAGCAAATAAAACATCAAAATAATAATACATCATATGAAAATTATAAAATAAGCAAAAAAAAAGACAGAAAACATGCATTCAAAATGCTTGAAAATGAAATAATCTAAAATTAAATATAGAAATTGAAGTTACCCTAAAGAAATTAGTTTTAAGGTGAGATTTATATATATATATATATATATATATAATTTAATATATTATCAATATATTAATTTATTGATTTGTCAAAGTGTAGCGAAGATGCATTTATTTATTTATTTATTTATTTATTTTCCGTTTTTTATTCATTCTGAGGATGCGCACCAAGTTTTGAAATTCTGCCAATGGGGGGCATATCAACAACAAAAATGTTTGCTATAATTCCACAACCGTACGATCCATGAAGTTGAAAATTGGTCTGCCTCTTCTTTGATCGACGTCCTAACTTATTCTCTATTATGACGAGGCTACATTAAAAAACAATAAAATTTCAGCAGTTAATAACATCAAATCTGAATGGCCTATCATTACAAGATTGGACATATTTGTACATCAAGGTAAAACAAAAGCGTGTACCAAATTTTGTGAAAATCGGTCACAAGGTGGCGCAAGCAATTACATTTTAGCTAATAACTCATCAATAGTGTATGATTGAATCAAACGTCTTTACCCACTGCCCTGCGTCTCATGTTTTTAAATTCAAAAATAACCTCTAATTGTTCCACTGAAGCCCATGTTGTGTATATTCTTTGAACCTTGACTAGTTGTCGGTGCATAATCTAAAAATAATAATAATCATCTTTCTAAGAAATGCAGTTTTTGTCTGTCTCACAGCCTCGTCCAGTCAGAAGCGGCACAAAGAGGCTCAAGGCGGCGGAGCTTCAAAGAAACACAAGCGCAGTCATAAAAACCTGAGCTTACATCCCAAGAAGAACCGCAAACCAGGTAACAGAAATCGACATCTGTTAAAGTGCTCATGTAGAGCTTTGTGTTTTCAGGGAAGTCAATAGAGCAATGATAAGCTTCAGCACAGTTACTCAGGAGCTTTATTTCTACAAAAAGCAGTTCCTGTGTGATTCACTCTTCCTCTAGTCCTTCCAGATTGCCAATCTTTTATTTCTGCAGGCATGTGAGCGTGTTCAAGTGTCTCTGCACGTCTATTTCTTTAGCGTTTGGAGGGTGTGTTGCAGCAGTGTAGCATCGTCTGGTAAATCACCTGTGATGAAAAGAGCAGTAGGAGTTCAGTGACTTCAGTAACTCACTTTATGTGACGGCTTTTGTCTCCAAATTAAGCTATGGTTTGCTCACAATCTTCTGCCAACAAAAACAGATGCTGTTCAGGGTTTTTTTTTTTTTTCTCCACTGAAGTCCTCTCAAACTACCTTCAGCTGACCCAGATATAAACTTTGTGCAGTCTAGTTGTATTTTCATTCACACTGTATCTGAACATGAATGTAAACTCTGACCACACTTACTCTTTACTCTCACACTGTTTTACGATTAGATTATTGTAACGTAATATTGAAATTAGGGCTGCAAGATTATTTGGGATCGCAACATGCTCCATCCATCTTCCCATATTTGTAGTAAGTGTCTATCAACAAAATAGAAAGTTTAAGGCCTCCTGCATTTCTTTTTTTTTTTTTTTGGTCAAAATAAAAGTTTAATGGTATTACATTTGAATAAGAAGTTAAGATATTAGTAAACATCCATACATATTAGTATTGTAATTTTACAGCTGTAATGTAAACTATTTTTTTCCTCGAGTACTTTGTTTTTTTTGTTTTTCCCCAGTGAAGTACTACAAGATTTTGTAACCTTTTTTTTTTTTTTAATTTTGTTTTATTTTGACTTTTTAATTTGAAAATGTTTTATTATTTTATAATACTTTATAACATTTGAATAAGAAGAAATCAAAATATTGGTAAATGGCCATAAATATTAAAATATTAGTATTGTTATTTTACAGCTGTAATGTAAACATAATGTATTATTTTCTCAAATACTTTTTTTGCAGCCAAGTACTACTACCATTTCCTACTATTTTATTTTGTCATTTTTATTTAGGTTTTTATATTTGTTTGTTTGTTTGTTTATTAGCCTAAAAACCAAGCATAGCAAACCTGGAATTTTTTTTGTAAAGTAACTAATTTTTTCATGGTTTTTATTTTGTTTTATTTTGACTGTTTGTATTTTAAAATGTTTATTAATAAATGTTAATAAATTATTATAACGAAATTATTATTAAATATTAAGTTATTTATTTTTAAGTAGTATATTTATTAAATTTTATAATAATTATTATTATTTTATTTTATTTATTTTTTGTTAAAATAAAACAATAATAATTTTATTTATTTATTTATTTATTGTCAAAATAAAACTTTAATGGTGTAACATTTGAATCAAGAAAAAAATCAAGATATTAGTAAATAGCCATAAATATTAGTATTGTAATTTTACAGCTGTTATCTAAACGAATATTTTCTATTTTTTTTTCTATTTTGTCTTATGTATTTTTTTATTTATTTTATTTTTATATAATAATAATAATAATTATTATATATTATTATATAGCCTAGAATGTTTTTGTAACTTTTTTTTATTTTGTTTTTTAACTGTTTCTATTTTAAAATGATTAATAATAAATTCGTATACATTTTTATAATTAAATGATTATTAAATATGAAATTATTTATTTTTAAGTATTCTATTTATTGAATTTTATAATAGTAATAATAGTGCCGTTCAAACGATTTATCACGATTAATTGCATCCGAAATAAGGTTTTGTTTATATATGTGTGTACTGTGTATATTTATTATGTATATATATTTATATTTAAATATTTACATGTATTCACATATAATTGATATTATGTATAAATGTTTAATATATAAACAAAACATATTTTTAAAATATATACATGCATGTGTGTGTGTGTTACACAATACACACATATATATTGTGTACACGAAAACTTTTATTTCAGATGCAGTTAATCACGATTAATTGTTGCCCAGCACTAAATAATAATAATTGTTAAATTGTATTAAAATGATGTCAGTTATTTAATTAAATCACAAAATCTGTGGAAAGAATTATTAGTTTAATTCTGAATGTATTTAATTATAATTACTAGTTAGTATTAGCACAAACCCACAAAGTGCTTTGTTTTACTCAGACTAAAACTGAGAACTTATTTAAATCAAACTCAAGCATACCTTTTTTTTTAATTTCATCGAATTGAATGTGATTATAAAGGCAAATGTAAAACGCTAGAAATGTAAAACGTTTCCCCTCATGAAGAGGTTGAGTGTTGCTGATGGTGTATGTTTGTCTCTCCTCTCCTCTCCTCTCCTCTCCTCCGGGTGGCGCTGCAGCCCACAGCAGTGACAGTGAGGACCAGTGTATGAGCGAGAGCACTGCCAAATCCCCCACGTCCAAGAGCGACCTGAAGACAGCCATCCCACCCAAGTGCTCCGGCCGGACGCCCCCCTCAGGCCACAAGTACCACAAACACGCCGACCCGGATCATTCCCACGGACGCGCCAAGTGGAGCTTCCAGATGTGTAAGTGCCACAAAGTGCTACAGATTCTCAGCGGTTTCTCTTTTTAATAAGATACGATTGACGCTGATTACCTTGCGCTCCCGTCCATCCAGCGGACCTGGAGAAGATGAGCAGTCTAGAGCGGATAGCCTTCCTTCAGGAAAAACTGCAGGACATCAGGAATCACTACCTCCTGCTCAAATCTGAGGTGGCCTCCATCGACAGGAGACGCAAACGCATGAAGAAGAAAGAGAGAGAGAGTGAGTGCTTCCAGCTCGCAGCTTCATTCATCACCTTTGCATTTGTGTTGGGCTTATTTCGTCTTATTTTAGTGTCGTTTATACACTTTTATAGTATTCATTCATGTTTTGAGTGAGCTTTTATTTGTATATTTTGATTTTGGTACAAGTTTTAGTTATTGTATATGCTTATGTCAGTCTTATTTTATTCATTTATTTATTTTTCTGTTTAGCCTTAATTTATGTGTATTTTAGTGTTAGCTTCAGCAATTTTAGTACTTCAGTTAGTTAGTACCAAGACAACATTTCTAATTTAAAAAGTGCATTTATATTTAGATATTTTTAATATTCATATATTTTATTTTAACTTTAGTCATTTTAGTACATAGATTTATTTCAGTTAGCTGGGAAAGCAACATTTCTGATTTTTAAGTTTTAGAATTTAGATTTTTTAGATGTATCATTTTTGTTGTATTTAATTATTTTTATATTTATTTTTTATACATTTATGTTTAGCTTGAAATTATTTTTATTTCAGTGTTAGTAATTGATTATTTTAATTTATTCAACTTCGGCTTATTTCAGTTATTTGCCGAGGCAGCACATCTAATTTTTTTTATCTTGTTTTCCAGTTTTCAAATTTTTCTTATGTGTTTTTGTCATTTTTATTAATGTATTTATGTTTTTAATATGTATTTTTTTTTATATGTTGAGTTTATTTTTATTTAATTTTAGTAATTTTTCTACCTCAGCTTTAACATAAGTTAGTCTAATTTAAAAACAAATTGTGCATTTGTTCTTTTTATTAGTTTTTTATATATATATATATATATATATTTCTATTTAATTTTTGTATTTTATTTCAGTGTTAACTTCAGTAATTTTAGTACATAGATTTATTTCAGTTAGTTGGCAAGGCAACATTTCTGCTTTTTAAGTTTTTTAGAAATTTTGTTGTGAGCTTTTGTCATTTTAAATTATTTTTTTATACTATATAAAAAATATATTTTTATATTTATATATTTTTTTCTAATTAGCTTTCATTTATTTTTATTTCAATGTTAGTAATTTATTATTTCAATCTATTCGACTTCAGCTTTTTTCAATTATTTGCCAAGGCAGCACTTCAATTTTCAATTTTTTTGTTGTGTGTTTGTCATTTTTTTTTTTTAATTATTATTTTTTTTAAATATATATTTATATATGTTTCTTTAGTTTTTTTTCTACCTCAGCTTTAAGTTAGTTTCTTTATTAATTTCTATTTAATTTTCATATATTTTATTTCTGATTAAGTTTTAGAAATGTTGTTGTGAGCTTTTGTCATTTTAAATAATTATTTTTAATATTAAAATTAAATTGTGTGTGTGTGTATATTTATTTATTTATTTCTGTTTAGCTTTAGTTTATTTTTATTTCATTGTTAGTAATTTATTATTTTAACATATTCAACTTCAGCTTATTTCCATTATTTGTCAAGGCAGCACTTCTAATTTTTCAAATTTCAAAATTTTATGTTTTTTGTCATTTCTATTTATTTTTGCTTTTTCTTTATATTTATGTTTCTTTTATTCTTTTTATTTCTTTTGTTTTTTTAGTAATTTTTCGACCTCAGCTTTAACTTTTAACTTAACTTAGTTGCCAATGCAACATTTCTAATTTTTGATTAAGCTTTAGTAATGTTGTAATATGCTTGTGTCATTTTTATTTAGTCAGTTTACTTTTATTTCGGTTTTATTCTTTTTCAGTTAATTGCCAACAAAACTGAAGTAAAATTTTTTCATGTAATATTTGTATTTTGTTTATTTCACATGCCAAAAACAATTTTTAGTAGTTTATTTAACCATAACAACACCGAAATGTAATGCACTCCATTTTTAATCAGTTAAAAAAATAGACTATTATTATTTTGACCAATAAAGTTGTTTAGATCATAGTTGTTTGATGTTTCAAAACATTAAAAGTTGTTTTATATAGTTAAAATATCAGAATTTTTTTTGCAGGTATGCGACTAGTTTGAAAAGCTAACTTTAACCTGTTTCCCTCAACACTGTTGGTGACTTAAAGACGTCCCTCAAGGAACAGCTCACCCATAACCCTCTTGTGTCCCAGCAGGCGCAGCGGCGGCCTCGTCCTCGTCCTCATCCTCGCCGTCCTCCAGCTCTCTGACGGCGGCCGTCATGCTCACGCTGGCCGAGCCCACGGTTTCGGGCGCGTCGCAGACCTCTGGTGTGTCCGTGGAGTGCAGGTGACAGGAGCGGGACGCCGGCGAGCAGCACAGAGCACTTAACCAGCACCCGGCCCGCCTCGGTCTGGCCTCGGCCCGCCCCAAAGACACTGACAGACACAACGACGGGGCGCAAACGTGACGAAACCATAGCCACCAGACAGCAACAAGCACTATTTTATATCGACAACTGTTTCCTTGGCAAGCTAATTGCACTCAAGTGCACTTTCTCTCTGAGAGTCGTGGGTGGGTCGGGTTTGGCAACAGGACAAAGACTATTTCTGTTCGTTCGTTCGTTCGTTTTACAAACCAACCCCTTCATTTTTGGACCATTCTAAATATTTTATCCTGTGTTTGAATATGATTTCATCTACAGTGATCCAACACTGTAGTTCACCCTCAGATCCACCGGTGTGAAGTCAGTCCCGTGCCGGAGCCGTTTGAGAGCCGGCGGAGTTTACAAACATGGAAAATCACTGACGGTCAGTCCACGCTGCAGTGCCTTACGGTTCAGGGCACTCGTGAGGAATGCTGGGAAACGCTCAGTGCTGAGCCACCTGTACTCAAGGGGTAGATGTGCGTTTCATAACATACAGCCAAAACTCACATGAAAGAGAATGTCTGCTTTATTTTATCATAAACAGCAACAGCATCAAGAGTCTGTCCAAGTCATATTTCACCCTAAAATTAAAAGAAGAGAGAGAAAAAAATTCTGAGAAAAAATTGCAAGATTTAAATTTAGAATTCTAAGAAAAGAAATGTCAGATCTGTGAGAGATATATTTTGAATTCCAAGAAGAAAAAAAAATGGCAAGATTTAAATTTAGAATTCCAAGAAATAAATGTAAAAATTGTGAGATTTAAAGTTAGAATTCTGCAGAAACAGTAAAATTTGTGAGAAATAAATTTAGAATTCCAAGGAAAATTTTCAAATTTTCAAATTTGTGAGATGTATAAAAATATATATATAATGAATAATTTCACAACAAAAATTCTTAACAGTCCTAAAAACAGGTTTTTAAATATTTTTTAAATGTTTTATGTAATTTGATAAATATATGATTAAAAAAATAACCTTTGACAATAATCATATATTTAATCAATAATTGTGTATAACCAGTTTCAGAAGGAAAATAAATCATAATGGTCTTAAAAATAGTCTTCAGTTATTTTACATTGTGAATTTTTTTTTTTTATATTGAGATATTAAGCTTTGTATATTTAATATATAATTATATATGAATAATTTCACAAAGAATATGGGTTTCATTATGCAATTATTTTACACTGACATTTTTTATATAAGTATTTATTAAATATATAATTTATAGTAATACTGTTACAGTAACAAGAATCGTCATTGAGAATGAGAATTGTATATTTAATAAATAATTATATAATAATAATAATAATAATAATTTTATAATGAAAATCTTAATGGCCCTAAAAGTGGATTTATTATGCAAGATTTTTATCATTGTGAAATGTTTTGTATATAATACTTATTAAATATATAAGTACAGATACTGTATTACAGTAATGAGAATGACCATTTAGTTTTGGGGTTAAATCTGACTTGGACGTGTTTTGGTTGAGATCACGCCTTATGAATGTTAAACCCTAATTTGTCCGTTGTTTTATTTGTAATGATTTCAGAAAGCCTTATGAAAGATATATCGATCAGCCCTTCATCCTCACCGTTACCCACTCGTCGATCCTCTACGTTTGTTCTTGTGTTTGTCTCGTCGACGAACGGCCGAAGGAGGCGCGAGCGAGTCGGGCTAAGGGCTAATGAGCCGCGCGCTCACGTTTGGAGACGGAGAGAGTTTGCGTTCAGTATCTCTGGAGGTGAAATGTATTATGATTGTTGACAATTTGAGAATTGATGACTTTTTCTGGCAGCCAGGATTCTAAATGTATTTTACTACTGAAATCTATCCAGACCCTGTGGGGTTTTATTGGTTAATGTGGCAGTATTCAGAAGTGCAATGGCAGATTCATCTGTGATCGTGTGCAATGACAGATGCCGGTCTGTTCTGTACGTAGCCTTTGTGTGTTTATGTCTTCCTTATTTCCATTTCCCACCTCTTTTTCCAAATGCCGTAAGCGTAGGATGTCGAGTAATAAAGCACTTCATTGCCACTGTGGGAAACGGTCCGCTGGTTTGGTGGCTTATGCTGGCAGTGACGGGTGGACTGTGGGTTAAAGCGAGCGTTCACCTAAAAATGAAAATGCATTCATGTTCTTTCAAAACCGTCTGATGATATTTTCCTGTCAAACACAAAAGCAGATGTTTGTTTGTGTGTCCGTCAATCTTCAGCATAATAGTTCATACAGATCTATCTGTTTAAGCTTGTTTCCACCATGGGATAAAAAAAAAAAAAATTTGACTATTTATCTTACAATCGGAATCACGAGATCTACAAGGCAAAATGTCAGAATTGCAAAATATAAATTTAGAATTCAGAGCAAAAAATCCCAGAATTGTGAGATGTAAATTTGGAATTCAGAGAAAAATTAAGTCAGAATTGCATTAAATTCAAAAATGAAATTCAAAATCGCAAGAAATAAATTTAGAATTCTAAGGAAAAATTTTGAAATTGTGAGATTTAAATTTTGGATTCTGAGGGGGAAAAAAAGACAAAATTGCAAGAAAAAATGTGAAAATTGTAAGATGTAAGTTTAGAATTCTGAGGAAAATTTTCACAAGGTTTAAATGTAGAATTTATAGTGGGAAAAAAAAAAAAAAGTCATGTAGAGTTCCAAGGAACATTTTCAAAATTGGATGATTTAAATTTTAAATTCTGAGAAAACATGTCAAAATTGCAAGATATAAATTTAGAATTCAGAGGAAATTTTTACAAATTCCGAGATTTAAATTTTGAATTTTGAGAAAAAATTCAAAATTGCAAGATGTAAGTTTAATATTCTGAAGAAGGTTTTCAAATTTGTAAGATTTTAGTTTTGATTTGAAAATTTTTGAAAAAACGCCACAATTGCAAAATGTAATTAATAAATCCAAGAATAAAGTAAAAATTGCTAGATTTAGAATTTTGAGAAAAATATGTGAGAATAGCTGTAGATGTAAACTCAAAATTTTGAGGGGAAAAAACCCTTTTAAATTTAAACTTCATCCAGAATTCCATTCCAGAATTGGGAGATGTAAATTTAGAATTCCGAGGGCAAAAAATGTCAGAATTGCAAGATGTAAACTCAGAATTTTGAGGGGGGAAAAAAACCTCCAAATTGTGAGATAAAGGTCAGAATTGCACAATTTAAACTCAGAATTCTAAGAAAAATATGCAGAATTGCTAGATGTAAACTCAGTTGCAAGATATAAAAACAGTATTTATGAGATGGAAACTCAATCCTGAGAAAAATGTCAGAATTGCGCAATGTCAATTCAGATTCACTAGGAAAAATGTCAAAAATGTGAAATGTAATAGAAAAAGAAAAAAGAGAAAAACTCATTTCTGAGGAAAAAATTCAATTGCAAGACAATTTTGGAATTCTGAAAAAAAAAAAAAAAAACAGCAAAATTGCTAGATGTAAACTCACAATTGCGTGAAATGTAAAAAACACTTAAATTACAGGATGGAATAAAATGGCAGAAGTGCGAGACAAAACATCTCAGTGACCAATTTTTGCTCTTTTATTCAGTGGCAGAAACAAGCGTCCATACTCCTCGTGTGATTTTAGAAGACGTCGAATATAGCACAACACAGTCGCTTCACAGAAAAATAACGGCATGGTTTGTGAATGAGTGGATGCTCGTTTTTTTGGGTGAATTATTGCTTTAAAAGTAGAATTTAAGTTACCATTAAACCAAGAGAAGCTACGAGAAGCAAGAAACATCGTCCTATATTTTTCTGTCGCTCTCTTTACTTTGAAAACGTCAGCGCTTTCATCTCTGAACCTCGGTGGTTTCATCCTGCGCGATCTGACCAGGGAAAGGGTTACGAGGGTGAAGATGTGAAGATCTCCAGAGTTTCCTTTGTATAGACTCCCTCTTGTATCATAACCCGAAGGTCTGTAGCGTTTGGCACTTGTATGTAATTGTATGCCTTTGTTATACATTTGTATATTGAGAAATGTGTTTTGAGTCGAGCTATTTAATATCTTGCACTGTTAATACCATGTACGTTTCTGTACAGTTTTACCGTTTTAACCGTAGCGTCTGTGTACATTCGGAAGGTAGAAGCATGTCCATTTTCTTATCCGTTCTTTTGTGTTTCGTTTTCTTGCATAGAGGTTAGTTTCGATTCAGTTTTTCATACTTTTTTTTCGTTCTCGTCTTTGTGTATTTCCGTTGAACTGTGCTTGTACTAGGTTTTCTTTTTCTTTCTTTCTTTTCTTTTTATATAATGTGGTATTTTCCAATCTGTACATGAACTGTAAAGTTTTATGGATCTTTACAAAAATGTTCAGAGATGTTTGTAAACACGAGCGAGAGAGAGAGAGTGTCAAAGCTTAACGGGAAGTTCTATCATATTTATTAAGCTCATCAGAAGATGGACAGTGTGTAATTTATTGTACAAATGTAAGCAGAAAAGCCTTTGAAATAAATGCCATAGTTTGTGACCTCGAATGTCCACTTTGGTTCCTATCAGAGATGACTGATGATTAATGTGTTTCACATTACTAGATCTACTGATCTGCAACCTGGATATATATATATATATATATATATCTCAATCTTACAAATTTTCTAGTCAATGTCAAGTTTGTTGTGATTACAAAAATACAATAATATATCCTCAAACTTAAGGTTTTCTATATAAATTATATAGAATTTTAAAATAAAAAAATTTAAATACAAAAAAATTTCAATGCAGAGGGATAGTAAATACACTATTTACAACTGTATTTTTTTATTTTTAAAAGTTATAATAATTTTATTATATATTATTTTAAATTATATATAAATTATATATATTTTATTATACATTATTTTAAATTATATATAATTTAAAATAATATATAATTTTACTGTTTTATTTAAAAAATGTAATACAAAAAATAAAAATGAAATTATATATATATATATATATATATATAATTTAAAAATATAATTACATATATTTTTACAATACAAATATATATGTAATTATGTATATTTTTATAATACAAATATAAATATATATATATATATATATATATCATTACAAAAATGTAAAATACAAATACAGATAAAAATTACATAAATGTTATTCTTTTATTATATGTAATTATATAGATAATGGATATTTATATACAGTTTTATTATTTTTTTATTTTAAAATACGTAAATATATGTTCTCAATGTTACAGTTTTCTATATAAAATTACATATAATTTCACAAAAACTCAATGTATAAAAAAATAAAATAGAGATAAAAGTTGAAATTAAATAGAGATAAAAGTTTTATATATATATATATATATATATATATATATATATTCTCCCTCTTGGTTTGCCATATAAAATTTATATAATTTGAAAATAAAAAATTAAATGTATATAAAAATGTAAAACAAATACAGATAGACAGATAGATAGTATAGATATGTAGTTTAAATAATGTAGTAATGTTATTATTAGTGTTTGTAGTGAAACTGGCAAAATGCTTCTATAAGCAGTTCCAGTCAATTTTAGTAAAACAAGTTCTATAAATAAATGTGATTTCTATAAATAAATACGAAGAAAGTCGCAGTGCTGCATGTTTTTAACCGAATAAACATTAACATTATACCCGCATCTTCGTTCAATGCAAATGTTGAATGTTATGCAATTGTAATTAAATTAGAAAAATAAATTAGAACAAAAGAAAAAGGAAAAATAGAAAGCACTTTTCAAGCACTTTAAAATTTTCCGTGAAGAGGGTTTTTAATCTTTCAGGCGTCCGCAGCGAACACTCCCACGGCACTTTCGTCATCAGAGGGGTCCTTTCGCTCCTCTGTGAGCACGTGCCCTGCAGGAGCAGCAGCAGAAGCAGACGCCGCCGCGATGATGGGCGGCAAACCGAGCGCGATCGCCGCGGGTGTGTGCGGCGCGGTCTTCATCGGGTACTGTATCTATTTCGACAGAAAACGACGCAGCGATCCGAACTTCAAAACCAGACTGCGTGAACGTGAGTCATGAGATCTAACGTTAGCTAGACTAGCTCACAAATTACTAGAGCGCTGGTTACGTAAGACTGATTAGTTTTAATGCAGTGAGCTGGCGTTTAGATTATAACACGACGATGTCTTGATAATAACTAACAGGTCAGTCACGTTCAGATAATAGACTGTAAATTGACCCCCGATGTGCTGCACGTATGAATGATTCTGGGAATCGGTTTGTTTGAATGACTCGTGTGAATGGTTCACCTGTGAGTCACCTATGAGATCATACTTTCATTATCGATCAGTCAAAATGAGTCACGTCACCAAGTGTAAATATAGTCTGATTTTAAGTGTTGTAGATGGCTGAATCGAATCAGTCTGAGGTCTTGGGTTTTGTTTGTCTTATTTCAAGGTTCGTACAGGGTGCTTAAAGTGCTTGAAGTACTTAAATTTGACTTTTTTTTTTTTTTTTTTAAATTAGCAACATAAAATAGCAACATTTCAGATAAGTAGTAGTGCTCGTATTAATCTTGCTGAAGACGCGAAAAGAGGAACAGATGAACCGATTCAATTGATTCACTTCGATCATTCATTTCAAGCGATTCACTAGCTAAAACGTCATCGTTTGTAATTTTTATTTAAAAAGCATGTGTAGTGATGGGTAAAAAAACGATGCTTTTCGAAACTCCGAATCAGTTCCATTGGGTCGCAATATTGATTCACTGTTTCGAAGCGCTCCAATCGGATCGCGAATCATTTGATTCAGATCGGGACTTCAAATCGCATATCGTGATTCATTTGAGTTAGATCGGTACTTCGGAGCGGGTTCGTCAATCATTTGACTTAGGTCGGAACTTAGCTTATCGAGAATCATTTAATTCAGATCGGGACTTCAAATCGCGAATCATTTGATTTAGTTCGAGACTTCAAATCAATCATTTGATTTAGATCGGGACTTCAAATGAATCATTTGATTTAGTTCGAGACTTCAAATCGCTGAATCATTTGGTTTAGTTCGGATTTCAAATCGCAATCATTTGGTTTAGATCGGGACTTCAAATCGCTAATCATTTGATTTAGATCGACTTCAAATCAATCATTTGATTTAGTTCGACTTCAAATCGCGAATCATTTGATTTAGATCGGACTCAAATCGCTAATCATTTGATTTAGTTCGACTTAAATCAATCATTTGATTTAGTTCGACTTCAAATCGCTAATCATTTGATTTAGTTCGAGACTTTAAATCGCTAATCATTTGGTTTAGTTCGGGATTTCAAATCGCTAATCATTTGGTTTAGATCGGATTTCAAATCATGAATCATTTGATTTAGTTCGGGACTTCAAATCGCTAATCATTTGATTTAGTTCGACTCAAATCGCTAATCATTTGGTTTAGTTCGATTTCAAATCGCTAATCATTTGGTTTAGATCGACTTCAAATCGCTAATCATTTGGTTTAGTTCGAGACTTCAAATCGCAATCATTTGATTTTAGTTCGGGACTTCAAATCGCGAATCATACGATTTAGATCGGGGCTTCAAATCGCGAATCATTTGATTTAGTTCGGGACTTCAAATCGCGAATCATACGATTTAGATCGGGACTTCAGATTTATTGATTCGCGATCCGTGCTCCGAGTCGTGACCTAAAGTGATAGTTCGCGAATCATTCGGAGTGTGGATCGTGAATCATTTGACTCGGATCGGAACTGATTCAGGAACGTTCGCGAATCATTATTCCGTTCGGAACTTCGGAGTCTAAAGACTTCGCGAATGTTTTTTTTCTGACTACTTTATTAAAAAATAGAACACTGAATCAAAGAAAAAGTCATTTAAAGTTCTGGAATTTCATTTTACTGTATCTGTACGAATCATGTATATAGGTGCATTAAGTAAAATAAATTAAAATTAAAATAAATCAGTACAGAAATCTATAGTTTAATGTGGTGTTTTCTTCTCTCTTTTCAGGGAGGAAGAAGCAGAGGGCTGCTCAAAATAAATCTGGACTTGCTCAAGTAGGTCAAACATCTGATCACATTTATATGTTTATGAATTTAATCATTAATATAGGCAATGTTTCTCTAGAGCATGAATTTTCAAGGTTTTAGATGCCACAAACCCCCAAATATGATGATTCCTGTGCCAAAAATATAACATTTTTAAAATGTAAAGAAAGCTATATATTTTTATGTGTAAAGACCTACTTTATACTGTTAAAGACTAATGAATATTTGTAAAAAAAATAATTGGAAAATACTAGATTTTGTTACATTTTTATGCATTACTATTATTTTCCATCACTATAGTACTGTATTTTTATATATTTTTAAGCATTTATTTTATTTCAAATGTTATTTGTTTTATAAAGCAATTTTAGTTCATTTTAATTTTTTTTTTTTTTTTTGTTTGCTTTCATTTATTTTAATAAAATGTAGTTAGGTTTTCTAAAATTAAAATATAAAAATTTTATAAAATTAAATAAAATTAAAATCATTTTTTTCCCTTTTGTTGGATCTTACTGTTTGTTTATTATGATCAGTTTTATTTTCATTTTCTCTTTTTAATATTTTTTTCCATTTATTTTAATCAAAATTAGTTGGGTCTCTCTTGTTTTTTTTTTATGTTTTTAATTTTTCTACTTAATTTGTTTTTGTTTTTTTTTTTAAATCAAATTAGTTAGTTTGTCAGGGCTTATTTATTTATTTATTTATTTTTTTAAATTCTCATATCCCAGTTTGAAAAGCTTCTCTAGAGTATATGGAGGTGATCAAGTTTCATCATATGCATGATATTGTCTGTCTTTATCTCTCAGCTGCCAGATCTTAAAGATGCCGCAGCCGTGCAGAAGTTTTTCCTGGATGAGATTCAGCTGGGCGAGGAGCTGCTGGCCCAGGGTGAGATGTCCATCTCAGTATCTTTTCCACAGGGTTTCTAAATCTACTCTGCCTGCCATAAAGTGTTAAACACCCAAATGTGTTCCTCAGGAGACTACGAGAAGGGTGTTGATCACCTGACCAACGCCATCGCTGTCTGCGGCCAACCGCAGCAGCTCCTGCAGGTGCTTCAGCAGACTCTGCCACCGCCCGTCTTCCAGATGCTGCTCACCAAACTACCAACAATCAGTCAGGTGAGCGCAACACGCATATCATACCCATCACCGCATTCTTATAAACCCCCCAAGAGCAATGTTATGTAGCTTCTGGGATATGAAAGAATGCAAAAGAAAACCAAGAACTTTCCAAAGCTATATGTCTTCGCAGTGACTACTAGCTATTTCACCTCTTGAACATTCAAATACCTGTTATTGATGAAGTAAACAAGTTGTGTTAATATAATAGTTCACCCAAACCTGAAAATGTGCTCACCCTCAGGCCATCCAAGTTTGTTTGCTCATCAGATTTGGAGAAATGTAGCATTCCATCACTTGCTCACCAGTGGATGTGAATGGGTGCCGTCAGAATGAGAGTCCAAACAGCTGGTAAAAACATCATCATAATCCACACCACTCCAGTCCACCAGTTAACATCTTGAGAAGACAAAAGATGAAACAAATCCATTGTTAAGACGTTTTTAACTAAAATATGAGTGTATAATTCATAGCACTTCCTCCAGTGAAAAAGTGGTTTGATCTGAATCAGGAGAAAAATCTGCACAGATCAAGCACCATTTACAAGCCAAAACAGCTTTAAACAAATATGTGGCTGGATTTTGATGAGGGACAACAGGAGATAGACTTTTTCGCTGGAGGAAGCGTCATTATGGACTCATATTTTAGCTAGAAATAATGGGTTGAAGTTAAAAACGTCTTAATCTTTTCAAGATGTTAAGTGATGGACTGGAGTGGTGTGGATTACTTGTGGATTATTGTGATGTTTTTATCAGCTGTTTAGACTCTCATTCTGACGGCACCCATTCACATCCATTGGTGAGCAAGTGATGCAATGCTACATTTCTCCAAATCTGATGAAGAAACAAACTCATCTACATCTTGTATGGCCTGAAGGAGAATACATTTCCAGCAAATGTTTATTTTTGGCCGAGCTGTTGCTTTAACCGTGATGATTTTTTCCCGTTCACAGCGGATAGTGAGTTCTCAGAGCCTGGAGGAAGATGACGTGGAGTGAATGTGACGTTTGTTTGTGTGTGATGATCCACTTGCTGATCTTCATTTCTCTCTGGTCTTTTATTTATGGCGCTCATTCCTGGGTTGCAAGGTCATCCTGATCACTGCACTCTCTTGTCTGTTTATAGTTTGCAATATCATAGTTCAAATAAAGAGGTGTTATATTTTTATTCCAGACATGATTTCTTGTAACATAATCACAGGTTTTTGGAATGCAAACGGAAGCATCAAATTAAGAGTTTAATGTTTTACTGATGAAGTGAGTTATGACGGTCATCACTTCATATGTTACGCAAAGCAGTTCCTTTAATGTGTCATTTTTGGATATTTGTCACATTCAGTGGTTGATTGAATGTTAGGATGGCTGATTTATTTGCGTTGTAATCAGGTTTTTGTTTATGAATCGTTTTGAGTATGGAAGTGTTTTGGGCACAGTTGTAATTTGTATGCACTGATCTTTAAAAAAAATAATTTCCTTTTTTGTATTCATTAAATACTTTAATCAAGAATGTCGTCACGCTCACATTATTAATGCTTTTCTGCATGTGTTTTTGCTGTTTTACAGCTCATTTCACTGCAGTCCTCTGGTCATTGTACAATTGCAGTGTTCTTCCTCTAGGAGGCAGTGCGCAAACACAGATTATTATAAACTATACACTTCATATGAGATTTACTTACAGTTGTCTAAATTGAAAAGACACAGGATTTACGTTAAAACACATTTATCCTGATTTAATTAAGCAAAGACATTAAGCTATTGGTCAACAAAGACTTTTAAAACTTTTTAAAAATGTTATAATGGCAAAATATAACATTAAATATTGTGTGCAAATGGTTGCACATTTGCCTCAGTATTCAGATAAACTACTACATTAGCCAAAATGACAAATGAACCAAAAGTAATACAAGCAGATTATTTGATTGTTGTTTTACCAAGAGTCACAAATGTGAAAACACTCTAGCAAATATTTTTTATCTTTAAAATGCAAGCAATTATTTTGAAAATGGTTAATAACTACAATAAATGCTTTTATAGGTCTTAAAATAAATTAGCTTTAATTTTTATATTTTTAGAGCTTATTTTATTTTATATATATATATATATACATACATTTATTTTTATTTTATTTTTGTCAGTTTTTGTTTTAGAAATTTTAGTACTTAATCGTTAGTACTTTAGTTAAAACTTATTTTCAGTTAGAAACATTTCTAATTTTCATTTAATAATATTATTTAATATTTATATATGATATTCATATTTATATTATATCAGCTTTATTTCCATTAACAAAAACTTTTTCATTTTAAATGAAAAGTGCAATTTGTTTTCAAAAGTTTTTCTTTAAAGTAAAAAAGACATGATAGCAATCAAAATATATTGTCACAAACGTGAAAACGCTTGCAAAAGCTGAAAACTAAGATTTTCTTTGAATCCAAACAAACATTTTGAAAATTACTGATAGTTGTTATAAATACTATAATGGTATTTATTAATATTTTATGGTGTTTATTAATATAATTAGCTTTTTTTTCATTTTATGTGCATTTTTTTAAATATTTGTATTAATATTTTAGTTTTAGCAGTTGACAAAGTATAATTTGTTTATATTTTCATCTAATACTTAGATTTTATTTTTTTATTCATAAATAGTTTTCATTAAAGTGAAAAATACATTACAACTGATTACTGTCACACAGACTTACAAAGTTGAAAACTGAAATGTGAATTTTTAAATGCATGCAATTATTTTGTAAATGATTAATACTTATAGAAAAATGTTAAAATAATCAGTGTTTTCTCTCACTGTAAACTGGGATATTGTTAAAATAAAGCTCTTCCCATCCCTGTTTCTCTGTGGTTTCTCTAAGCACAAATGTTTGGACATGATAATTCCCATGTGAAACACCGAGCGTAAATCTGACTGCTGGGAAGGTTAGGATGTTCTGATGGGCTGGAGTTTGTGAGTTCTGCTGATCTACTGTATGTGTTTTGGGTTTGAAATGAACGTGGAATCTGGCACTGCTGGATAACTGAAGTGTTCGCTGGAGAAGCCGGCAGAAATAAATCCACCTTCTGCCCTGTCCGTCCAACTGCGCTCAGATTTTCCAGGAATAACGATGTGGACAGATTTATAAATGGAGACCGCAGCGGATTCGGCTCTGCTGTGCTGCATAATGCAGGGAACCTACAGACTATTTTAGTGAAGCATTTATCATATCCATTCAGTGTCAAATAT
Organism: Labeo catla; assembly: GCA_012976165.1. NCBI lineage: Eukaryota > Metazoa > Chordata > Actinopteri > Cypriniformes > Cyprinidae > Labeo > Labeo catla. The sequence continues at coordinate 152,250 of VONZ01000210.1, read as the reverse complement.
TAAATGATTTGTCACCATTTTATTCTTAGTTTCAAACATTTGTGACCTTGGACCACAAAACCAGTCTTAAGTAGCACTTGTATATTTGTAGCAATACCCAGCAATACATTATATGGGTCAAAATGATCAATTTTTTTAATGCCAAAAATCATTAGGATATTAAGATCATGCTCCATTAAGATATTTTGTAAATGTCCTACCATAAACATATCAAAACTTAATTTTTGATTAGTAATTTGCATTGTTAGGAATTTCTTTTGGACAACTTTAAAGTTGATTTTCTCAATATTTAGATTTTACACCCTCAGATTTGTTTAAGGTTTAATTCACCACTCATGCTCACGGTTCAGTGTTAGTTTATTTTATTTATATTATTTATTAATAATATACATTTATATCATTTTTAAATATTTAATAATATTTAATGTTTTGAATTAGATTTAATATTTGTAGTTTTCATTCTGTTTAAATTGTATTAAATTAGTTTTTTCAGTTTATCTTTAGTTTTATTCATTTTAGTTGTATGTTTATATATATATATACCACTTAATCACAGATCAGCCTCAAACAAAACGAACTCCTCCCTTTATTTCTATGTACATTTTAGTCATTATTGTTTTATGACAATTTTCCTATGAGTAATAATGACAGTTATGAATTTCGGCGTATGTAAGACTAGAAGACTAAGAAAACTGTTGCCAATTCTAAACTTTTGCGACTAATTTAAATGTCGACACTCGACCGCAAGGGTCGAACGCAGGGTTGCCAGGTCTGCGAAACAAAACAGTACACAACTTTTGCTTTAACCTGCGGCAAACGTGTCAAAGTTTCGAGGGAAAATCGCGGACTTGGCAACACAGCGCATGTTTACGAAATGCAGCGTAGTGGAACGTAAAAAACGAATGGCGTAGAAAAAATACGTAGGCGCGTTGCACGCTGTTACCGGAAACGCCTCAGGCGCACTGTGTATAAAGCGGAAGTAATTGCATAAACAACAAATATCTGCCAATTATCAGAAACAGCAAATCATCCGCCATAAAACAAATAATAATAAGAGGAAACAACAAATCAACGAATGTCCATATGTTAGGATTTGATCAGCAGATGGAATGTCAGTTAAACAACGAACTCTTGTTTAAACCGGAGGATACCATTAACGCTTATGAGGAGGATTTAATCACTGGATTTGGCGAAGTTTACCAGGTTAGTAGCATCAGATCTGTGAAAGTGTTTTAAGGCCTTTAGTAGCAACTGAACTGGAAATACACGATCAGAATTGTATGTTTACATGTGTTTATGAGTTGTGCCTGTGAAATCTATTTTAAAAACGTATTTAAGAGTTTTTTCCCGCGCCGTATTTGTGTATTATTCTGTCCTACAAAAGACAAAACACAAAAACTCAAGATTTTATAAAATTGGGTTAACTGAGATCACAGGTGCTCACTGTTTTGCATGTTTCTGCATTGTTTACGTTATCTTGTTAAAATTACTTTAATTTTACAAAAGATTTTATATATATTTGTCATTTATCTTTATTTGCTTTATATGTTTTGGCTCCTGACTCCGTCATGTGCACTGTATACATTGTATGTGTACTAATGAACAGTGTTGAAAAGTTTATCAAATCATAATTTTTACTGGATGTTAGTTTACAGATGAATCGTGAGTTGGTGTCTGGGAGTATCCACAGAAAAAAAAAAAAAAAAAAAAAGAAAGAAAGGAAAAAAAAAAGTTTTGAGGTGAATTCCCCCTTTGCAGGGAGTTTGATTGACAAATTATCTGACCAATCATAACACCGAATCCAATATTTTGTTCCACAAACAAACCAGACAGTAGAAGGTAAATTGACTTTGGTGGACTTGAACAGGAACTGTGCATTTATGTGTTTTTTGTGATTAAAACAACTTACCTTCTGATGTTTATTCGTGTTTATTCTGTGCTATAAATTGTAGTAAATATGAAGAGATGATCGGTTCAAGTTCAGATTGAACTAAGGCACAAATGGTATTTATTGGTTGAATTTTTTTTGAAAAATGACAGTTTGAAAGCTGTCTGTCTTGTCTGTCGGTGTTGTTAGTTTCCTCTTTGATTTGCAGTGTTTTTTTAATGGCATGAGAACAAAATGTGTAATGTGAGAGTGCCATGGTTTGTTGGATGTAGCAACAGTAACTAAAGGGGGCGGTTCTTTGCGAATGGTTTGTCAATTAGTGTTTGTAAGAAATAGTTCAAAATCATTTGCTGTGGAGAAAATGAATGGGAGGACTAATCTAATTTCAGTTTGATGGATTCATCAGCCAGTCATGTTGTTGTAATTGTAAACTGATGTGTGTGTGGTTTTGTGGCGATTGCTTAGTGGCTTTGCCGAAGTTTAAACAGTGATGTCATGTTTTTATTGGTGGCTTTTGTGTCTGAGTTTGTCTTTGAAATGTCGACCGTTTCTTTGGTACTGTAAGTTTACCATAATGTAAACAAAGTAATGATGTCATAGGGTGATTTTCATTACAGAATGGTTATTAATGTCAATCAAGTGATCTTTTTCTGTTTGAATGGGCATTTCTTGGCTAGTAGAAAGTGTAAAGTCTGCCAGACTTTATGCCGCAAGTCATAAGCCTGATTAAACAAGACTCGGTCCAGTTTCAGAGGAGTTTGGGAGGGTCTGTTTGGCTTGAATAAATACAAATTGTGATATTTTATGCGCCTTTACTCGAGCCTTAATTAGTTTTGTTTTGGAGAAACATGTTCAGCTGCTTTAAGCTTCATTCACACAGCAGTAAAGCGTCAGAGAGCTTCTAATGACCACAGCAGAGGAAAGGGTTTGGTCGCTTTGGAAGCTTCCCTGCTGGAAGACAAATACAGGCCTAATTATTTTTATCCAAGTCTGCAGCTGGTTTCTTTCTTTCTTTTTTTGCTGTGTTTGGAAGGTGTAGTCTGGCGCTCGGCGCTGCCAAGAGACAGGAACTGGAAAATACTTCTCTGAAAGAGAAAATAAAATATGAAAGCGTAACCGGAGCCAAGAACGGTCGAATAAAAACATAATGACAGACGGTGTGTTTTCCATGAACTCATGCACTCATACCAAAGCTGCTCCTTCCCTTACTTTTATAAGACGGGAAAAGTGTGTTAAGAGGGAAGCTGCTGAGATTTGATTTCGGCTTTAAAGGGATAGTGCACCCAAAAACAAAAAAAACCTGTCATTTGTTTACCCTTGTTTATATGAATTAAAAAATAGCATGACTTAAGTGCAGTATAACATTATGTAAATACTACATCTGCTGTTGTTGCTGTTGTTGTTGTTGTTGTTAATATTGCCTTAAAAACTTGTATAATTTAATTTAACTTATGTTAATTTATTAATGGTTTAATTACAAAAATTACATTTTAAAGGCACTATGAACCTTTTTTTATGACTTCAACAACATTCTATGAATTTAACAACAGTTTGCAAAAACAGTTTACTTTTTTAATTTTAAATGTAATTTTTTTTTTTTTTTTTTTAATGAAATTTTACTAAGCGTATCACTCTAAAAAAAAAAAAAACCATGGCTTTATGCAGTTATTCACCTCAATAAAATGTAGTCTTTTAGAATTTAATCAAATGAAAATTAAATAAGTATTTTATATTTTAGTGCACAACCAATAAAATTATAATTTTCTTTAAAAAAAAAAAAAGAAATCTTACTGACACAAGTAAGTTTATAAGTCAGAAGAGAAGAAAGCTGATTTGTGGTGTTGTTCTGCGGCCAGTTGCGAAAGCTTTCTTATGAATCTTAAAAGCTACTGGCGTTGGAACAAAATGCAGCGTCAGCATTGTTAAAATTCAGTAGCTAAGCATTTGGTGTTGTACTTGCTTAGTAATAGTGTGGTGCAGGTATGACGTCAGAACCAGTAAGGCTAATTGCCCATGGAGGTTTTCAATTCATGTGTAAAATAAGGCTTGTGGTAAGCATGACTTTACCACACTTTGACATGTCATTCTAAAAGGAAAAATGCACACACCCATGTTGAAAAATGTGAATTTTGAACCAGTTAATTGGTAAATAGATGAGAGTTTGGGGTGTGAGTATATAACTTCAGACCAAAGAAAAACAGCAGGTGATTGTACAGACTGTAATTCTGCAAACCATGTTTAAATGCGAGTTTGTTATAGTTTCAACAGGGGGCACTGTTGCTCCAGCCTCTTGGATAACCTCCCTGGCTCTCTAGTCTTCATGGTGTTGACTAGTTTACCACCAGAACCTGTGGGCTGACATGATTAAAGGAGATCTCTGACAAATGAGCGTGTCATTATTTTATTAGTTTATGTGTGTAAACTCCACTGTAAAATTGCTTTGTGTGTTTGCATGGCAGTAACATGCATTGAATAATTGAAATGTTTTTTTTCTTTCATTTTGCATGCATGCCTTGTGCAAATAAGGCTTACAATCATAGGCATGTGCCTTGATCACAATGCATGCGTTTCAAAACAGGCCACCAGATTACCAGACAATCAGAAAGGCATTGCAATGTGTTGTCGTTCAGCTTTCGCTGCCAACTGTGTGTACGTGCCAGTGTGATAGAGAAAGAGAGAGAGAGGGTTCAGCCTGAAATGGATCATGGTGCAAGCGAGGAGAAAGCCGAGCGCTGTCATGCCAGCAGGCGCTGAGGAAATGTAAACCGAGTCACAGTCGTGCTAATAATAATGGCGGCGTGTTGCAGGGGCAACGGTGGGGGGATTTTAATTACCAAAGCAGTCTTAAGCCCTGTGTCATGCGTTGCAAAAAAATACAGAGGGGGGAGGGGGAAAAATCCTTGGCACTTCCTAAAAATAAAGAGAGGTGTACGTGCTTGGAGTGCTAACAGCTGTGCCATCTGATCCAACAGGCCAGTTCCTTGTAGGGATCAAATCCCCTCACATTTTACTGTTTTGTGCACTGGATTTTGCAGTTTCTGTTCTTTTAGGAAAAATTCTGCATTGTGGTTCAAAATGTTTAAAGGAACATTTTGCCCAAAAATTAGAGGACTGTAGCATTAATGTGACACATTATTATTCACTACAGCGCTTCCCCAAGTGATCTACTGCATCTAGTTTAACGTTAAGAGCATGTAAAAACAAACAACGTTTGATGATTTTATTGATGTGCTGATGTGATGCATCAAAAGGCACAGTATTTGATTTGAAACGATGACAACATTGTCACATTTTCTGTGCTGACTTTTAGGGAAAATATGCAAGATGCATTCTTGTTAATTTTTAAAGGAACAATTTGCCCGAAAATTAGAGGACCACGGCATTAATGGAGTAAAATTTAAGTCATTATTCACTGAAGAGCTTTCCCAAATGAGATACTGCATCCAGTTTAACATTAACTGCATGTAAAAACCAACAACGTTTGATGGTTTTATTGATGTGCTGACAATATTTGATTTGAAATGATGACAACATAGTTGTTTTTAGGAGAGCTATTGCTCAAACAGATGAGCATCGTGCTTGCAACACTAAAGTTTTCTGGAGTTAGTCAAAATCAGGCCTTTCTCACATTTTCTGTGTGACTTTTGGGGTGAATTATGCAAGATGCATTCTTGTTCAAAATATTTAAAGAAAAGTTTGCCCAAAAATTAGAGAACCGCTGCATTGCGTGACAAACTGAGTAAAGTTTAAGTCTTTCACTGAAGCACTTCCCCAAATGAGATATTGTATCCTGTTTAACCTTAAAGGCTTATAAAAAACAACAAAGTTTGATTTTATTTATGTGCTGATGTGATGCATCAAAAGGCACAGTATTTGATTTGAAACAATGACAAAATATTTGTTTTTGGAGAGCTATTGCTCAAACAGTAGAGCATGGTGCTTGAATCACTAAAGTCATAAGCTTGATTTTTCAAGAAATGCATGAACCTTGATTGCAAAACAAGTTGCTTTAGATGTTTACATTTATGCATGTAGCAGACACTTTTATCCAAAGTGACTTACAAAAAAGGTACTTATTTTCAAAAATAATGAAAATAATGAAAATAAATAAATACATAAATAAATGGAAAATAAAAAAATGGCTTGCAATGTGTTTTACAGCTTTATATTTTCATGTATAAAGACCCAATTTATGCTGTGAAAATTTAATATTACAAGTGTGTAAAATATATTATTTGAGAAATATTTAGTTTCTGTTGTTATATTGTTCATTTCTTTTTTTTTTTTTTTTTTTTTGCCAATTTACTATAGTACTGTAATGTTTTTTCTAAACATATTTAAATTTATTTTATCACCATTTAATTTAATTTTAGTGTGTTACTGTTATTTTTTTTATCTTTTAATGTTGTGCTGTACTGTTGTGCATAATTTTTAATTGTATATGCTTAAATTTAATTCATTTAAAATTTATCTATTATTTGTTTATTTATTTATTATTTTATTTTTAATTAATTTTTTTTAATCCCAATTTTTAAACCTGTGATCCTTGCAACAAGCATGAATTTCAGTTTAACAAGCGCTGCTCATTTCAGGTCAACTAGGTGCCACATGCTTTGAAGGTCAGGGTAGATGCAGAGTCGTGTTTCGGAAACCTTCATGACATGCTGATTGGTTGAAAGACTATCTGAGGTAAACATGCGCACGCATACGCGACGTGTCCCGCCTGGATTGGCGCTGCAGGAATGCCATTCACCGCTTTAAATCGGGCCGTAGGGGCTCCTCAAAATCATCTCACCCCCTCGAGTCGCTGCATTGTTGACGCTTATCCACCCCGACAGATCATTACATAGCTGTGTCTGAAAGTGCAGAGCAGCAGATTAAATGACTGCTCCGCACGGGGACGAGGCCTTGAGCGAAAACATTAAAGGCGTAGATGTTTTTCTTCCTCCTCAAAGTGAAGGAGATTATATAAAACTCAAGCTCTGTTCTCTGTCAACGCTTGTCAGTATTATCTGACACATCTTGGCAGGAACTCCCAGAGAAGTCCTTCTTTTCTTTTCCCTTCTTTTCTGTCGTTACGTTTCATGGCAGAAGAGGTAAACAACAGGTTAAATAAACACTGGTTTTCGTTTTAACCGTCTTCCCGTCTCATGACGTGGTCCGCTTTTGAAATCCCAAGCCGGGCCGTGTTGTTTTGCGTACTGTAGGTGCTGCATTGACTTGTAACAAATCCTTTCCCTCAGGAGACGCTTCAGGAGGGATTAATGGTGAGGGCGGGACTCCCCGTTTTCCCATTGCCACGGCCCCAGCCGTTCTGTATTTTTATCCCAGCCAAGGGAATGGAGGCCCAAGCTAAGCTCCTGTTTCCTCATGCCCTGATTCTCTGAGACGAGCTGTGAGGGGAACATGTAAATAATGCATCAGGGAAACTGAAGGCAGCACTGTGGCGGCCATGATGAGGCGTTTAGCCAACGTGCTAGACAGAAGAGACAACAACAAATCACTTACTATTACTAGTAGAACTGCAACTTGGACTCTAAAGGCACACTGAGAACTATAACTATAACAACTATATTAACATTATGTTTGGTATAAGCACATCTACAACTTTAAATGCTTGCAGACTTTAAAGTCTGCTGGATTCTGATTGGCAATTTTATCATTTATTCAATTTTATTGAATAAAAAAATGTTCTAAAAGTGATTCCAAAGATACCATTTTTTAAGTTGTTAAATTTATGTTTGTGGTGTGGACTTCGATGTTTTCATGGAATTAGAACTGTTATTAAAACTTATAGTTATCATTCTTGTTGTGAACTGGAATTAGGACTTGAGCTATTAAGTAACCACTTAGCAACCTGCTGAAAACAACCTGTAACATACTAGCAACTGCATAGCAACACGCTAACAACAACTCTGAATACTTCAGTAACCGCATAACACCCACAACACCTTAGAAGCTTCATGGAAACATGCTAAAACCCAGAATCAGAACACACAGCAACACCCTGGAAACCATTTTTTGTGCATTTGAACTGCATAGGAGCATGATAAAATGCCTCGGAAAACTTTAGCAACCCCATAGCAACATCCTGGCAACCATTACAACACTTTAAAACTGCATAGAACCATGATAAAACCTCTCAGAACACCTTAGATACCACATAGCAACACCTTGGCAAACAGCCACAATACCATGGCAACTACAGTACACAGAAACATGCAAAGCTGCTGGAAACACTTTAGCAGTCGCATAGCGACGCCCTAGCAACCACTCACAACACTTTAAAAACTGCATAGAAGCATACTAAAACTGCTCAGAATGTCTTAGCAGTCGCATAGCAACTCCCTGGCAACCACTTATAATACTTTAGATACTGCTTAGAAACATGCTATAACCCCTCAGAACACTTTAGCAACCTCATAGCAATGCCTAGGATCTACTTTATGTAGAAAAATGCACTGAGTCACTGAGAACATTGTAGCAATCACGTAGCAATGCCCTAGCAACCACTCACAACACTTCAGACACCTGCGTAAAAACATGTTAAAACTGCTTGGAATTCCTTAGCAACTGCACAGAAGTGCCGTGGCAACCACCTACAACACCATAGCAACTACAGTACATAGAACATTTTAAAACCGCATTTAGAACACCTTAGCAAGCCCATAGCAACGTCTTGGCAACCCCTCACAATACTTTCAAAACTGCACAGAAGTATACTAAAGTCCCTCACAACACCTTAACAACCACATAGCAATGCCTTGGCAACCACCCACAACACCCTAGTAACTACAGTACATAGAAACATGCTAAAACTGCCCAGAATACCTTAGCAATCGCATAGCAACACCCTGGCAACCACTCATAACTCTTTAGAAACTGCATAGAAATATGCTAAAATTCCTCACACCTTAATAGCCACATAGCAACATCTTGGCAACCAGCCACAACACCCTGGGAACTACAGTACATAGAAACATGCAAAGCTGGTGAGAACACTGTAGCAACTGCATGGCAACACCATAGCAACCACCCACAACACTTCAGAAACTGCATAGGAATATAATTCATTCCTCACAACATCTCACAACAACAGCTACATAGCAACACCTTGGCAACCACCCGCAACACCTTGGCAACCACCCACAACACCCTAGAAACTACAGTACATAGAAATGTGCTAAAACCACCAGAATACCTTAGCAATTACATAGCAACACCCTGGCAACCACTCACAACTCTTTAGAAACTGCATAGAAATGTGCTTAAATCCCTCACAACACCTTAACAACCACATAACGTCTTGGCAACCAGCCACAACACCCTAGTAACTACAGTACATAGAAACATGCAGAGCCACTGAGGAAATGTAGCAACTGCATGGCAACGCCTTAGAAACCAACCACAAACACCTTTGAAGATGCAGTACATAGAAATATGCTAAATTTGCTTAATTTCTTAGGAATCACATAGCAACGCCTTGCCAACCACCCACAACACTTTAGAAACTGCATAGAAATATGATAAATTCCTCACAACACCTTAACAGCCACTTAGCAACACCTTGGCAACAACCCACAATACCTTAAGAACTACAATAACATAGAAACCTGGAAAAACTGCTGAGAAGACCATAGCAATCGCAAAGCAGTGCCATCACAACCCAGTTTTTACGTTGTCTTGTGAAACTGCAGAAATGTAGTGTCAGTGTCTAGTTCCTAATGTTTGTTTATTTGAGCTTTCCATGGGCCGGTCCGGCTGTTAGATGACAAATGCGAAAACTCTCTGGATTTGTTTCTGGGAACATGATTTGAGTCATTTTTCCTTCTCAAAGCAGCAGAAGGATAAAGCTGGCGTCAACAATGAGGTCTGTCTTCCTGCGCGGGATGATAGCGTGTGATAGTCAGCGCTGTGTAGTTTCAGATTGCAGCTCTCCATTGCTGCTGCTGGAGCCCAGCGATCAGAGAGACACACAACACTGCTGAACACATGAATGGATGATCTGTTGGCGCATGAATGCGGCGCTGTGTGGAGAGCATCCAATCCCGCTCGGCGCTAGCTGCCCATTGTTGGGCTGCTGATCGATGCACACATACACGCTAACCCATTATTCAATTATTTTGAAAAATGGACACATTTTGTGATGCCATTTGATCTCTGATTCAAGATGGCAGAATAAACTGAACTCAAAATCTATTCCAAAACCTAGTCAGCTGCTTACCAAGACAGCATTTTAAAGCGTAAGTGCGTGAAAGCTGCTCCCATAGGAAGGATAAAATGGCTTCCTTTTAAGAACTGAAGCCCATCTCAAGTGTCTTGAAACTGAAAATGAATGCCGCCTTCATGCTTTACCTTTAGAATTAGTTGCTTTTGTGTGCGCAGCATTTAGGATCTTGCATGCACAGCTCTTTCTTCTTCCATGTTTTGGTTTGAGAACAGAAATGGAACAGGGCAGGAATGTTTCCTTTTTGAAAAAAATAAGCATTTTATTGTAATGAAAGTGTGCTTGTAGTGCACTTCATATTTAAAAGTTGTTTTTTTGTGTGTGTGTGTGCATGTGTTTGACTATAATGTAATATTAATGAAGTAAAAGGTTCAAATACATGTACTCAAAGAGATGCTTAAGTGCAGTTTTTAAAAAGTGCACTTTGCAATGTCAAATTAAAAGTTTTGCTTGAAAGGAGAAGTCCACTTCTATGCACATCGGGAATGCACCTCCCGATCTACATATATCCGACTATGTTCGTGCGAATCATTCGTTATCCAGCTTCACCTACAGCAGAAGTGAGTATAAGCGTTTTTTTTGTTTTTTTTTGTTTTTTTTTATGAATCTTTGCGATCGCCTTTCCTTATAACGTGGTAGTTAGGAAGTTTAGCGGTTAAATGCGGCTAAAGTAAACAAGCTCGTCACTCCACAGAGAGAAGAGAGGGGCGGGCGAGCAGAGCTCATTTGCATTTAAAGGAACAACCCCTTAGAATGAGATGATTTTTTTTTTTAACCAAAGTATATTAGAGACTTTTCATTAAGACCCTAAAGAATCATATCAACTTGTGGAAAATGGGCATCTGATGACCCCTTTAAGTTGTACTTAAGTACTCTTAAATGTAACTCCTACATTTAACAAATGCATTTTATGTACTTTAAAACTATAGTGCACTTTCATTTAATTGCAAATAACATGTAAATAAGTCTCTGAGAACTTCACATTCAGTTTGCACTTAAGTATATTATTTCCGCAATAAGAAAGTATGCTGAAGTGTATCCCTTGCTTTAAAAAAAAAAAAGTGCTTAATTGTATTGAATGTTCACTTGTAGCATGTATTTTAACAGTATATTGTTAAACAGACCGTAGGCTAAAAAGTCTGAAAGACAGTAAGTTTAACTAACTGCCTTTAATATGAATTTATACAAATGTCATTTAATTGCTAATAACTTGCAATGAGGCGTCAGAGAACATTATGTTCAGTTTGCACTTAAGTATATTATTTCCATAATAAATGTTTTGTTTTTTGTTTTTAAAGTATGTTGAAGTCTACCTGTTTCACAAGAGATTTCTTTGTCTTTGATACATCTTTTGAGTGATTGATTCTATACAGAAGGGTCATTGCCTTATAAGTATAGAGAAAGCCACCCCACATCTATTGTTGACAAATGCGCAGATGTGTTCATCTCTCCCACACACTTCCAAAGCTGCTTGGAAAGCACATGCTTTGCTCCACGCATATCTACTTTATTCAGAGAGATCAAGGGATGCGTCTCGCAGCGGCGGCCCACACTTTGACCTCAAGGTTACTTCGGCACATCTGACTGTTACTGAGAATGTCTTGTGTATATTTGACCTTTCAACAGCTGCGGCCACTTCACATTACAGCATTGATGTTTCTCTAGCTGTGCGTCCTTCATTCAGCCATGAATGTTAAAGGAACAGTTCAGAAAATGAACATTTTCTGAAAATGAACTCACCCTCAGGCTATCCAATAATAAATGAGAAATGTGTCATTCCTTCACTTGCTCACCAATGGATGTGAATGGGTGCCGTCAGAATGAGAGTCCAAACAGCTGCTAAAAACATTACGACAATCCACAAGTAATCCACACCACTCCAGTTCATCAGTTAACATCTTGAGAAGCAAAAAGCTGTGTGTTTGTGAGAAACAAATCCATCAAGCCGTTTTTAACTCTAAACTGTCGTTTCAGGCCAAAATTCGAGTCTGTAATCCATAATAACACTCATTCACTTTCACAATAACATTGATTTCATGTTGATTTTAACAATGCGTAGTTTGCATAAACATATTGCAACACTGAAATCGTCGTTTCTAGAATGTTTTATCATTTACTTGCAATATTGTCTGGAACAGGTTTTCAAATTATTGCATTACAAGACCAGTTTATCGTATGTTTCAGTGGTGTTGCAGAAACATTAAAACAACTGAGAAAACATCTTACCCGGAGGGTTTTTAACATGAGTAAACCTTTGATATAAATTTTTCTTTAGGCCAAGGGATAGCAGGCAACTTTCCAAACAGCTTATCTTTCTTTGTGGTCCAAGACATGCAAAAATAAGCACATAAAATCAGTTGGAGTTGGAGGGCTGATTTTATTTCGAGGTCATAAACTTGTTTTCGGCACGAACGTTTTGACCTGAAACATGCAACTCTGGTCTGTTTGGTTTTGTTTGACTCTTTAAAGTTCAAATTTTTAATCTCAAACATGAACATGTTAGTTTCACCTTCAGAAACACTAACAAAAATAGTTTTCTAGAAGCTCTACTTCTGCAAATCAAACCTCAGCTTCGCAGTCGGTTGTTTTCTTTTTCTTTCGTTTTCCCGTTTTTAGCAGCTTTCACTATGAAACGGCTTAAACTTATGTCGTTAAATTGCCAAGGTAACATTTCATCTAATATTTTTTTTTTTTTTTTTTTTTACTTTAGCCTTCATTTAACCTTATTTTAATTTAATTAATTTATTTTAGCTTTATTTTATTTCAGCTTTAATTTAGCTTTATTTCAGTTAATTTAGCCTTATTAATTTTAGCCTTATTTTAAATTTTATTTTATTTTATTTTATTTTATTTTAATTTAACTTAAATTTATTTTAGGTTTTTAGCTTTAATTTATTTTAGCTTTATTCAAATTAATTTAGTTGGTTTTTCAAGTTTACGTTTTTCATCTAATTTTTATTTTATTTTATTTTTTTATTTTATTTTTATTTTAGCCTTAATTTAATCTTATTTTATTTTATTTTAGCCTTAGTATTTTATTTTTTGTTTTGTTTTGTTTTGTTTAGTTTAGTTTTATTTTATTTTATTTTAGCCTTATTTTAATTTAGCTTTAATTTATTTTAGCTTTATTTTATTTCAGTTTTAATGTATTTTAGCTTTATTTCAATTAATTTAGTTGGTCTTTCAAGTTTAAGTTTTTCATCTAATTTATTTTATTTCAGCTTTAATTTATTTTAGCTTTTATTTTATTTCAGCTTTAATTTTAGCTTTATTTTATTATTTATTTTATTATTATTTTAGCTTAATTAATTTAGTTGAAGTTTTTCATCTAATATTTTATTTTTTTATTTTATTTAATTTAATTTTATTTTATCGTTTCATATGAAACTAAACATCTTATTCTTGTTTTTAGGAAGTGAGACCATGTTAGTCCAACTACCAAGAGATGTTTGACTTTCTAAAGCTAAATATGTCCGTAAAATGTTTTATAGTATTTAGAGTGGCTCTGTTCCTAAACTTAGTTCTGTCTACCATTTACATAAGCAGCTTCTTCTAAGGCGGCATCCTCGTAAGTGACCGATATGGAACGTTCAACGTAGGCAGCAGCTCTGTGCGTCATACAAATAGAGACTTGCATAGATAGTTAAACCAAAAATGAAACTTGTCATCATTTACTCATTCTCAAGTTTTTGGCATAAATTTAACATGGATAATTTTACAAAAAGTATTTTTGACACCTACTCTGTACACATACCTGGGTCTAAAATGACCTGAATGTGAAACTTATTTTTTTTTTTTAGTTTTACCAGAGGGTTAAAATGCCTACATAGGCATTGCTGTAGGCCATTTACAGTACAGCAATATTTCATACATTATTTAATCTTTGCAACAAATTCACCTGCTCAGCCAATATTTCTGTTCTGAATTCATTTAGCTCATCTGTGAACCATAGATGTATGGAATTATCAGCAACATCTCAATTACTGCATGCATATTTCCCTAAGCTGGCCATTATACGGAGGAAGGACACCAATACGGCGCTTGCGCTAATCTGATGTACAGAAAATGACCTGCGCAAATTCAGTTAAAACAGGCCTGTTTGGAAATCCGCTTTCGCTGTTGTAACAGGATACATGTGTCTGAAAAGTAGACCTGGCAATGCACTCCTCAGCTTCCTGCCTTAAAACCTTGTGGTCCTCTTATGAGCAATTAAATTACACTGGAGAAGACAACTTCAGTTTCGTGAAGGAAGTAGCTGAAGTTTGCAGGGAGGCAAACTCGATTGCTATCGATTTAAACCGGTTCGTCTGAAGGATTTCGTCCGTCAGCGTGTCTTGTTAGGCGTAGAGGCCGGGGATAGGGGAAGCGATGATGTCATTTCCTCCGAGATGAGGCCTGTCGGATGACATCATGTGTTGTTTCTGAGCACCTAATGGCTGGGGTTTTCTATTGTGTTACATGAAACCTCAACCTCATGAGGACATCGACTGTCTGTTAACTTCAGAATGAACTGTATGGCTGGGTTGAACCTCAAATACGTCTGATTAACCAATGACGGGAAAATAAAGCCAAAAGAAACTGCCTTTAATAATTACTCAGAAAAGACTATATATAACATTTTGTCAATGTTCTTTGGCTTGTCATTAATGATCTTGCAGACAACAATTTGGGAATATTCACAAAGTGGCATTGCATGTATGTTGGTTTTCTGACCGATACTGACTCCAGAACACAAAATGTGTTATATATTGAAGCTCGCTAACAAATCTACATTTACAGTAGATTCTATTCTATTATGGTAATTCTATTACTTTTGCAGTTAATTCTGGCATTACTTGTTTAAAAACTTAAGAGAACATGTTTAGACCATATTTTACCCTAAAATCAAAGTAATTTTCGGTTTGTGCATTGACTTAATTTTAGTAATAATACATATGATAATTATGAATAATACAATTAATTAAATATTTAATAAATTAATATTTCTTTCATTTTAGCTTCAGTAATGTCAGTACTTCATCTTAAACTTAATTTTAACATTTGTTTCTTTTTTTAATATTTTCTGTTTAGCTTTAATAATTATAATAATATTAACTTATTAATAATACATATTAAAATAAATAAATACTAATAATAAAAAAATTAAATTAATATTAGATTAATGTTTAATTCAGTTTAGCTTCAATAATGTCAGTACTTCAGCTTAAACTTATTTAATTTCATTACAATGCCAATGCAACTTTTCTAATTCTATTTTTTTATTTTATTGTTTTTTTTTTGTTGTTGTTGTTTTTCAGTTTAGCTTAATTGTAATATTAAAATTATTAATAAATATTAAAATATCAATTATAATAATAAAATTAAATGTAATAAATATTAAATGAATTGATATTTATTTCAGTCTAGCTTCATTAATGAATTTAAATTTAATTTTATTACAATGCCAATGCAAATTTTCTCATTTTTATTTATTTATTTATTTATTTATTTATTTTTTTTAGTTTTAATATTTTCTGTTTGGCTTAATAATTGTAATATTAAAGTTATTAATAATAAATATTAAAATAAATATAAATAATAGTTAAATTACATAAATATTAAATAGATTAATGTTTATTTTTAGTGTAGCTTCAGTAATGTCAGTACTTCAGCTTAAACTTATTTAATTTTATTACAATGCCAATGCAACTTTTCTAATTTTTTTATTTTATATTTTTTACTTTTTTTGTTTTACTTTTTATTTTGCTTTTATTTTATTTTCTATATTTTTGCTTTTATTTATTTTTTTGTTTTGTTTTTGCTTTAATTAACATTTATTTATTTGTTTATTTATTTTTTGCTTTATTTCAATTAATGAAAATGATTTGTAAAAATTGTTTACAAATAACACTGATTCTCGTTAGACTTTCTGTACTGTAATGCAGCATTTTCTTTTTACTGTATTTCAATAAACATTGCTGTAAAATGTGCTATATATTTTAGAAATCCAATAGTGCATGTACACTTTATGCATTGCAATAATTTTGAGAGAGAAAATGCCTTCAAAGGCTTTAAAGATAAAGGCTTCATTTTCTTTAAACAATCTGAGAGACTTTTACATTTCTTTCATTTGATTTCCAGATGAAATATGAGTCAGACATGTTATTGACGGGTTTGGTGAGATTTACTCAATAACCTCTGGTGTGCAGGTGTTGAATATAAGATCACACAGGCGAACTCAGATCTCACGAGGGTCTTCGACAGCCGTCGGCCCGTAATAGCATGTGCGAGTTGTTCAGTTCAGTACGTTAGCGTCCGGCTCCAGTTAATCTTGGTCAAATACTCCACATACTCTGACTGCAATGCTTTATTTCTTCACTCTTGTGGGGAATCAGCTCGGGTCTCTCTTGGGTTCTGGGGCCTGTAATGATTACATTAGAGGAGTCTGACAGACAGTCTGGGCCGGTCGACACTCCCTGAGTGAAGGTAGGCTTTGGGATATGAATAATTGATGCGTTGAAGTAGAAGCAGAAAGACGTGGGCTGAAAGCAGAGCGACTCTTGAACACGCAGCCATCCACTGGGAAGGGTGAAAGTGTCTTATATGTAAAATTACTCTTGTGTCTCGGCATTAAGCGTTGAAGTGTTTATCAGCGCTGTCTTTGGGGAGTCTATAATCACCCACTTGTTCTATTAGACATTATTTATAGCTGTTTTAAGGCCAGAAACGTGAATACAAATGCATTTGCAACCAGACTGTAATGTGCATGCATGTCTGATCCGTTACACAAAATTATCAAAATGCTTTTATACACATCTCTGCATGCAAATAAGAACATTTACGCTAATGTTGGCTGTAGTGTTTTTGAGAATTGCTGAAAATGTAACATTTGTGTTGTTATGAAAACACGTTTCTGTTACGTTTTTAATCTTTTAATATTATCAGCATCAACAGGGATTTTAATTGGACTTGCTCTCTTTGGGTCTTGTAATGTTGCTTTTTATTTTTAATTCTATTGCAATTAAACATTACTTAAATTGCTTTGTTTGCATTGCTTTATGAATGTTGATTGTACATGTTTTGGAATGCAGAGTAACACTTTAGTACAGGGGACAATTCTCACTGTTACTTATTAGCATGCCTATTATTAACATATTGGCTGTTTATTAGTACTTACAAAGCACCTATTCTGCATGACCATATTCTACATCCCTCATACCTTATGACTATTAATAACTATTAATAAGCAGCAAATTAGGAGTTTGAGGCAAAAGCCACAGTTAATGGTTTGCTAATAGTGAGAATCAAACCTTAAAATAAAGTGTGACCGAATGAAGTAACTCAATATCAAGCCTGTGTTGTTAAAAACGTTGTTCTCACGTATTTGCACACTTTAACATGCTTTATTTTTGTGGATTTTTTAAAAATGTAATTTATTCATATATATTAATTTATCAATAAATTAATACTTTAATTCAGCAAGGCCTCTAACGACTCTTTGGAATAATGAATGGACAAACATTTTATAATTGACAAACATTTACCAGTATAACTGTTTTGTTTTGTTTTGTTTTATTTTATTTTAGCCTTAATTTATTGTATTTAATTTTAGCCTTGATTTATTTGATTTTATTTTAGCCTTAATTTATTAGATTTTATTTTAGCCTTAATTTATTGTATTTAATTTTAGCCTTGATTTATTTGATTTTTATTTTAGCCTTAATTTATTTGATTTTATTTTAGCCTTAATTTATTTGATTTTATTTTAGCCTTTATTTGATTTTTATTTTATTTTATGTTAGCCTTAATTAATTTTATTTTATGTTAGCCTTAATTAATTTTATTTTAGCCTTAACTTATTTTTTATTTATTTTTTTTTTTTTTTACTTTTATTTTAGCCTTTATTTTATTTTATTTTTTAGCCTTATTTTATTTTTTTATTTTTTTATTTTATGGCTTTTTCAACAACAAAAACATATTTATTTATTTATTTATTTATTTATTTATTTGGTAATGCACATTGTTTAAAACCACTGTTGAAGTGTGTGTGTGTGCGTGTGTGTGCGTGTGTGTTGTATGTTGAAATCCGTTTTTGTGTAAAATATGAACACAATTCAAAGGTTTAGGCTCAGGTTCTTTTTTTAAGAAAATACAAGGATGCATTAAATTGATCACAAGTGACAGTAAAGACATTTATACTGTTACAAAAGATTTCTGTTTCTAATAAATGCTGAACTTTCTATTCAAAGAATCCTGAAAAATAAAATGCATCACCGTTTCCACAAAAATATTGAGCAGCACAACTGCAATTTCAACACTGATAATAATCAGAAGTGTTTCTTGAGCAGCAAATCAGTATATTAGAATGATTTCTGACGAATCATGTGACACTGAAGACTGGAGTAATGATACCGAAAAATCAGCGTTGCATCATAGGAATAAATTATGTTTTGCAACATATTCAGACAGAATACAGCTGTTTTAAATTGTAATAATATTTCACAATTTCCAGTGTGTTTTTGATAAGCAGAAGAGACTTACCGACCTCAAATGTTTGAACGGTCAAACATCACCTATCAGTAGATTATATTACAGTATGTTTGTGTAATCACTGTTATTTTGTTCCATTTTATTGCGGTAAATGTGTGTGTTCTGGTTGCCAGTGCTGCTCTTTCTGTGCAAACTGGTACAAAGGCGCATTCCACCATTCCGTGTTTGTGAATTCCGTTGTCATGGCAACCGGGCTAAATGTGGCCACTGGCACCATGTTGCCAAGTAACAGCTGAGTTATGAGGAGGGATGAGGCAGACATGAAGGATGTGTGTGTGAAGGGTTTCTACAAAGAACCAGAGTCTCTTACGTGCTTGAGAAGCAGATAAAAACGCTGCTTGGCGTGAGACGCATCTGAGATATTGGATTGGCAACGGGAGTGTCTTATGTTGGTGCCGGTGAATGTTTGTAATGTTTGCATAGAGCGCACAATTCCCCTGGTGTCTTTATTCACTGCGGATAACACTTAGAAAAACAAAACACAGAAAGAGCTGTAGTGATGCCATACGTGAACACCTGAGACGATGCTGCAGATTAATAAGAATCAACATTAAGCTCGTCCAAAGAGAGGACTTGCAGCTATGGAATTAAGATCAAATAGATAGATAGTTAATAAATGTTATGACCAATAACCAGGGTTATTTTAAATGGTAACATTTTTTTTTTAAGCTTTTTAATTTATTTATTTTTATATGTTATAAAAATAATTATATATAGTTTATAACCTAAAACATAGTGTTTAATCTAATATTTATATTACTTTATTTTAGCTTTTGTTCAATTAGCAAAAACATTTTTAATAATTAATGTTATACCTAGTAATCAGTGTTATTGTAGTGTTATTTATATTGTTGCTTTTATTATATAGTTGTATTTGTTTTATATATATATATATACTTTTTTTTTTGGATTTATTTAGGTATTTTCAGTTTGTATTTTAAATGTAGTTTGTCATTTTATTTTGTCTTTTTTTTAATAATTGGATTTAACTTTTTTGTTTTTTATATCAAATTTAGTTTTGGTAATATTAGTACATATTTTATTTCAGTTAGTTGGCAAGACAACATTTCTAATTTCATTTAATTCATAAAATCTTTAAACATAAGTCATACACTTAATTTTTAATCTAATTTTTATATTTTTGGTTATTTCAGCTTTTGTTAAATTAATAAAACATTTTTAATTAATTTTTTTTATACCCAATAACCAGTCTTATTGTACTATTTTAGTATTTATTAACATTTTTAATTAGCATTTATGTAGGTATTTTCAGTTTTTATTTTAATTTTAATTTTAGTTTGTCCTTTTTATTTGCCTTTTGCTATTTTCAAATTTTACAAAACAGTGTATCTTTAATTTATTTTTTTTTATTTCAGCTTTAATGTTAGGAATTTTAGTACTTTAGTACTAAATTATTTTCCAATTAAGGAAATATTGTTTCAATTATAAAACGTACACATTTAAGTTGTTCATGTAATATTAATATTTTATATTACTTCAGCTTTCTTTTAATTAATACAAAATTTATTTTTAATAGTTTAACAATAATGCTGCCAATAACCATTATTATTAATATTTTAAATAATCAAAATGTTTGCCTGTTGTTTTTTGGTTTCTGTTTGTTTTGTGTTTTTTAACGTTAAAAATCTATAATATGTTGAAATCAGCTGTTGTTTTCCTACAAGGATGATGTCATTTGGGTTAAAGGGATTTGACAAAAGACTTGCAGGAATAGCCTATAAACTATTATGTTAAACTATTGTTTATTTGTCATTTTTTAAAAATGTGCAAGTTTATTACACGTATCTTAGCATGACTGTGATGGGAACATGAAAATGTAGAAATGAATGTAGAAGTGAAAATCAGATGTGATGTTTGCAAACAAAAGCAGAAGTGAATGAGCTTATATTCTGAAGCAATTGGGATGTTTGCGTCTTTGCTTTCTCTTTCAGATCATGGGTTATTTCTGTTTGTGTGTGGAATCTGTCGATATATGATGAGCCGTTTGCTTCGAGGGGAATTTCAAACACCCTTTGCATTATCGCAAAAATAGATTTAGCTTGGGAAAACACCTGCGAGACTTGAGTCAGATGATGAAATGCACATGGGACAGCGCATGGTTTCATAATCATTCGCTCTCTCTCTCTGTCTCTCTCTCTCTCTCTCTCTGTGTGTCTGTGTGTGACTGTGACCTCATAAGAGGCGAGCTGCCCAGAAATTCATAGCTGACTCATTTCACTGTGACCGTTTATCTGCTTTGAATGGCTTTTAGAGAAATTCACTTCACAGCTCGCCAGTGAACAGGGAATGTCCGTGTTTTGAATGTCTGCAGATTGAGAGTAAATGTAAGGCAGAAACGGCATGTACAAAAACTACACTTTTACATTTTTCTAAAGTGCATGTGATTGGTGCAAATCTCTCGACCGTGATGTTGTGCTCAGGCTGACAAATCCCAGTATTTTCTGATCTGTTTAGCAACAGTTCAGTGTTGTGAGTGGTTTCAATATCTTGTATATATTAATTGTAATTGTTTAACTTTATAAATGTAAATGAATTTATTTTATTTCAGTTAGATGCAAGGGCAACATTTCTTTTAAACTATTAAAATGATTAAAAATAGTTTCTATTTTCTGGGTGTTATGAGTTGTTGCTAGGCAGTTGCTGAGTGTGTTTGAGGGGTTTCTAGAGTGTTGCTAGGGTGTTTTAGATTTTTGCTGAGGGGGTTTGAGGGTTTTAGGGTGTTGTTAAAGGAGACTTGAAGCTTGTAGAGTGTTGCTAGGGTGTTCTAGGCTGTTGCTAAGGGGGTTTAAGGTTACTAGAGTGTTGCTAGGGTGTTCTAGGAGTTTCCTAAGGGGGTTTGAGGGGTTTAGAGTGTTGCTATGGTGTTATAGGATGTTGCTAAGGGGGTTTGATGTTTCTAGAGTGTTTCTAGGGTGTTCTTGGTTGTTTTAGAGTGTTGCTAGGGTGTTCTAGACTGTTGCTAAGGGTGTTTGAGATATTTCTAAGGTGTTGCTAAGGCGTTTGAGGTTTCTAGGGTGTTAGTAGTGTGTTCTGCGTTGATGGTAAGAGAGTTTGAGGTTTCTAGAGTGTCCCTAGGGTGTTCTATGATGTTGCTAAGGGAGTTTGAGGTTTCTAGAGTATCTGTTGTCAAGGGTTTTGACACATGTTTGACACATTTTTAAGGTGTTTGAGGTTTCTAGGGTGTTACTAGGGTATTCTAGGAGGTTTCTAAGGTGTTGCTAAGGTGTTTGAGGTTTTTAGGGTGTTTTGGGTCATGTTAAGGGTGTTTGAGAGGTTTCTAGGGTGTTGCTAGGGTTTTTGAAGTTTCTAGGGTGTTCTGGGTCATGTTAAGAGAGTTTGAGAGATTTCTAGGGTGTTGCTAAGGTGTTTGGGTTTCTAGGGTGTTCTGGGTCATGTTAAGAGAAATTTGAGAGATTTCTAGGTGTTGCTAAGGTGTTTGAGGTTTCTAGGGTGTTTCGGTCATGTTAAGAGGGTTTGAGAGGTTTCTAAGGTGTTGCTAAGGTGTTTGAGAGGTTTCTAGGGTGTTGCTAAGGTGTTTGAAGTTTCTAGGGTGTTCTGGGTCACGTTAAGAGAGTTTGAGAGGTTTCTAAGGTGTTGCTAAGGTGTTTGAGGTTTCTAGGGTGTTGCTAGGGTGTTAGGTTGTTGCTAAGGGTGTTTGAAATGTTTCCAAGGTGTTACGAAGGTGTTTGGGGTTTCTAGGGGGTTGCTAGTGTGTTCTGGGTTGATGGTAAGAGAGTTTGAGGTTTCTAGAGTGTCGCTAGGGTGCTCTAGGCTGTTGCCAAGGGTGTTTGAGAAATTTTTAAGGTGTTTGAGGTTTCAAAGAAGGGAGTGTTACTAGAATTCTAGGAGCTTTCAAGTGTGTTGCTAAGGTGTTTGGCGTTTCTAGAGGTGTTCTGAGAACATTGTTAAAAGAGGGGTTTAGGGGTTTTAGAGTGTTACTAGAATTATTCCTAGGAGGTTTCTAAAAGGTGTTGCTAAAGGTGTGTTTGAGGTTTTAGGGTGTTTTGGGTCATGTTAAGAGTGTTTGAAGGTTTCTAGGGTGTTGCTAGGGTTTTGAAGTTTCTAGGGTGTTCTGGGTCATGTTAAGAGAGTTTGAGATTTCTAGGGTGTTGCTAAGGTGTTTGAGGGTTTCTAGGGTGTTTTAGGTCATGTTAAAGAAATTTGAAGAGATTTCTAGGGTGTTGCTAAGGTGTTTGAGGTTTTAGGGTGTTTTGGGTCATGTTAAGGGTGTTTGAGAGGTTTCTAGGGTGTTGCTAGGGTTTTGAAGTTTCTAGGGTGTTCTGGGTCATGTTAAGAGAGTTTGAGAGATTTCTAGAGGTGTTGCTAAGGTGTTTGGGTTTCTAGAGGTGTTCTAGGTCATATTAAGAGAATTTGAGACTGGGGTGTTGCTAAGGTGTTTAGGGTTTCTAGGGTGTTTTCGGTCATATTAAGAGGGTTTGAAGGTTTCTAAGGTGTTGCTAAAAGGTGTTTGAGAGGTTTCTAGGGTGTTGCTAAGGTGTTTGAAGTTTCTAGAGGTGTTCTGGGTCATGTTAAGAGAGTTTGAGAGGTTTCTAAGGTGTTGCTAAGGTGTTTGAGAGGGTTTCTAGGGGGTTGCTAGTGTGTTCTGGGTTGATGGTAAGAGAGTTTGAGGTTTCTAGAGTGTCGCTAGGGTGCTCTAGGCTGTTGCCAAGGGTGTTTGAGAAATTTTTAAGGTGTTTGAGGTTTCAAGGGTGTTACTAGGGTATTCTAGGAGCTTTCAAGTGTCTTGCTAAGGTGTTTGACGTTTCTATGGTGTTCTGGCTTGTGTTAAGGGGGTTTGAGGGTTTTAGAGTGTTGCTAGGGTGTTCTAGGCTGTTGCTAAGGGTGTTTGAGGGGTTTCTAGGGTGTTCTGGGTTGTTTTTCAGTAACTCTTGTAGTCTAACAATGAAAACAACAGTTTTAAATCCCAGACTGTAAACATGCAGCTCTGCACAATGCACATTTGAGCTCAGAGAATAGCTGAATAATGCCGTCCACAGTAACCTTGTTCATCCCGCTCAACGTGCCGACCCTGGATAACAGAACCAAACAATATAAGCATTCACAAGCCTTTCCACCTAAACCAACACACTGATTCAAGGTCTCTATGCGGAGGTTTTGTTGTAGCCGAGCTAAAATAGGACGGCTGACGGTGAATCAACACGCAATAAAGCAATAAATTACTGTCCCATAACTTTGGTACAGTCACCCACAGCCTCAAGTGAAATAATCTTTTTATAACAGTAATCCAATTACTGTAGACGCTGAATAGTTTGGCTTCAAATGCAGCACATATTTGTTTAATGATATTAATTTGGCTGTTATTAGTCTTTTTCTAATGGGAAGCTGTTTTAGCACTGATGTCATACCTCTTATTAATTTGATATGAATCATCTGATTTGATATGGTTTGTGTCCAGACAAATTAAGTTATTTTGTAATAGCACACATCTTACCTAAAATATAGCTTGTATTTTAATAAATCTACTCTGTCCTTTATTTAACAAATTTATTTATTTATTTATTTATTTATTTATTTATTTATTTATTTATTTATTTATTTATTGGAACAAAGAAATTAACAAAAAATAAATATTGGTTCTTTTTATTTAGGACTTTATTTTGGAATTTAAAATCTGTTAATTCCACATCTGTCAAATTTTGTGTGTGACTATATCTCAGATGTGACGTATTTTTATTTTTTTTTATGCCTTTTTTTTTTTTTAATTTATTTAATTTTATACCATTTTATGCCTTAAATTTTTTATGGCATTTCATGCCTTATTTTATTATGCTTTTTTATTTAATTATTATTTTATTAAAAAATTTGAATATTGGCTCTTTTTATTTAGAACTTTAATTTGGAATTTAGACACACATGGCAGATAAAATCTATTGATTCCTTCTGTCAAATTGTGTTATATTATTAATAATAACTTCAGCGTGTGTTACCATATTATGCTTTAAATCAGATGTATTATATAGATTTTTTTTTTTTAATGCCTTACTACTTGTCTTTTTATTCATTTATTCATTTTATTTATTTTATTTTATGCCTTATTTAATGCTGTTTTATTTTACTTTATTTTATTCCTTTTATTTTTATGGCTTTTTACTTTTTATTTTATGCCATTTTATTTTTGATGCCTTTTATTTGTGATGCTTTTTTTGTTATGCAGTTTTATTTTATGCAATTTTATGGCTTTTTTATTTTATGCCTTTTTATTTTATGCCATTTTATTTTTGATGCCTATTTTATTTTATGGGTTTTTATTTTTTATTTTATGACATTTTATGACATTTTATGACATTTTGTGCAATTTCATGCCCCTTTTGTTTTATGCCTTTTATTTTATGGCTTTTTACCTTTTTATTTTATTTTATTTTATGCCATTTTTATTTTGTTATTTTATTTTATTTTATGCCTTTTTATGCTATTTTATTTTCCCTTTTTATTTAATTTTCAGTTTATTAAAAAAAAAACTAATATTGGCTCTTTTTATTTTGAAATTTGATTTGGAATTTAGAGACAAATTCAGATTGGTATATTTTTAATAATAATATTTTTATATATAATTTTTAGTGGGTAATAAGTGTGCAATAAGCTGATTTTAGGGCCGCATTATTATGCGTCTTTGTTTCTTACTGGTTTTGCGTTGCGTGCGCTCGTGAATCAGGCAGGGTTTCAGCTCTACAGAGACAGAACAACAACAACAAAGAAAAAAAGCACGTAAATGTGTCGTGGGCTTTATATAACCGCAGTTGCCATTGGCGATTGTGCAATGCGGCGCTGCAGTCGGTGCTGATGTAAACAGAGCCGGCTCATGATTCCAGGAGACTCCAGCCATGAGCTTTGATGCAGATGGCCTACTTTCATAAATCAGCGGCGTGTGGGAGGGGGGGAGCGGAGAGAGGCAGAACAAGGCTCAAATTGATGTTCCCAGCACAGCTGCAGGCATCAGCTGACTTCACTGGCCTGGAAGCGGTTCGCTCGCCTCCCTCCCCCGGCGTTTATCTGCTTAAACTGTGACCTTTCTGTTCCTGTTAGTGCCGCTCACAGTGGCCTGGCTTTAACTCGGCCGCTCCTCCTCCATCATGCCATCCAGATCCACCTCATGCCAACGCGGGCTCGTGTTCTGCTGATACAGTGGCCGTTATTTACTTTCACTTCCTGTTTCCTCTTTATCGCCGTGCAGCCATCATCATTATTCTGTTACTCTGCACAGAAGGAGAACACTGAGTTTGTTAACCCTTTTGATACTATTGATATTTTAATACTTCAGCAGTTAATGGTAATATTTAAGTAACTTAACATTTGCATGTTCATGGTTCTCTGATGCAGGATTGTTAAAGGCAACTAAACATTTCTTATTTTTAAAGTTAGGCTTCAGAAAACTAAAACTGAAGTATACATGGCTAAAATCAACTGACATATTAAAGAGACATTATAAACAGTTAAAAACAATGACAAACAATTAAGAAATTATTAAAATATTCCTTTTAAAAAAGTGAAAATGAAAAAAATCTAAATGATACTAAAATAACACTGTTGGTTAACTCCGGTAGTTAACGTGAACTAAGAATGAACAGTACTTCTACAGCATTTAATAATCTTAATGTTAATTTCAGCATTTATGTTTTAATACATTAATTAAAATCTCAAGTTGTTTGTTAACATTAGTTAATGCACTGTGAACTAACATGAACAAACAATTAAGGACTATTTTTATTAACTAATATTATTAAAGATTAATAAATGCTATACTAAATGTATTGTTCATTCATGTCAGTTAATACATATATGTTAACAAAAAACACCTTATTGTAAAATGTTACAATATTATGTTTTGAATCAATTTATAATATTTTTTTTCAGATTTTATGCCTTTTTATTTATACCTTTTATGCCTCTTTTCATTTTATTTTATGCCATTTTTTTTAATTTTATGCCATTTTATTTATACCTTTTTAAATTGTATTTTATGACTTTTTTATTTTATTTTATTGTATTGTATTTTATTTATGCATTTTTTTTTTAATTATTTTATTTGTATTTTTATTTATTTTATGCCATTTTATTTTAATTTATGCCATTTTATTTATGCATTTTTTTTATTTTATTTTATGCCTTTTATTTTATGCCATTTTATTTATGCCTTTTTTTAATTTCATTTTATGCCTTTTATTTTATGCCATTTTATTTATGGCTTTTTAACATTTAATTTCATTTTATGCCATTTATTTTATTTTTTATTTTTATTTATTTTTTTTTTTTATTATTCAGGGCTTTACAATTTGGCCCAAAAAAAAAATTGTTTGTTTTGTTTTGTTTTGTTTTGTTTTGTTTTTTTTTTGTGTGTGTGTGTGTAATTTGTGACTTAACTGCAATAAAAAATATTTATTATTTTATTTTATTTTATTTTATTTACCTAATCAGTGATTAAAACTAAAAACTTTTTTTCTTGGGATTGTTTAGCTGATTTAGTTTTTTTAGGTTTTCGTTGAATTGGTTTTCCTAGTGACCTCATCCTGTTAAAATCCCTTTACCCAGCCAGTTCCTTTATGACCTCATCCTTCAGGATCATTGTCTGGAAGGAAAACGACAGCACAAACATCAGCATGACTTCTACTTTTAGTGTTTTTTCAAAAGCGATCCAGTTCTGGGCTGAATGCTTTCGTCTGCTTTCAGCTCACAGATGTGAGTGTTTGAGGTAAATATTTGACATCATCTTGCTTTAAAGGGTCTGTGTGTGGCATTTCAATGCTTTAAATTCTTCATTGATCTCATTGACACATGCAGAGCGCTTGAGAGCCGCCGCAGATGAATGTCTCTCTTCAGGCTTATTCATGAAATGGAGCATTTACAGAAGTCTTTCACATGCTTTCAGCTGATTCAGCCTCTATTTACATGTAGTTCGTGTACAGCTGGATCAGTGGAAATGCTGAATGAGTGTTTTTGCTCAGGCAAGATTTTTACAGAACCTGACATGAAACCGTTTTAAAGAGAGGTATGCTGTTATTTATTACTGGAAATGGGTGTTTAATAGAGCTTGAGACAGTATGAATGATCAACAAACCCCTAACCGTCCACAAAACCCCAGCAATTGTCTGTCAGTCATTTAGAGAATCTCGTGCTACTGAACACGGGCTAGTTGATACCGAAAACACTGTTCAGTATTCAGAAGGGTGTCATTTTCATATTAAAGAGCATGCAAATAAAAGAGACCATAATCAGAATCGATCAGCATGATTTCATTTGTACTAATGCATGTTATGCATTGTAAACTACAACATGAATTCTGGTAATGCAGCATCCTCTAGAATTACATAGACGTTTGTGTCTGTTGTTAGCTTATTTTATACAGCCTTTGATTCCTTCTCATTGCATAGTTTACAAAAGCAAAAGCTTCCTTTTGTTTCCTGTTGATTATGAAACTGAAAGTAGGTGTGTATTGCTAAAGAAATGAAAGGTTCTTTATTTATTCCATGTTGAAACAGATTGGACACTGGGGCTTCACTGTTTGGGGAAAAAATAATATTGTTCTGATGGATTTTTTTTTATTTATTTATTTATTTTTTAATATTTATGTGTGTATTTTATTTTATTTTATTTTATTTTATTTTATTTTATTTATTTATTTATTAAGCTAGCTGTGCTTGTTTGTAGGATTAATGTACTAAAACAACTAAAAATAAAACTGGAATCAAAATTAATAAACTGTATATACATTTTTAAAAAAACAACAACAAAATGACTATAAGATTATTATAATTCTAATTTAAATATGTAATATATACAAATCTAAAAATAAAAGCTTTTATATTGTTAAAAATACTGTTTAACATTTTTTTTATACATATCGTTTAAAAATATTAATAAATTATAACAAACAAACCAAAAAAACAAATTATTTTTTAAATATTGTTTTATTTTTATACGCATGATTTGGACAAAAAAAAAAAAGAAAATATTTTGTAAATGATTATTTTTTTGTTTATTGGAATTTATACATCCAATAAACACCAAAATAATAAGATATTATATATAATTATTTAATAAAAAATAATGTTTTTTTAATAAAGCTCCAGGTTTGCTGTGGTTGTTTGTAGGGCTGCATAGTTTGGCTAAAATTGTTGTGATTTTTGTATATCAATATGACTGAAAATAATATAATTATATTAATTAAATGTTAAACAATATAATCAATATTACAATTGTAATATTTCACTATTAAAAATTATTTAAGAGGAAATGTTGCTGTTATTATATTTTTAATATTAATAATGGTTGGTGGTTGTTGTTGTTGTTGTTGTTGTTGTTGTTGTTGTTGTTATTATTATTATTATTATTATTATTAATGTTGCTATTATTTCAATGCAAGTATTAAGGTAAAATGTAGTATAGTATAATAATAATAATAATAATAATAATAACAATACCTTATTATATATAATTAATTATAACTTTTTCTTACTCAAAAATAAAGAAAATGTTTCAATATTGCACAAATATTTGATAAAAAGCAAGTAATAAGAAAATATAATGCTGCTACTGTTACTACTACTTATTTTATTTTTACAGTAAAACTGTAAAATTACAACACTAATAATTACATTAGAGCTTAAAAGATTTTTATTGACAACAGCCAGTTTATAACCACTTCTCATTACAACTCTGGAAAAATGCTGGACATTTTCCATTCACAAACACACGCTAGAAGCAACTCAAGCTTGATTAGGTTGCAGTTTATGTAGCTTTTTTTTTGATGAATTGTGCATTTACTTCAATGCTACTCAAGGGGAAGTTCATATGGTCTGAAGTTTGTTTATAGCTGTGGTGGTTTCTGCTCTGGAGGAGGGGAGAGATTGCAGATCATAGGCCGAATGTCATCCTCATGACTAACCTACAGCCATATTTCCATTCAGCTGGTTTAAACCTAGAATGGAAATGAGAGACTTCCCCTTTAAGACGCCAGCCGTGGGGTTATGAGGTCAGGAGAAGGTGTTCACGCTCTGAGTCATCAGTCATCCTGTGTGTGACTCATGCATGCACTCTGGTTGAGGTAAACACGCGCACGCTCGCCATACCATACTCAGCTATATGATTCTGCATGCTATGCGATGCTGTGAATCGATTGGGCTGCTTGCTAGACTGAATGGAAATGCGGCTGGAGGGGGAAATGTGTGTTTGTATGAGTGGGCAGTGCTTTGCATCAGCAGATGGGATAGGTCTGAAGTGCTGCCAGTGGTCTGAGCGTGCTCAGTGAGGCCCCGTTCGGTCAACGACTCAGTTTTGGTAAACACACAGGAGACTGAGCCACTCTGCCCTCCATCCTGAATGCAAATATAGATATTAGAAGTGCTGTGCTTAGTCTGTAATATGTTTGCAAGAGTTGCTCATAAGTGAATCATCCATGATCTGACATCTCATTGAAGTGTAATGACCAGTTGCCATGGTGATACGAAATGCTGTGTTCAAAAAGGTTCCAAAGTTTATTGGAATTCCGTGGTTTCCATGACGCAACTTTTGTTTAAGGTTTGTCTTAATTACACAAAGCAAAACTCTACTGTAAATGGCTATTAGCTAGGGAATTATGTAGGAAAGCATGATATTTAGTGATGTTTTCTAAACAAACTACCTCATTTCCTGAGAACGCAACAGTGGCCACCCACTTTTTTAAATCAGCCTTGGTTTCGGAAGCATTTTTCCCATTCGTTTTTCCCATAGGGAGTTCAAAGTCTTTAAAGGAGAAGTCCACTTCCAAAACAAAGATTTACAGATAATGTACTCACCCCCTTGTCATCCAAGATGTACATGTCTTTCTTTCTTCAGTCGTAAAGAAATTGTTTTTTAAATAAAACATTTCAGGATTTTTGTTCATATAATGGACTGATATGGTGCCCCGAGTTTGAACTTCCAAAATGCAGTTTAAATGCGGCTTCAAACGATCCCAAATACGATTGTAAAGATCCCTGCCGAGGAAGAAGGGTCTTATCTAGCGAAACGGTTATTTTCATAAAAATAATGCAATTTATATACTTTTTAATATACTCTGCCTGGAATCTGTTTTTTTCCAGTTCATGACAGTTAGGGTATGTCAAAACTCCCATCTCATGTTCTTCCTCAGCTTCAAAATCATCCTATGTCGCTGTTTTGCCTTTTTTGTTAAGGGTGTTTGATCTTTTTTGCATGTTCACTTTACAAAGACGGGTCGGTACTTCTGCAGCGATGTAGGATGATTTGAAATGTAGGATGAGAAAATACGATTGGAGTTTTTTTTTGTTTTTTTTTGTTTTTTTAAAGAAAATATCCGATCGTTTCACTAGATAAGACCCTTTTTCCTCAGCTGGGATCATTTACAATCACATTTGGGGTTGTTTGAAGCCGCATTTAAAATGCATTTTGGAAGTTCAAAATCGGGGCACCATATCAGTCTGTTATATAGAGAAAAATGCTGAAATGTTTTCCTCAAAAAACAATTTCTTTACAACTGAAGAAAGAAAGAAATGAACATCTTGGATGATAATGGGGTGAGTACATTATATGTAAATTTTTGTTCTAGAAGTGGACTTCTACTTTAAGAGATACAAGCCATGTGCAAAAAATAAAACAAAAAAAAACAAGCAGCTATGAGGTGAACAGCAATATTATAAACTTTTATTCAAAGCAAAAAAGTATTTGAAAATTGCACAGTAAGGCTATATTTAGTAGCTTTCATGATGGAAAGAACTACAATCCCATGATGCACTGCAAATGCCATACATACAAAATGCCAGGTAAATATAAAAACTGTTGATTATGCATACAGAAACTATATATATATATATATATATATATATATATATATATATATATATATATATATATATATATATATATATATATATATATATATATATATATATATATATATATATATATATATATATATATATATATATAATTTTTTTTGTTTATTGCAGGAAAAAAATGGTGTGATTTTTCTTGATTCGATCCTCTAGTTGGAGATTTCTCATGCTGGGTAATGTAGTGGTTTTGTTTGTTTGTTTGTTTTTTACCAGGAGTTGCGCTATTAAATACATTTGTTAGAAAATGTGTTAAAACGTTTGCTAGCATTTCCATTTAGTATTGAAAATGTTATTCCTGAATGTTTTTTTTGACCATTCAAAACGTCCAGTTTAAAAAAAAAAAAAAGTTATTCAAACTACCACTGTCAAACGATTAATCACAATTAATGTGTGTGTATATTTATACATGCATAATAAATATACACAGTACACACACATATGTAGTATGTA
This sequence comes from Labeo catla, assembly GCA_012976165.1. NCBI lineage: Eukaryota > Metazoa > Chordata > Actinopteri > Cypriniformes > Cyprinidae > Labeo > Labeo catla. The sequence goes on along the minus strand of VONZ01000210.1, from coordinate 120,290 downwards.
AACATAGGTTTATTTTGGATGCGATTAATCGTAATTACTCGTTTGACAGCCGTAATGTGAACATCAAGGAAACATTCCATTTAATAATTTTTTCAAACATTATTGGAACGTTACTTTTGAACGTTTTCTGAATGTTCTGAAACAAGTATCAACATTTAAAAACTGTTACATGAACGTTTCTGAAAAATAAACATTCTAGAAACAATGTATTAATAATGTTTTTGTAATGTATTAAAAAACTTTTTTTTAATGTTTTGAAAATGTAGTTTACTATAATATCACGATATGAAGTCCACAATGCGATATTTAAAAAAAGAATTGACTTGTACCTAAACTTTAAAGGCGACTCAGCTGTCTTTTTATTTGTGATATACCGTCTTTAAGGAAGCCAAACAAATTAGAATATAATAATAATAATAATAATAATAATAGCAACAATGAGAGTAATAGCCATATATGGTAAAACAATTGCACTGGAAAATAAATGAAAAAAAGAGAATATTTCTCGTTCACTAGGTATATTATTTTTATACTGCACTGCACTTTTAAGCTTTTATTTTGACAGAAAACTCCAGCTTCAGTGAAAACAGGCTTACAAAAATGCATCTCACTACAAGTCTAGTGAAATGCTGTAATCATCTGGCGTGAAAATAAAGCATAACTGGTGGAGGTTGCGTTCTCAAATGTGCTAAACTCACAGCACATGCAATAAACGAGTTCACTGCATTAATTCACTGTGAACAGAGCCGTTCTGAGGCGCGGAAAACACCGGATCACAAGCTGATCGCCTGAACAAAGTGTGCACTTCGCTTTGAAACGTGCAGCAAAAAACAGACTTGATAAAGGGATTTTAAGCCAGATGTTGTGCTCTCAGTTTTAGTTTGACAGATACTGTGCCAAAGCATAATGGCCCAAAACACAACTTTAAAGACCTTTTGTGTTAGAATAAGAAGTTTAAATATATTTTAAAGACCTGTTGTTTCATATCATGTGACCATCATAATATCAAGAGTTGAACAAACGTTCTGTTCATTACTTTGATACAACCTTTCCAGAACGTTCACAGTTAGCTGGGCAGGTGGGATATTAACCGTTTTACGCCAATGATAAGCTCAGGTTTTCTAGGTCAGTCGCATTTGGGAGTGCAGGGTGTCTCCCACCGTCTCCACACGCATTTCCACTCCTGCTTTTATCAGATTCCCAGACTCCTCCTATTCCCATCTAGCACCAAATGAGCTGATGGGAATATGAATCTGCATGCAGCGCCACCCTGTTCGAGAAACGAGAGAGAGAACATCATTTAAGAAGGATCCATCACAAACGAGTGTTTGCTTCTCAGATGTTTCTCAGTTTGTCTCCTGTTGAGTTTTAGTTGAGATCTCAGAGCGTTCTCAGTCTGTAGTCAGAATCGAAGACGTTTCTCATCAAATTTCCCCTGAATCGGAGGTGATCTGAGTTGCTGTGCACTTTCATTTTATAGCTTGATTGATTGCTAATGGTTGACTCATTTGTGTCTTTTTAATTCTCCTGTTTTTAATTTCAGGAGAAACATCTAATACTATGTTGAAGCAGTGAAATGCTGATGAATATGTGACAGACAGGGAGTGTTTGACTTGTAGAAGCGTTAAAGGCCGTCTGCCGTTGAATCGTTTCTTTATTGCGACCATGCTTGTCTTTTGTTTATGTTCTGTTTCAACAGCCACTGAAACCCTTTGGCGGTTTGTGTGTGTGTGTGTGTGTGTGTGTGTGTGTGTGTGTGTGTGTGTGTGTGTGTGTGTTTTGTGAGTGAGGGGGAGGGGAATGTGCTGCTTTGAATGTTTGAGCGATAACAAAGTGATGCTTCCATGAGGTCATGCGTTGCTGACAGGGCTGTGGTTTAACTGGGTGGGGATTTTTCTTTTGGACTTCCCTTAATGTTCTCATATATCTACTGCTGGCCCAGTTTTTCTGGCTCTCTCACTTTCTCACTTTCACAGTAACTGTAAAAGCTGCGGTTAAGCTACAACCATGAGGCTTTACTGAGACATGCATGCCACCCATAAAAACGTCAGTTTATCAGAGATGAAACCGCAAAGATAAACAGCAAACAAATATACAACGTTTTTATATATGCAAACTAATGCATCATATATTTCACGCAATACGTACTCTATAACGAATACATAATTATTTTTTAAATAAAATAATATACACAATATAAATGGATCATGGAGGCCTGTTGTGAATAATTGTTTGCATTTCATGCAAAAAGAAAAAAATATTTTTACTGTTACTGTACTTCCATAATCGTGACCCTGGACCACAAAACCAATCTTAAGTAGCACGGGTATATTTGTAGCAATAGCCAAAAATACATTGTATGGGTCAAAGTTAACCACTTTTCTTTTATGCCAAAAATCATTAGGATATTAAATTATATTTCCTACCTTAAATGTATCAAAACTTAATTTTTTATTAGTAATATGCATTGCTAAGAACTTAATTTGGACAACTTTAAAGGTGATTTTTGTTTTGCACCCTCAGATTCCAGACTTTCATACATTGTATGGGTCAAAATGATCGATTTTTCTTTTATGCCAAAAATCATTAGCATATTAAGTAAATATCATGTTCCATGAAGATGTTTTGTAAATTTCCTACTGTAAATGCATCAAAACTTAACTTAACTTTTGATTAGTAATATGTATTTGTTAAGAATTTCATTTGGACATTTTTTTTTTTTTCTCAATATTTTGATTTTATTTTTATTATTATTTTATTTTATTTATTTATTTTTGCACCCTCAAATTCAAATGGTTGTATTTAGGCTCATAGAATTGTCCTATCTAACAAACCATACATCCAATTGGAAACATTGCTTTTTGGAAATAATATATAAATCTCAGTTGAAAAAATCCATATATTTTTACATGCGTTCTATGTATTTTTTTAATTTTTGTTTCATACATTATGCTTATATTGTAAAAGTATAAGATGCAATTTATTTATTTTTATTTCATTGCATTCATTCAAAATTGCTAATTTTCAAATTTATATGAAATGTGAAAATCTTTAAGATAAATGCCACTTGGTTTGCTAATTTTCTGTCACATTTACATGTATGTATTTAGCAGATGCTTTTATCAAACTGACTTATATTGCATTCCAGAATATAACTTGAATATATTTGTTAAAATTAGACATGCTTTCCGTAGGAATTGAACCTATGATGTTGAGGTGTTGCAAGAGTTCATCCTTTACTGTTTGAGCCACAATAACATCTAATGCAAAAACATTCATGCACACTTCATTCCTATGTGAATTACGATTGTAGCCATGTTCAGTAGCATCTTCTGTTGTTTACAGGACTGAATGTACCCGTAGCACTTTCGTCTCTCATTATTCTTCTCTGTCAGTGTTTTCCTGTACATTTCACCCACACTGCAGTCTAACAATTTCCACCGATGAGAGCTACAGGGTTGTTATTATGGTGGTTGGGACATTTTACTATTGTATACTCAAATGCTATTGTTTTGCTTCCCTTACATCCCCACACACTCATATACAATTCACTTTATCATTTCCCTCTCCCATAGAGATCAAGATAAGCCTCAGTCCTACACAAAAGTGCATGTGGGTCCATGAATAATGGATGTAGCGGCTTGAACTCCCGCTGAACTCCAGCTGCTAAATGGAGATCTACAGCAAACCTGCGCGCCCATTACGTATCCTGCGCTGTGCTGATGTGGCCGTTCATTCATCCGTTCTAGATTGTCTGTAGCTGTCATCCGCTCTGGGCGCCGATCGGCTGACACGCTCTCAAACAAAGATACGCTTTGCATTCAACCTCGTGGCCTTTGTGGTTGTGTACGTCTAATGAGGTTACATAAACCCTCTACACTGATACAGGACCTGGGAGAAGGTGACCGGAGTTAATTTGTAACGCTGGATGCTGCGGGTTTACGTTCTTTGGCTTTTAACCTGTGAAACCAGTTTTGGAGTCACATGACCTATATATACCTATATGGCTATGTTATTTTTAGGTATCTATTTATTTATTTGCATTTAAAAGAGACTACTATATGGAGGGCCCTTGAAGCGGGGCATCTAGGACCAGAATATCATTGGGAAATATACTGTTCTTGAAGGAAGTTACAGCTGAAAGTGTTTAGGTTATAGATGAACTTTGCTTGTGTTGTGTCAAAGCTGAATTAGCGATCATGTGTGAGCTAGTATGCAGTCACAAAGCAACGCTGGCAGTGTAAAGTTGACAGTCTGACACTTAGGAGTACATTAAGACATTGAACTGTTGCTGATGCCGTTATCTGATGCAAAACTAGTCCATGTTATATATGTAGAACAAAGTGCCATTATGAGTGTTTCAGGGTCAGACTCGTAGCAGAGACATCTGTCTCCTATCACTGATGTTTGCTGCCAAGGAACAGGCACTTTAGCTTATACTTAAAGTAAACAAAATGTCTGTAAAATAATCATAATTACTTATGGATTGTAATCTGTAAGATTACTTGGAAATAGTCTCATTATCAGTGTTGAATTTTTTTGTGAAAACGGTGATGCATTTTAAGCTTCAGAATACTTTGAATGAAACTCATTTTGACTATCAATCAATGGTCAGGTAAGGCTGTCATAGAGGGCACATCGCAAATCATAATGCTCCATCTTAAAGGTAAAAATGCAGTATGATAATATGCATTTAGTGCTATGACCGTATGCTATTACATTTAATATTTTATTGGTAGCAGTGGGTACAATAATGAGTACAACACATACAGGCGGATATCTGTGAGCAATCTGATCATGATTACACACTGTTTTGTGACACCAAAATTGCGACAAGATCATATTTTAGCCACAATGCGTGTAAAATAGATAAAAATTATCACAGGGGTTTGTGCAAGGTGCTTAAAGTGCTTGAAGTACTTTGACTTTAAAATGAAGGCCTGAAAAGTGCTTACAGATTATTGCATGCAAATAATAAGCACATGTTTTTAACAAAACACAATTAAAAACTTGCCTTTTTAGTTAATGTCATAGGAAACTATGGCAAAAGCTAAAGCCAGTAGTACTGACAGTTAATGCAAGTGTAAACATGGCTGAAGAGCGAAAGGAGGAACAGACAACCGAATCAATTGAAGCGATTCATCATGGAACTTCTCCGATTGAGTTCAAACTTCATTGTTTTGATCTTTCAGTTCAAGTGATTCACTAGCAAAACCTGATCAAAAGAGCCGTTCATTTTTGAATTTTTAAATGATTTTTAAAAGCGATATAGTGATGGGTGAAACTTTTCGAAACTCGAGATTTAAACCATTTGAGTTGCCAAAGCGATTCACTGTTTTGAAGCTCAATCAGTCAGCGTATAAGCTAATCATTTGATTCAAGATCCGGGGACTTCAAACAAAGTATTCCGCGAATCGTTTGATTTAAGCGGACTTCAAAGAGGGTTAGCGAATCATTTCCTGACTTGGATCGAACTTTTGCATATAGCGATTCATTTGATTCAGATTGGGACTTTGCGTATAGTAAGATCATTTGATTTAGATCCTGAACTTCAAGAGTGGGTTTTGAATCATTCAGCGAATTGAATGATTGATTCGAATGTAGCGTCGAATTGAGGATCGCTTGAATCACTGATTTTTGCGAATCTTTTCCTGTGCATACTGCATCTTTCCAGTGTGCATACTATCCACCCTATCTGCCCTAAATAGTATTGAAGAGTGATTACCACTATACAGAATTTTGGATGGATAATATATGCACACTGGGATGCAGGCTTTGCTTTTCATCAGACCCTAGAATTTGTGGCTTCATTAGATAAACAGTTATTCAGATCCGGGGAATCACGAATCATTTGATTCAGTTTAGGTTTCATGAATCTTTTTTTTTCTGATGTTTTTCTTAGACAGTAGGAAACATCAAGCCATTAGAGCAGCAAAACAAAACAAAGAAAAAATTACCACCACATGCTAAATTCCCGAGGAAATTTACCATGGTTATACTATGGTAAAGAGATAGTAACCATGTTTTTTTGCTACTTTAAAAATTAGCTATTGCTTCACTTTATTTTTGCCATTTTAGTTTTATTAGAATATTTTTTATTTATCTTTTTTTTCTGAAATTTGAAGTAGTGCTTGAAAACTTAAGTCCTGTTATTTTTTATTGCATGGTCTCTGTAATTAAGTACTTTAAAGAGTATTTGAATTTATATTAAAAATAATTGTTTAAAGAATATGCACTGAAATGGACCAAACAAATAATAGTCTTGGTATATTATTATTATTATTATTATTATTATTATTATCTTTTGACTTACTGCATTATCAAAGTGTACATGCGTCTGATCATTGAGTTTACAGTCTGACCCTCACAGTGTTTTGGATGTACAAGTCCAAAGGAAGTCTGGCCTTATATGAAGGATCACATTTGGCATTTTAACCAAGACATTTTATTACCAGCTCTTAAGTCACTGTCTGATAACCCGCTAAAGCCGGCGGGTTAACATGGAATTACACAGCACTAGCATGGGTAATGACAGCCATGGCTGCAGATGAAAGCCCAGAGAGAAGTTATTCCAGACACATTGCATTACGCACCATAACATTCCCTTTCAAATTAGTCTCGCCGATTTCACTCTGTCACTTTCGCTTCACAGAGAAATCTGTTTTGAAAAAATCCACACTTTGAAGTCGACAAGCAAGAGTGGGGAAGCAGGCGGCCGCTAACAACCATATCCATGGCGCCGAGGACCATTCTGACATGTCTTTCTCTCTCTGCCTCTTGTCGTTTATATCAGTGGCTGGAGTGTGACAATGATTTCCAGTGGATTTCTGGCGCGCTGAAAAAATCCAGAAGAGGGCTTAATGTCGAAGTGATGCCCTCTGCCCACTTTCCGCTTCGTATGCTGGGATGGAAGATTGGAAATTATTTTAATACTCAGAATGCAGAAGTCATAAAGATGATGGCGTGGCGGAACATTATAGTACAGTGTAGAAAGATTTTTGACCTGCAGTGTAAACAACTAAAGAATTACACTACCAGTCAAAATATTTTTAATGTGTGTCTTCTGCTCACGCAAGCCTGCACTTATTTGATTCCAAAATGCATTAAACTGTAATATTCACAAGAATATTTTTAACCCCAAAATAACTGCTTTCTATTTGAATAGATTTTTAAAATGTAATTTATTCCTGTGATCAAAGCTGAATTTTCAGCATCACTGTACCAGTCTTCAGTGTAACCATGATTCTTTTAGAAATCATTCTAATATACTGATTTGCTGTTCAAGACACATTTTCTGATGCTGAAAAGTCACATTTGAAATCACAGAAATAAATGACATTTTAAAATATTTACTCCGTCCTGTACTTTGGATCAAATAAATGCAAGCTTAGTGAGCAGAGGAGACGACTTTAAAAAAAAAAAAAAACATTAAAAATCTTACCATTCAAAAACTTTTGACTGGTGGTGTATGTTCTAAGAACACTTTGCTCACGTTCCCATTAAGTTATAAAAAGCTGCTTCTTCCTTTTTTTTTTTTTTTAAATCAACTGAATGTTTGTTCATAACTTTAAGAGGACATGAGAATGCAGTCTGTTAGCTTGTAGGTCTTTTCAACTTAATTTAGTCAAGCCCTGCCCACAAGACTGTCTGATTGACGGATGTTCTTAGTCAGGATAAGCTACATCATAACTTTATGACTGATGTGTGCTCAGTAATATAACCGATAATGAAAGTATTTGTAATTCTTACATACAGCTAATGAATATTACTGAATGTAATCTGATCACCATCAATTATAAAAATCAGACAGTGCCCCAAAAAAAGTTTACATGAGATTTTTAATCATCAGGTTGTGTACGCACAGTGAAACTGGGCAAATATGCAAAATCTAGGTGTGACCTTAAACTGTTGGCATGACCTGACTTGTTGTTGGGCTATTAGGTATAATCATTTTACAATAAATGCACTCATTCATCGAGCTGTTTGAGGCAGAGTAATTAGTAACGTCTGGAAATGATGAGCTAAAAACTAAAAAAAGCCCTAATATTGTTACGGCATTTATGATGGTGAATGCACATTGCAAAATGTCCCTGAAATTTAATGGGCAAAACTGGTTTCTAGTGATTCATACCCTGAAAACGGGCTTGTTCCATTTAATGCTTGTGAAACCAAAAGTGTGAAGAGAGACGACACCACCCACACTTCATTTACATAGAACTGTAGATGTCGTCACACACACACCTGCCAACTCAACAGCAGTGATGTTACATGTGTCATGTTACTCACAGAATGTATCTCAGTTACTTGTAAATGTTACCAAATTTGTGTTCATTTTATTATTTATCATTTTCCTATTCATTTATTTGTTTATTTATTAATTTACTAATTCATTAATGCGTTTGTTTACTTATTTTTATAAATATGACGTGCCTCGGCTGGTCCAATTACGCATGAATCTGTCTGGATTAATTTTAAAATAGCATTTTTTTTTGGTTTAACAGCTAACCACTGAAGTCTTGGCCTTAGCTGAGCTAACTATTCAAAGGCCTTATTTTGGCTGCACAACCCCCTTTTTACTCAGACGCGTATTTCCTGTACAAGTCAGTCAACCTCAATTATACCATTTAAATGTGAGTTTTTCAGAGGGTATGTCATGCTGTATGTGCAAATGACAGGGGATTTTGACAGGAAACCACATCTCTTCTCATCTGGCAATGACAGCATGCTTTTCATGAAGACATGAGAGCGTATGTTTTGCTAGAAGAAAACCTTTTAGTTTTCATTTTAATCACCATTGTCTAAGGTTAGCGATTTGATCAAAGAGTTTCTTTCAAATGTATCAAGTTGAGGAGAGCAGCGCTGTTACTTTGTAACCAGACTTTGGAATGTTCGCTTGTAACATTCTTAACAGCTCCATAGCAACTCCCTAGCAACTGTTTAAAAAAAAACATTCAGTGTTCTATTTTTAATCAACATCGATTTCCCAGCAATTTGAACTCTCCTAACAGCCACAATTACCAGACTAGACCGGCCTTTTCTACTTCATCATCATTTTTTTTTTTATAACTGTTGCACATGTGGCACATCTGGCGCTCTGCCTGAATCATTACTTACTTTTTATGTTCCGCTCGCCGTCGCCATGGAAACTGCTGCATGTTTGGCAGCGAGCCTTTGAAGGAGAGCGAGAGCGGCCGCGCGCAACAGAGAGGATTGCGAGCTCTCAGGAATTGGCCTACATCCAGTGTAATCATGGCGGGGAGCTGAAATGAGGCTTTTGGCAGCACACCAGGTTTCAGAGAACAAAGATGTGAGCCACTAATGTTGGCTGCAGAGCCTGCTTGGCATCCTTTACCATTTCCCAGCAGCCCCTGCCACGGCTGCCCAAGCCCTCCCTCCCTCCCTCCCTCCTCCCCTCTCCCCTGCTGGGACTGCAAAGAGGATCTGAATAAAGAAAGAGAGTTGTTTTTCTCCAGCTCCTCTGCTCCAATGACATCACCTCTGCAGCCTCCAGCCCCCAGATTCCAGACGCCCAGCACATTTTTTTCTGCTCCTCTCTCTCAGGCCCTCCATTTTGACTAAATTCCTCCATTTTATAATTGCTCTACCTCCTCGATGTCACCAAATGTTTGCCGTTTGCACCGACAAAGTGAGAACGCTCCAACAAGTATGTTTTTTGGCAGAATATAACGTACGTAGTTCATAACAACCAGATGAACATCTGCCTTACTGTTTTGAGAGATCCAGAATTTAGTAGTAATTTATCAAAGCAAATGCTTTAATATAGATTTTAATATGCTTACATTAAAATATGTGACCCTGGACCACAAAACCAGTCATAAGGGTAAATACGCCATCTAAAAGCTGAATAAATAAGCTTTGAATTGATGTATGGTTTGTTAGGATATGACAATATTTGGCCGAGATACAACAAAAAAAAATCAGAATAATGAGATAATTGCTTTAAAAGTTCTTAGCAATGCATATTACTGATCAAAAAATTAACTTTTGATATATTTACAGTAGAAAATTTACAAAATATATCTTTATGAAACATGATCTTTACTTAATATCTTAATGATTTTTGGTATAAAAGAAAAATCGATAATTTTGACCCATGCATTTTTGGACATTGCTACAAATATTCCTATGCTACTTAAGACTGGTTTTGTGGTTCAGGGTCACAAATATGCATATATTTCTTATTTATCAAAGCAAATTAGCAATATGTGTCACTTCAAGCTGAAATGCATTCATGTTTATGCATTTAGTAGACACACTTGTGCAAATCAACTTACAGAAGTGGAACAAAAGCTAAATGCTGAAATGTAAATGTACTCAGTATAGTAATGTTGTAGTATGTAAATGATTCTGGCTATTTTTGGCTTTTTCAAGTGCATATATTCTCCTTCTTCCTATATTTAAGTGTATGTATGCAATAAATAGTTTAAGTAGTCTGCAGCTTGAAATGACTGTAAACGGGTCAGTAATCACAAAACTGAGGTTGCACAAGAGACTCGTAACTCGCAACGAAAACATTCTCAGTTGAATTCATGAGCTGGAGAGAAAAAATAGCAACACAGTAAACAGGATGTTGCTTGTCAGTGGGGCTATCCTGGTGAGCGCAGGGGTTGCCATGGCTACCATTTCCTGAGAAATTTACAGCCAATCAAAAGGAGGAAAGGAGATTTTTTACAGACTGCCTGCGCTAGGAAACGCAGGGTAGAGTGACATCGTGTCAGTGGGTTCACTTGACACACTTGAGCGAACCCAAAAGCGCGACACACGTTTTAGCACGCACCCTCGTTTTATAGTTGAGACTGATGTTGTTTTATGCCGTCTGCGTCTGTGTAAATGTGTCTGGGTCCATTTCCGAAACCTAAAATGAACCCTTTGTGAACACAAGTAGCAGTTACGTTGTTTACGAGCTTTAAGATGAGAAATGTTTTATGTAAGCTTTGCATTTGTGGCTTATATAACAATAATCAATGTTTCATTTGTCCTGTTTTCATGTACAGTACCACGTCCTTGAACATCTGTAGCACATGAGTTATATAATGCAAAAAAATGGGCCACGTTGTGGAAGGGAGAAAGATGAAAACACAAAAGCCTGTGTGTGAGGTAACATAAACAAAAGACTGATATGCACTGGTGTCAGTATTTCCCTTCATTTAAATCTGAGTAGTAAAACATGGTTCACATGTTGTTTTTCAGGAGCCTTTCGGTGTTACGTTTTCTTTCCGACGTGTTATTTTAAGTGTTTCACAATGAGGCATTGCTTCAGAAGTGCTGAGTCATGAGCATGTACATCAGTGTTTCTCAACTGGCTTTGCTTCAGGATGTGGAATTTTATTTTGACATCATGTGGTGATGCCAAAAACTGTAAGTCACACAAAGGTGAACTGAAAAATCTAAGTGGATTATAGGAATCAAAACATCTGATTAAATGTAAATCAGTAGCATGAGCCACGACTGGTCAAATTATGAATGAATCTGAGCTGATTAATTTTAAATAGCATGTTTTATAAGTTGACCCAACGCAGCACCAAAATTAAAAAATCATAAAAAGGTAAACCAAAAAATTAAACACTGACTGGAATGTATTTATATTACCAAAATGGATTATAATTATTTCAAGTTGGATTATGATGCAATTGAAATGAATAAATCATTTGTAAGAGCTATGACTCAAAATTCTCAATGAAGTGGAGTACTTTTTTTTTTCTCCAAAAGCATACACCAAAAGTGTAAATAATTGTAAATGTAGTGCTGTCAAATGATTAAATAGTTTTTGTTTACATATATTAAAAAAAATATATATATATATATATATATCCATGTATGTATGTATGTATGTATGTATGTGTGTGTATTTATCTATACATAATAAATGCACACTAAAATAAATCAAAATTACATACATTAAGCTGCATCATGATGAAATCAACAGTCTGATTGGAGCTAAATCATTTGTAAGGCTCCAGGTTTGGTCAAGTTATGAATGAATAAGTGTTTATTAATTTTACATAGCGTATTTTATATGATTGTGACACACCATGTTTATCCTTATTTAAACTGCAGTCTGGTTCATATTTCCTTTCCCTTTGCCATCCTAACTGTGCATGATTATTTACGCATTATTATTGTTTTTATTCAGCATTGTTTTTCAGTGTTGTTCGTGACTGACCCATTTTTGAGTCACGGCCTGCCAGTTGATGTAGAAAACAATATCAAGCAATGACCTTCTGTCTTCTATCTCAGAGACGTTGCCCTTGAGTGACACCAGCCTAGCAGAATGTGTTCATGTGAAATCTGATCGGCCTACCCAGAATGCAAACTGGGCAGGCCGGAAAGAAAAGGCGATATTTACAGTTTTCTCGGGTACAAAACACGCCCTAGCGCCGCAATTCCATTAGGAGGTTTGATCATAAGCCCTGGCTGCGGGCCAGCGCATTTTGATGTTCGTTGAGAAGGGCGAGGCGAGCTGTGGGTACGTGACTAAACATCTTACTTCCTCTTTCCAACGTCACGAGGGCTTGCACAAACACATCCTGCCTTGTGTCTGCAGATTTCAGACGCATTGCTTCACCCAAAGAGCCCTGAAGCTGCACTCAATTGGAACGGAGCCAAAACAAAAGGGAAGGACCTACGGTTCTTCTCACACTGGACATTTTGTACCCAGTGACGTTTGTAACCATTTAAACGCACAAAAATGTGGATCGATGTCTAGTTTGTGAGGTATAAATGAAATGTGATTGTTTTATTTCATGATTATGACACATATGGCGAAATGTAAGAGTCCTGTTATTGTTGATTTTGACTCATTTACGACACTAAATGGCGTGGTAGTGATTCTGTACACCTTTCACAACTGGAATGTAGGGGGATCTCCAGAGAAAGCGGAACACCAGACATATTTTATTGCTATTTTAATGCATGAGTGAACACAGAGTGATCTTACATCATCTCATTTTAGTCTACATTAGCCAGCTTTTGAATTTATACTTTGAATTTCCAATCGTTTAAACAATACTTTTTAATCATTCTAAAATATTATTATTAAATTAAAAATAAAAATGTGTTATTCAATAAGTAAATGTAGTTTTTTCATCGTTTTAATTCTTTATATGTCAATTAGGCAATGTATAAATAAATTAAATAAATAAATACATAAATATCCACACCTTTCCCATGATTTTCCAGTAGTTTGTGATTTTTAATGGATGGGGGGAAAAAAGTATAGAGCAATTTCTTGCTGATAACTCTATTTTCGATCCGCTACAAACAAGATTTCACCAATATCCACTTTCCCATGCCTGTAAATCGCAATATTTCCATGTTTTCGAAAAAGCTCACCGTTCCTTTCGGTAAGAATTTGGCTGATTTGCATACACCGTCCGTCGTACGTCAGCGTGTCTAAACAGAACTTTCGACTTCGAGTCGTTTCCAACGCGTCGATGATATCGAAAGCGCTCTTTCGCTTATTTCCTACTTCTCGCCGTCGTCGCAGCAGCTCTGGCCTCGATTCAAGTAGAGTTAAATAAAGGAAAAGAAGACGAGAGGGTGGGGGTGCCGAGAGAGCGCCGTCAGCGCGCATGCGCCGGAGGGGGTGTTCTATCGAAGAATCAAGTAAATAGAAGCGGAGAGTCAGAGCGGCCGCGGTGACGTCACTGCTCCACATTGAGCTCCTGCCTGGCCGCGGTAGTAGTGAGTGAGATAGATCGAGCGAGCGTCGTAGTAAAGCGCACACTACTATGAAGTTCTGTTTGTAACTTAATTATTACTCGAGAGGAGCCTACCTCGTTTTTTCTCCAGCATCCGCGGACACTTCTGAGAGGATTGTGCTGTGTTTCGGAGGGTTTTCCACCTGAAAGAGCGATGTCGTCCGCGGCGGTTGCTGCTTCGAGGAGGCAGTCGTGTTATTTATGCGACTTGCCCCGCATGCCGTGGGCTATGATCTGGGATTTTACCGAGCCCGTTTGCAGAGGATGTGTGAACTACGAAGGAGCCGACAGGATCGAGTTTGTCATTGAAACCGCGCGGCAGCTCAAAAGAGCCCATGGATTTCAGGACGGCAGACCGGCGGGACCGGGGAAGCAGCTGCCGGGGAAGGAGATCCACGCGGCGGGAGACCCGGGCTCTCGCCCGCCGCAGCCGCTGGACCGCTACCCGCTGTCCTCGGAGCGTCCGCCCAGACTGGGACCCGAATACCAGCCTGCTCGGCAGGCGAACGGCATCCCGGTCCCGAACGGATTCTCAAAGCCGGACGACCCTCCGGAGCTCAACCGCCAGAGTCCGAACCCGCGCAGGACTAGCGGCGTGCCGCCCAATTTAGTGCCTTTGGTGAACGGCAGCATGGCTCACGCCATCAACGGCAGACCGGGACAGATCTCAGGTCTCAGCCCCGCCGACCTCGGCGGAAATAAGCGGCCAGCCTCGGTTTCCAGCACCGAGCACGACAAGGACAAGCACAGACCGGACAGCCTGACGCCGGAGATCAGCGACAACCACAAGACTCGGGCGGACGACTGGATCAAGAACAAAACGTCCCGGGAAATAATGGCGCTCAACGTGGCGTACGACAGCAGATATAAGAAGGAGCACATGCAGCAGAGGGTCATGTACGAAACAAACGCTCCTGCGTCCAAATCAGGTACGTGTATTTTCAGTATATCGAGTGGAGAAGAAACGGTGAAATGTGTGCGTAAATTAGTAGGTATGTATATATTAGACGCATACAGTGTGTAATATAAATAGATGCTTGTAGTACAATGCTACTGTAGTCTCATAAATGGCCTGGTTTGAATGAGAGCTCTATGGCATGAGTCAGCTGCAAGAAAATTTCCGCTGATCAAAGCTCAACGTGTATTTGCATGTGGTGCATTTGCAGTCAGCCTCATTGTTACGTCTGGCACTACAATGCATCACTGCGTCTGCCACATTGTCGTTGCATAAAGACGCTTTGTGCGCTATAATTCATGCATGCTCGTGCTTTTTTGCAGATCGAGGCAAGCATCCCAAGAATCTGAAGAGAAAAGCCTCGCCAGAGCCGGACGGGGAGGGCGGCACCGCCGGGAAGATTAACGGAGATGGACAGCAGTGGCTCCCGGCGGGGGACGGGCTGAAAATGCCCCCGGTGCCGCCGCCCAGCTTCGCCCCGCCACCCTCCACGATATCCCCGCACCCTCGCACCACCCCGCCGGAGGCAGCCGTGGCGGCCGCCGCTCAGAACGGAAGCTCGCCCATCGCGGCGCTCATCCTGGCCGCGGACAACGCTGGCGGCAACAGCTCACCCAAGGACGCCAACCAGGTGCACTCGACGACGCGCAGGAACAGCAGCAGCCCGCTGTCGCCTAACCAGCGGCGGCTGGCGCAGGGCGCCGGAACACCTCACGTGCCGGGCATGGATCCGGTGCACCCGCAGAGCATCCCAGACTCGTCGGTTCCCAGCAGCATCCCGCTGTGCTGCACGCTTTGCCACGAGAGGCTGGAGGACACACACTTTGTGCAGTGCCCTTCGGTGCCATCTCACAAGTTCTGCTTCCCATGCTCCCGGGAGAGCATCAAACAGCAGGGTGCCACCGGAGAAGTGTACTGTCCGAGCGGGGAGAAATGCCCCCTGGTGGGCTCCAACGTACCGTGGGCTTTCATGCAAGGTGAAATAGCCACCATTCTTGCAGGAGACGTCAAAGTAAAAAAGGAGAGAGACCCTTGATTGTGCTTTTTCTTTTTTGAAAATTTTCAAAAATATTGGTCTATATAAATATATAAATATGAATATCACACGCATACCATCCAGACAGAAACTAACAGACTTGTACATAATGGACATGAGGGACATGCATACTTGGTAAACATTGCTGTACATTTTTTTGATTTTTGAATACATTGTGTTTCTATATTTTTTGAAGATAAAAAGGTATGTACTCATTATAACGGACTACGTTCTTTGTCGATGTTTAACGATTTCTTGATGTACTTTTAGGTATGGTGGCAGTTCCTGTTAAACGTAGAATGTGACTAATGCAACTCTACGAGCACTTGGCAAACATTGGAAAACGCTTCAAGCTGTACTTGTATGCACTTGTTTAAAATTGCCAAATACATTTTCTGATCTTGTATTAACGTAGCGTCTCTGCTTGCTTCTTCTGAGGATCTGAGCGCAGGAGCGGCTGCTTTTGGCTGGGCTCGCGTCCAACGTATCATCTCGGATATGTTTCTCAACTCTTAAGTTTAACCGGGTCGAGCTTTACGTTACAGCGTTCGTGTTACCGTGCGTTCGGCAAACGCTAATGATGTAGCCTAGTTAATATGTAATTATTATTTTCCGGAGTAGCTTGTTATTGCAGTTGTAGACATGTAATATGAGCGCTGACGTGTAAATCGTTACCCTAACCGGTTATCTGGGTCGTGTTTGGGTCGTTAGGTAGAAGGGCTTTTGTGTATTGTGTGTTGCAGGAAATTGCCTCGTCAGACATGGGTGGAGTTGGGTGAAACGACTTGCGTGTGTTGACTAATGCTGAAAAACCCTACCATCTGTTTCGTCATCTCAGCTACTCCAAGACTTTCTCACTTCAGCGCTTAAACCTGTTTTAGAAGTGTCTTTTAATATTAAAACTGTTTCACAACAAAATGCATCAGTTTTGTTGCTCTGTCAATACTTAGTTATATAACAGTGCAGTGTTTTTGGAAAGCATGAGTATGAATCTTTCCACACATGCACAGGGCCTCGAGAGACGCAATGATTATGCTAGTTTGTAAAACAACACGTGGTCACATGGTCAGCTCTGGAATTCCCGAGTCACTGTCTCTGGTTTACCCTTGTTTAGTATCAGGCTGTCAGTAGGAGGCTATTTGTGTTATCTGTTTTAGCTTTACATGGAGAATGTTTTGTTTGAATTTGCATGTTAAAAATATCCACGCACGCACTTATTTATAGCTGTTTTAAATGCATGCATGCGTTACATTTTGCCACACAATATCAATGCAAAGTCACGTAACACGAGCAGGATAACAATGCGCTGAAGTGGTTTGACATGATTATAAATCTCTCCCAAAATGACGAGTGCTTGTAAAACAAGTAGTTTACGGAAGTTTTAAAATGAATGCAAACATTGGAATTAAACAGTTGCGTAACATGAGCAGTACAATGCATTGAAGTGGTTTGACGTGATTATAAATCTCTCCTAAAATGTGCGTCAGAAAAGGAGAAAAAAATGTGACGAGTGCTTGTAAAACAACATGTGGTCACATGCTCAACTCTGGAGTCACTGTCCCTAGTTTCTTATCTTGACTATAGGATTTAACGCAGATTGTATGTTTTTGCATATAGTGTTTTTATTTGAAGTAACATATTAAAAATATCCACCAATGCAATCATTTACAGAAGGTTTAAAATGCTTGCAAACATGAGATTTAAACCGTTACGTAACACGAGCAATACAACAATGCACTGAAGTGGCTTGACATGATTATGAATCTCTCCCAAAATTTGCCTCATTAAAAAAAACAGAGAGAAAAATGTGACGAGTGCTTGTGAAACAACATGTGGTCACATGCTCTGCTCTGGAGTCACTGTCCCCAGTTTGTTATCTTGAGTAAAGGAATCTAACGTGGATTTTGTTTTTGCATATTTTGTTTTAGTTTGAATTCACATGTTAATATCCACCAATGCATTTATTTATAGCAGTTTTAAATGCCTGCAAATATTAGATTTAAGTTACGTAACGCGAACAGTGCAACAATGCATTGAAGTGCTTTTGACGTGATTATGAATCTCTCCAAAATTGTGCCTTAAATGGTATAAATGTGCCAGCTTGTAAAACACGTGGTCACATGTTCAACCCTGAAGTCGTTGTCACTGGTTTGTTATTTTGAATACAGGAATTTAATGTGGCTGGTATGTTCTTGCATATTGTGTGTTAGCTTGAATTCGCATGTTAAAAATATCCACCAATGCATTCATTTACAGCAGTTTTAAATGCATGCAAACATAAGGTTTAAACAGTTGCATAACACAAGCAGTACATCAATGCATTGAAGTGGTTTGACATGAATATAAATCTCTCCAAAAATGTGCCTCAAAAAAAAAAGTGATGAATGTGCCAGTTTGTAAAACAATACGTGGTCACATGCTCAACTCTGGACTCAATGTCCCTAGTTTATCTCGACTATATTGAATTTAACGTGGCTTGTATGTTTTTGTATATTGTGTTTTAGTTTGAATTTGCATGTTAAAAATATCCACCAATGCATTCATTTATAGCGGTTTTAAATGCATTTAGATGTTGTTTTAAATGCATTTAGATTTAAGTTACGTAACAGCAGCAGTTCAACAATGCAATGAAGTGGTTTAGCGTACATGACTAAAAATCTCTCCACACACACTGAGCCTCAAAAGAAATGCAATGAATGCGGTAGCTTATAAAACAACACATGGTCACATGCTCAACTCTGGAATGCACTAGTCACTGTCCTTAGATTACTTTTCGTAATTCAACGCGGCATGCATGTTATCAGTCTTGCATATAGGGTGTTTTTGTTAGAATTTGCATGTTAAAAATATCCACCAATGCATTTATACCTTTAGTGCAGTTTTATATGCATGCATAAGTTTTTGCTGCACAACATTGATTCAGTCAGTTACATAACAGGTGCAGTTTAACAATGCAATGAAGAAGTTTGGCCTACATGAATATAAAGCTCTGTCCACACATGCCAAGCCTCAAAAAAAGTGCAATGAATGTGATAGATGTTAAACAACACGTGGTTACAAGCTCAACTATGGAATTTCTTAGTCATTCTCCCTAGTTTAGTCTTGTTTCCTATAATAATTCAGTGTTGCATGGAGGATATGCGTTTGTTTTGCATATAGGTTGTTTTTGTTTGAATGATTGCAGTTTTAAATGCATCACATTTTGTTGCAAAGTATCAATGCAAACAGTTACATAACAGGAGCAATGCAATAATGCATTGAAGTGGTGTGATGTACATAAATAGAAATCTCTTCCCAAACAAACAGAGCAAACTAAAGGCAATGAATGCAGTACCTTGTAAAACAACACATGGTCACATGCTTTAATCTGGAATGGCTGAGTCACTGTCCTTAGTTTACTCTTGTAGTAAGTGACATGAGGTTTTTTGTTTGAATTATGCCTTCATTGCAATTTCAAATGCATGCATGCATTATGATTTTATGGCTCAGTATCAATGCAAACAGTTGCATAATAGCAGCAATGCAGTAATCCAATGAAGTGGTGTGACATACATAGATATAAATCTCTCTCCAAACTTACAGAGCTTCAAAAGACATGCAATGAATGTGGTAGCTTGTAAAACAACACGTGGTCACATGCTCAACTCTGGAACGTCTTAGTCACTCTGCTTAGTTACTCTTGTTTAGTATCTTGACTGTAGTAATCCATCATGGCATGTATGTTATCAGCTTAAGTTTTGCATATAAGGTGATTTTGTTTGAATTAGCATGCCTTTATTATAGCTTTAAATGCATGCATGCATGCATGCATTTGAATTTGTACGTTAATGTAATGCAATGGATTTGAGCCTTTCTAGCACCAAGGGTAAAAAATGGCAAGTATTACTAGACACCGCATATTCCTCTAGCATTTCAATGGTAACATCTCTCAACCCAAGTGAAACCTTAAGCAAGGTTCATTCAGAGATGCATCAACGCATTAGTGGTTTCAGCAGGGGCCGTTACTGGAAATACACGCTTGAATAGCAAACCGCTCATTATTTAGAGCAGGATTATTAGGAATGCATAGATGAAGCCGTACAGTCTCCACCGCAGATGGATATTGTAATCGGAGCGGCGAAGGGAAGATCATGCAACCCTGACTCGTCAAGGCATGACAATGCCGAATTAGGAAGATGAGAAATAGGGAGCGTCGAGCATTGGGAAGTCTCAAAATATCTCTGTGCGGTCTGGCCCATGGATATATTTTCCACAGCTCGAAAGTTTGAAAGATAAACAGCTGCCTAAGGCTCTGATCGGCGTCTTACGTGAGTGTTGACGTGACCTTTGCTCCCCTCCTCCCAAAATGTACCATCGTGCCTGTCCTTCGAGCTTCCTTTTTGTTGATGTTGCTTCATTATTAGTAGTTCTAAGTGCGAGCAAACAGCTTTTAATCAACTTTTAATCTAATTACGTTTCTTCTGCAACTTCAATTAACAAATAAGCAAGTCATGTCAGCTGTTTTTGACGATTGCATAGCTGAGCATCTCTTTTACAGACACTTTGGCTAAGTTGTGCACAAGAAGATACTGTCCCAGTCGCATTTTCTTTTAAAAGCATTGAATTGTTCTAACATTTATTTTCTATTAAAGTCTTTTGTTTTTGCAGAGCCCTTTATAAAAGTGTTTGAGTGCATCCCCGGTCACCGCAGCCCTGGAGCTCGTGCCGTTGCCTGGTTATGCGGTCGTGTGGTAAACACAAGGTATCTTGTTTGGTTAAGATTGGGGAATATCAATCCTCTGAGCTTTAGTGGCTCTTGACAGCATAAAGAAAGCTGTGCAGCTTTGGGATTGCTTTATTTTTAGCCAGTACCCGAAATGTTACGCCACAGATTTCCTTGTGCAAAATAAACTCGGCTGGCGGTGCATTGAGCTTCCTAATGGTCATTTATTAGTCAGATAAGAGTCCGTTCAGAGGTTAATCAGTGTCCTGTTTCCGAAAGCACGCTGTAATGAGGAAAGCACACTCGGGTCTACTATTAAACCAAACTTGGCCAATCGAACCCGGATACTGTGTTATCTGTTGAGAAATGCACTGAGATGCAATAAAACATTGATATTTCAGGCGAACTCAAAGCATTGTAAAGGTTAACTGTGAGTGACCTTTTCAAAAGCCTGTTTAACTGGTTAACGCAAGATAGATTAGCAGTTATCTGATTGTTGCAATAATAGATGACTTGATTTAGAGTGTTTTAGCTGTTGCATGAGGTCATAACAGCTTATAAATAGACTAAACTGACTAATCTCATTTCATATTTTCTTTCCGTAACCGCTGCGCTGTCAGGAATGTTGTTTTCCTGACATTTTTGTGTCACCTAGCAAGAAGTGTTTTACAAACCGATTTGCATTTCGCAACTCAGCACAAAAGAGCCGTTCTGCCCCGTTTGGCCCGCTGCCCGTAAGACACTCCCAGCATGCATTTTCTCCAGGCCCGCCTGTGTTGTGAAATGTCTTCGCTTGCTAGTTTCATTAATCACTCCAGACTCTGGTTTTGATATTTTGTGGCAATTCAGTTGCATGAGATGAAATCGAGACATTTTAATTGAAGCTTTCAGGGAGAATGTCTGATGGTATGAGTAACGTCTGCGCTGCGGTCAGTGTGTAATGTTAGCATGCAAATACATTTTTTTTTTTTTGTGGGTCAAAAAATGTTTTAAAAAAGCAAACCGATGGGATAATGAACCTTGTATGATCTGGTGTTTGTGTTTTGTAATGAAATTACAAAAGGCCATGGTTATTGTGAATATAGTCAAAGCTAAAGGTCATTTTAAGGTGCAACAGTAGTGCAGAACCGGCAAACCCAATATTAAAACTATATTCACATATAATATTCACATATATAAACTACATTTAAATTGCACGACCACAAAAATATTTTTCACTATATATAGGTAAATTTAGATTTTATTACATTTTAAAATTTATGAATGCAGAAAATTTAAATTTATATTTATTTATAAAAATTAAATTTATATTTATATTTATATTTATATATATATATATATATATATATATATATATATATATATATATATATATATATATATATATATATATATATGAATATGAATGACATTTTAATTACATTTTAAAATATTAATACAGAATTTATTGTAGAATATTAAGTTATTTGAAATTGTAATATTTCTCAATATTTGCAGTATTTTACTGTATTTTTCATCAAATAAATGCAGGATTGCTGAGCCAAAAAAACAATAAAAATTGAAATAACGGTTTTCTATGTTAACATTTTTTAAATGTAATGTGCAGGTGTTATGGGCCTGATAAATACACTAAAATCATGTCATAATAACACGCATTCAGGTACAGCTATAAACATTTTATGGCATGAATGTGGGCTGAAGTTTAATTTCCTAAGAGAATGAATGTTCCTTATCTCAAGCAGCAGTGCAAAGGCCTCCTCAGCAGACAGGAGGGCAGGGCAGTTTTTATGCGTGTTTGTTTTGGAGAAACGATGGATGAGTCTGTTCCACAGGCTGTTTTAAGCCATTTTATCAGTGGATTCCCACCGCACTCATCCACACGTCAGTCCCGTCATGTGATTTAAAGCTGTAGTGCTGACGGTGAAGCAGCGTCTCGTAACACAACAACAGCACTGCTTTGTTTTCTCAGGCAGGCCTTTGTTGTTCTATTAAAATGAGTATTTATTTTATGTTTTGGCTGGAGATATTGCCCAGATGTTGCATGACACTGGTTTTTCCGAGACTGGGTTATTTTAGAATAATTTATTACAGGTTTTGTTAATATTTTGAATTAGATTTTCATATTTAAAATATTTTACTTTAATTTTATTTTAGGTTTTTTTTTTTTTGTGTGTGTGTCTATATCGTTTTTATTCATTTATATTTATTAGTTTTAGTTTATTTCATTTTAGTACTTCAGGTTAAACTAAAAGAAAATGAAAAAGTTTGCTTTGACAACTAGCTAAAGTTAAGTGTTTTTAAAATATTTTATTTCAGTTAACATACACTACCAGTCAAAAGTTTTTGAACAGTAAGATTTTTGATGTTTTTAAAGGAGTCTCTTCTGCTCACCAAACCTGCATTTATTTGATCCAAAGTACAACAAAAACAGTAAAATTTTGAAATAATTTTACTAAAATAACAGTTTTCTATTTGAATTTATTTAAAAATGTAATTTATTCCTGTGATTTCAAAGCTGATTTTTTTGGCATCATTACTCCAGTCACATGATCCTTCAGAAATCATTCTAATATTCTGATTTGCTGCTCAAAAACATTTTTAAAATATTTATAGAATTTATTATTATTATATTATTATATTTATAGAATTTTTTTTCAGGTTTCTTTGATTTAATGGAAGGTTCAGAAGAACAGCATTTATCTGAAATAGAAATTATAAATTGCATTATAAATGTCTTTTCATCACTTTTGAGTCAATATTATTTTAAAGCATCCTTGCTAAAAAGTATTCATTTCTATAATTTCTTTCCTAAAATAAAATAAAATAAAATACTAACTCCAAGCTTTTGAATGGTATAGTATATAATTTTACAAAGGCTTTTTATTTCTGATAAATTCTGATCTTTGGGTCTTTCTACTCAAAGAACACTGAAAAAATGTACTTAACTGTTTTAAATATTGATAGTAATAGTAATAATCAGTATATTAGAATGATTTCTAAAGGATCATGTGATGTTGAAGACTGGAGTAATGATGCTGAAAATTCAGCTTTGATCACAGAAATAAATTAGAGTTTAAAATATATTCAAATAGAAAGCAATTATTTTAAATAGTAAAAATATTTCACAATATTACTGTTTTTGCTGTATTTTGGATCAAATAAATGCAGGTGGTGAGACTTATTTAAAAAAAAAAAAAGGTTTTCTGTCTGCTTTTTTTCCTGAAAGAGTAATATTGCCTAGGCAACTAGCTAAAAATAAGTACATAATATTTTATTTTATTTCAGTTCATGTTTATTGTAAGTAGTGAAAATATTTTAGTTTTAGTTAACTATAATAACCCTGATCTGGGACTCCGGGACTACAAACCTGAAGAAACTGGAATCTCATTTAATCTCAAATTTTTTTTTTTTTGTAATACAAAAGATGTTTTTATGAATGTCTGTTGTGTTCTTTTCCATAAATATGCTGTGTGAAGTCACAGTTAAGCTCCCAACATCCATAAAACTACCATAACAGTAATCTTTATGACTTATGTTCTCTATACCACGTCTTCTGAAGTCATATGAGTTTTCTGTTCAAAAGCTTGGATTAACATAAGAGTAAATGACAGAATTGTATTTTTTTTTTTTTTGTGATCTACTCCTTTAATAAACAGTTGGCTTGCCGTTAGGCTTTCTATTGCGGTGATCTGTGTTGTCAGACGGATACAGCAGGAAGCAGCGGCGCGTCTGACGCGCTGAACTTTGGATCCTGGAAAATCCCCTCAAAGTCTGTGAAACTGAACATCACAGAGCTCGAGCAGACGCTGCTCATCTCATTCCTGTTTACACTGCTCAGGTAATAATTACTACCTTAAAGAAAAACTACAGAAGTGCTTAGATGCAGATATGAACACGTTGTAAGCATGCATTTCCGATGCACATTTATCGTGCATGAAAGAAATTACACACTTCAGTTTTAATTAAATTGTTCCGTCTAAAATACAACGGTTTATGCAAACGCTCACTATAGTGCCCCTAGTGGCAAACTGCTGAAAATACAACACGTGCATGTGTATGCATGTCTTTCTGTCTGCGCTCACGCACCTTCTTTCTCCAAGAGCGCTGTTGCCATCCAGATTTCGCTAATTCTAGGCCACCTATTCTGTCCGATCTAGGCCACAATATAGTTCTTTTTATGTAAAAGAGAGCACGACTATTGCACGTTTCACACGTCGAGGGTTAGTCCATCATCAGTGGCGGACAGTACGGCTCTTTAACGAGCCCGCGTCTCGCATGATGAATCCATGTGTAGCTCAGATCCATTGACAGAGGCGGAGGAAGGACTGCGCCGAAAATGGAATCTGGTCCACATTCGCCAAATCCCAGTATAGATGATGCACCGGTTAATTTAGGCCTGCCAGGGAAAAACAAGGTCGGCCGCAAATTTCCGAATCGAGGACACCTTGGAATCCGTCTCTTTTCATCAATCAGCGCGTCCCTTTAGAGTTCGGCCCCACTTCTGGCTCTAACGAAGTCTTTTCCTCCCGGTGCTCCACGGCTGGAGCTTTAACTGGCAATTAGGTTGTGTGGGCTCAGATCCGGGGCATATGTAAGAAATTCCCCTTTGATTGCAGGGTTGGATGAGGATATTGAGATGGGTTTGGTCCTTCCAGGGTATTTAGCCGCTCTTCCACATGAGGCAAAAGAGCTAAAGCTCCAAATCAGTAATTTTAAAAAACATTAAAGAAGAGAGCACATGAAAGGGACTGGGGTTTCGTTCTGTTATTAGCTCTGTTCCAAAACCTACTGAGCTGCCTACATACAGCGTAAAAATGATTGATTGAAGTTGTAAATAAAATTACTGGAGTGAGTTTTACCAGAAAGTACTATTTTAGTCTTTGTACTTCAAAAATTCATGTTTTATTCAGTGTTTTTGAGTGGAAAGTGCTTCCAAGTAAATTGTACACTAAATCTATTAATCCCTTAAGTTATAGACTTTTCACTAAATTAAATGCCAAAGTATATGGAAAAAAAAAATAATAATAAATAAATAAATAAATAAATAAAATAAAATTGAAAGCCTTTGAAACCCTTTTAATTTGAAACTTTTAACTCAAAGTACTAGTAAATTTCAAAAATAATTACAAAGTACTGGCAGAATTCAATACCAAATTATAAATAAAATAAAATAAAATAAAAGCCTTTAAAACCATTCTAATGTGAAACTTTTAACTCAGAAATTACAAGTAAATTTCACAAATAATTACAAATTATTGGTAAGTAACAGATTTCAGTACCAAAATATATGGAAATAAAATAAAATAAAATAAAATAAACATTTGAAACATTTTAATTTAAAACAATTAACTGAGAAATTACTAGTAAATTTCACAAATAAT
This sequence comes from Labeo catla, assembly GCA_012976165.1. Taxonomy (NCBI): domain Eukaryota; kingdom Metazoa; phylum Chordata; class Actinopteri; order Cypriniformes; family Cyprinidae; genus Labeo; species Labeo catla. The sequence continues at coordinate 94,495 of VONZ01000210.1, read as the reverse complement.
TATAAAGTACTGGCAAGTAACAGAATTCAGTACCAAAGTATACATAAAAAATAAATAAATAAATAAATAAAATAAAACTGAAAGTCTTTAAAACCATTCTAATGTAAAACTTTTAACTCAGAAAACAGATTTCAGTACCAAAGTATATAGAAATAAAATAAAATAAAATAAAATAAATAAAAAGCCTTTGAAACCTTTTAATTTGATACTTTTAACTCAGAAATTGCAAGTATATTTCACAAATAATTACAAAGTAGTGGCAAAATAAAATAAAAATTTGAAACCCTTTGAAACCTTTTAATTTGATACTTTTAACTCCGAAATTACAAGTATATTTCACAAATAATTACAAAGTAATGGCAAGTAACACAAAATAAAATTTAAATTAAATTTTGAAACCCTTTGAAACCATTTTAATTCGAAACTTTTAACTCAAAAATTACTAGTAAATTTCACATAATTACAAAGTAATGGCAAGTAACACAAAATGTAGTATATGGAAAATGACAAAATAAAACAAATGAAATAAAATAAAGTTGAAGTGTACTTCTATGTACATTTGTAGTGAAAAAATAGGTTTTATAACAGAGCTGTTGTGCACTTATACATTTGCTGTAACTGTCTGTTTATTCTTGCCAAAATTAATTGCTTTGAATCAAGTGCACTTGATCACTGCTCTGTTTTACAAGCATTTGTTGTGATTAAATTGAGAACTGTTTATGAGCCTCATATGCGTTTTCTGTTTCTATAATAAGGACTGACCTCTAACATTCTGTGTCAGTCCATCTAGAACCACATTAGAAAATCAGGCCTTTAAAAATAGAAATGAGAGCTCAGTCTTCCAGCCCATCTATACACGCCACACTTCTTTTTGTGGACATCAAAAGCGCCTGCGTGCTTCCAGTGTTTCCATTTTCAATCTCAAGCCGCTGCCAAATCCAAAAACTGGAGCACTGAATAAACAGATCCAAAACGGTCCCGTACAGAACAGCTGTTATTAGCATAAACGCTCGGCTTGAGCCGAGAACTCAACAGACAGAGTTTGGATAAAAAGAATAAAATAGAACAGAGGAAATGTGTGGATTAAAGAAAGACGAGGAGACGGAGGGGCCGTGAAACATGTTCCCTTGACGTCTGCTGCCAAAAAAATATTAGATGTCAGTGAGGTCTACGATTAACATTTTGTAACGCCTACCAGTGGTGGGTAAAATGAGAATTTCCCAGGAATAAATATAATTTTTAATTATTTGCTTCGGGTTGTTAGGGGGAATATATGATATTCTTAAGAAAATTAGTGGTGCTTGCCTGTGCAGTTGCTAGGTAGTTGCTAGGGTGTTTTGGGCAGTTGCTAGGGGGTTGTGTATGCTGTTATTGACCAGTTTGAATTTGAATTTTGAATTTGAGTTTCAGTTTGAGTTAATTTTGAAGTTAAATTTGGGATTGGATTTTGAATGTGAATATGAATTTGAGTTTAAATTTGAATTTGAGTTTGGAGTTTTTAACTTGACATTATTCTAAACCTGTATGCTGTTATTAATCCGTTTGAGTTTGAATTTTGAATTTGACTTTGAATTTGAATTATAATATGTGTCATTATTTTAAACCAGTATGTTGTTATTGACCAATTCAATTTTGAATTTGAGTGAGTTTTGATTTTGAGTTCAGATTTTGAAGTTAAATTACAGATTGAATTGTGAATATGAATTTGAGTTTTGAAGTATGATTTTGAGTATAAATTTGGATTTGTTTGTTGAATTCGAATTTAATCTGAATCGAATTTAATTGGAATCTATACCTGTATGCTGTTGTTAATCTGTTTGAGTTTGAAAATATATATATATATATATATATATATATATATATATATATATATATATATATATATATATATATATATATATATATATATATATATATATATAGCATTTTAAGATATATATGTATTGCATTTTAAGATATATATGTATTGCATTTTAAGATATATTTACTGTATAATTAATTTTTTTATTTTTTATTGCATATTTTTAACAATGGGACAATTTTACAGTAATAAATTTCTTGCAGTTTTATTTGTATTTATCTCTTTTTCTTTTAGTGAAAATCTATGACTATATTTTCAATACATTGAACATGCTTCCTTCTAAAAACTGTGGCTGCAGATCTTGTGTGGTCCTGAAAATGTATGTATTTAGTTTTGAATATGTGCTGTTTCTGCCTGTACTTACCTCTTTGATTAATGCTTACGACTAGTTAGTGCCTGAAATCTGACTGTTTTGGACACACGCTCGCCCTAAGCGCAGAATTCTACTGTTAGACCAGAACTGATGCCAGAAGATTGATGTCACTAATTTTGTCTGCTCCATTTAGGGCTGATTTGACAAGATAACACTTAGAATGTGGCTTAAAATAGCTGCGGGACATTTGCTGTTGAGCGGTTGTTGATGTCAGATAACGCCGCCGTGAAGGAGGCTGGGATTTGAGATGAGCTATTCCTGTCCATCAGCTTTAGGCCACACTGGAACCAAAGAGAAGGTAATAACATACAGGAGATTGCTTATCCTCTCATATCAGGTGTACAGTACAGCCCTCCGGACAAGTGTTTCATTCAGGCTGGATTATCATCTGTTCAAAAGGGAACAATGAAAAGGGATGGTGTTATATTTAGAGACACAATTCAGATTTTGAGGTATTCTGAAGAAGAATATGAGTGCCGCTTGCCTGTACAAGGGTTGCTAGGGTGTTGCTAGGTGGTTGTTAGAGTTTTTGGGGTTGTTGCTAGGGGGATACGATGTTTTGAAGAAAATTGAGTGCTGCTTTCCAATGCTGTGGTTGTTAGGGTGTTGATAGGTGGTTGCTGGGGTTTGTCTGGTATTCTTAGGAAAGTATGAGTGGTGCATGCCTGTGCACTGGTTGCTAGGGTGTTTCTAGGTGGTTGCTAGGGTGTTTGAGGTTGTTGGTAGGGGGTTATATGATGTGTTGAAGAAAATTGAGTGCTGCTTTTCAGTGCCTCGGTTGTTAAGGTGTTGGTGAAGTGTTGCTAGGGTGTTTTTGTGGGTGCTGCTTGCCTTTGCAGTGGTTACTAGGGTGTTGCTATGGGGTTGAAGAAGTGTTGGTAGGGTGTTTTGAGTTGTTGGGGGTTATGTGATGATGTGGAGAAAATTTGAGTGCTGCTTTTCAGTGCTGTGGTTTGTTGGGGTGTTGATAGGTGGTTACTAAGCTGTTGCTAGGTGGTTGCTGGGGTGTTTTGGGTTGTTGCTAAGGGATTATATGATATTCTCAAGAAAAAGTGGGTGCTGCTTGCCTTTACAGTGGTTACTAAGGTGTTGCTATGGGGTTGAAGAAGTGTTGGTAGGGTGTTTTGAGTTGTTGGGGGTTATGTGATGATGTGGAGAAAATTTGAGTGCTGCTTTTCAGTGCTGTGGTTGTTAGGGTGTTGCTAGGTGGTTGCTGGGGTGTCTTTGGTTGTTACTAGTGGATTATATGATATTCTTAGGAAAGTATGAGTGGTGCTTGGCTGTGCAATGGTTGCTAGGGTGTTGCTAGGTGGTTACTGGGGTGTTTTTGGTTGTTGCTAGGGGTTGTATGATATTCTGAAGAATATTTGAGTGCTGCTTTTTGGTGCCATGGTTGTTAAGGGTGTTGATAGGTTGCTTTTAGGGTGTTGCTAGGTGGTTGCTGGGGTGTTTTGAGTTGTTGCTAGGTGGTTATATGTTATTCTGAAGAAAATTTAATTGCTGCTTTCCAGTGTTGTGGTTGTTAGGGTGTTAATAGGTGTTTATTAGGGTGTTGCTAAGTGGTTGTTGGGGTGTTAGGGGAATAAATTATATTCTTAAGAAAATTAGTGGTGCTTGCCTGTGCAGTGGTTGCTAGGTTGTTGCTAGGTAGTTGCTAGGATGTTTTGGGCAGTTGCTAGGGGTTGTGTGACTTTCTTAGGAATAAATATGAATGCGCTTGCCGTGCAGTGGTTGCTAGGGTGTTGCTAGGTGGTTGCTGGATGTTTTGGGATGTTGATGGGGATTGTGTGGTATTTTTAGGAAAATATGGGTGCTGCTTGCCTGTGCGATCGTTGCTAGGTGGTTGCTGGGATGTTTTTGGTTGTTGCTAGGGGTTGTATGATATTCCCAAAAGATTTTAGTGGTACTTGTTTGCGCGATGGTTGCTAGGCAGTTGCATCAGTGTTTATTTGTGGTTGCTAGGGTGTTGCTCATATTAATGTTAAAAAATAAAGAAAAGTTCAAAAATGTACACATTTATTTTTTTTGTTGTTGTTGTTTTACATATTCTGAAGAAAGTATGAGCACTGCTTGCATGTGCAGTGGTTTTTAGATGGTTGCTGGGGTGTTTATGATTGTTGCTAGGGAATTATGTGATATTCTGATTTAATTGCCTGTTTTATTGTCATAATCCTCAAAAAACGTAACAGCACATCTTTCTTTAAGTATGCTGCTCAAATCCAAATATGAGTAATTGTTATGCTTTAAAAAAGTATCAAAAGACAAAGAAGACGGAAATGTAGAACAAAAAAAGACTCTCTGCTTGCCAGCTTTGTATTATGTAACCAGCTGGGATGAACCGAGCAGCCGCAACACCCAAGATATCAAAGACAGTACATCTGCTGTTCCTCCTTTCAGGGTCAGCAGGGTTCTTCAGTATGTTCCCCTCCCTCTCTTTGTTGAACCCAGCTCGGTTTTCAGAGCAGAAATAGGCGCTCGTGGAGCTCTGTCATCGCATGCCACTAACAGGTGTGCTCTCAAAAGAAGCTCGCGAAGCCTCAAGAGCATTACACAATCACAAGGCATGAAGAGAACCGAAAATAGCGGCGTGTGGGCGGAGCCTCTGGATCCGTTCACAGGTGTACGAGTTCAGAGAGCTGAAATACAGCTTCTGCTGAGATCACAGGCGATATGTGGTGCAGCTACTCGGTGCTTTCACTGTGACAAAAGTACAGAATTGGTTGAGTCACGTCTCTAGAGTTTCATAACTTGAAATGATAAAGCCTACAAACAATGTGGAGACTGTCACAGAGATTAATCTTTCCCACAAAGAATTGCTAAAGGAATGTTTAACCAAAGTGATTCTATTAATCATTATTCTAAACCTGTATGGTGTTGTTAATCAGTTTGAATTAAAATTGGAATTTAAATTTGAGTGCCTTTTAGATTTTGAATGTGTCATATTCTAAACCTGTCTGCTGTTATTAACCAGTCTAAAATGACTCGGTTTTTTGAATTTTGATATGAAATATAGTTTTGAATGTGAATTATTGTCATTATTTTAAGTTTGTATGCTGTTATTGACCAATTTGAATTTTGAATTTGAGTTTCAGTTTAAGTTGATTTTGAAGTTAAATTTGAGATTGAATTTTGAACGTGAATATGAATTTGAGTTTAAGTATGAGTTTGAGTTTAAATTTGAATTTAAGTTTGGAGTTTTTAACTTGACATTTTTAACAAGTTTTTAACATTTGAGTTTGAATTTTGAATTTGACTTTGACTTTGAATTATAATATGTGTCATTATTTTAAACCTGTATGCTGTTATTGACCAATTAGAATTTTGAATTTGAGTGAGTTTTGAGTTCGAGTTCAAATTTTGAAGTTAAATTACAGATTGAATTGTGAATGTGAATTTGAGTTTTGAAGTATGAGTTCGAGTATAAATTTGGATTTGCGTGTTGAATTCAAATTTAAAATTTGAATTTTGAACTTGCCATTATTCTAAACCTGTATGCTGTTGAGTTTGAATTAGAATTTTGAGTGAGTTTCGAGTTGGTTTGAGTTTGAATTTGAGTTTAAATTTGAATTATAATGTTTGTCATTATTTTAAACCTGTATGCTGTTATTGTCCAGTTTGAATTTGAGTGAGTTTTGAGATAAAATTTTAAAGTTAAATTTGAGATTGAATTTTAAATGTGAATGTGAAGTACGAGTTTGTTTAAATTCGAGCTTTGAATTCAAATTTGAGTTTGAATTTTGAACTTGCCATTATTCTAAACCTGTATGCAGTTTGAGTTTGAATTTGAATTCAAATTTTGAATGTGAATTTGGACTTGAGTTATAAAGTTTGAGTTTGAATTTTGAATTTGTCCTTACTCTAAACCTGTATGCTTTTATTAACCGGATTGAATTAGAATTTGAGTAAGTTTTGAGTTTGAAACTTTTATGGATTCAAAATTCTAACTCAAACTAAAAATGTAAATAAATTTTAAATTCTACGTGTTGGGCAGAGTAACTGCAGATGGGTTTGGAATGACATCAGGATGAGTAAATCATGATTTGTAATTTTTGTGTGTAAACTATTCTTTTAATCACCCTTTGAAGTGAGTAACACAAAGTAGGCCAAGAGCTTGGCGTGGTTTTGCAATTCCTCAGTTCCTGCTCAGGGATCAGAGCTCACAGGAGTTAGATGAGGGTGTGTGCTGAGAGATGGGTGGTGTCACTGGGTCTGGACGAGTTTTGCTCTAGTAAGCCTCGGCACGCTGCCAACAATGCAGTGGAAGAGGAGAAGGAGAGCAAGAGAATCCCCGTGTGTTGGCACAAAGTCTGCAGCTGCTTCTGGAAAATTCTGCACCCTGCCCCAGTATGCATGACGCGCATCACAAGAGCGACAGAGCTGCCTGTCCTCACCGGATTGGGTTTCTCCACTGACACCACTCTATCAGACGCTAGATTTACACTCGAGACGCTCTCAAGCACTGATGCTTGGGCACTCTTGGAAATGATGGGTACAGAAATAGATCAATCTCCTCTTGTCCAGGTCAAATTTCAGCCCAAGGAGAAAATAATAAATTATATTTTTCATAAAGGAAACAAAAGCACAATTAGATTGTTTGCATTGTGGCACAATTTCCATCACAATTAAACACAATTAAGGTTTTTGAAAAGTTGTTTTTTAAATGTTTGTAATTCACATTTTTCTCATTCATTTTAAAATTCTCTATTTTACTATATCAATATTATTGCAGTATAAAGAAAAATTCGTTGTATAGTGATTATTTATAATGAAAAAATAGTTATTTATTTATTAAGTGTCACATTGAAAAAAAAAATTAAAAGATACGGCAGCCTATTTTTAAAAAATAGTTTTTTTTATATATTTATTTTTAATATTTATTTAGATTTTTTTTTTTTTTGGTGAAATGTAACCCTGTCATGTTCTCGGTTTCCTGTGAATGACTCAACTCACATCCCAGTTTGGTGAGACTCAGTAAAATGAATGAACTCAATAAAGTCCTGAAGTCTCTTGTACGGACTGACATTCGGCTGCGGTTATTCATAGATGTGCTGCTCTTTTTGGACACCTGACACGTCCAGACCCTAGTGAGCAGCACTGACGTTTGGCACGCTGCTTGCATCTCTCTTCTGCGTTTATTGGATTTGTAAAAATACTCTGATCCATTTTTAACTGATGGATGTCTCCCCTGTGCTGTTATTCAAGTCAGATGTTTAGGGATCCTGATGTGGTTCTGTGCCTACGTTTACAGCAATTTTATTTATAGACATGCAACATGGACACTTTATCAGTCTACTGATGCACTTTACCCTTTGACAAACTAGTATGTTTATCTGTTGTGAAAATAATACTTTATATTCTTATTTTGTAGCGATGTTCATATGTGGATTTGGGAGTGCAAGGGGCATTTTTTTTTTTAGCAGTTGGGTAAGAAAAACTTTATTTTATATTTTTATGCTGTGTATTCTAACAATAATAAAATATGTCTTGTTTGGTTCTCAAATAAATTTAGCCATTACTTGCTTACCAATGCTGGGTGCCGTCAGAATGAGGAGAGTCCAAACAGCTGATAAAAACATCCACAAAAAATGTTGGATGGCCTTGGGATGAGTAAATTATTAGCAAATTTTTATTTTTGGGTGAACTATTCCTTTAAAGTGCATGAGGTCACATCCAGGTTCATTTGAGGGAGAAATTCTAGCTTATCTACAGCGGTAACTGCGGTATTTTCCAGCCTGTGAGTGGAGCAACAGCTGCTGCAATGTCTAAACTTGCCAAGGGACGCAGATAAAACTGCTGATGCGGTCTGATATTTTAAGGCCTCAGGAGGAGGATGGTGAACATGGTGGGGCAGAATATTGGCCCTGAGATGGTCTTAGCTTCAGGATTACCAGATCTGTGTGTCTCTGTCACACATTCCGTTTGGCATTCTCAGAGAGGTGGGAATACTTTCCATGTCAGGCTGTGAGATGGAAAGGCGTGCTGGAAATCTGAAACCACGGCAGGAGAGAGAGATCAGTGTTGCGTCATGGACGCCAAGAAATATTCTTGACACCCAAAAAAGGAATTTGGCAGTGAATGTTAGCAATTCCAGGGTTCTGTTTAAATTTTTAAATTCGGCTTTTTTGCATTCAAATTTGCATGCATATTCAGGAACTGAATTGGAATTTAAAATGCATTTTCAATTCACTTCTTAATGGCACGCAAGCGAGCTGAGTAATACTGAAATCTGTTAATTATCATGCATTTGTCTGTTTCCTGGCTGCGTAATCTGTGGTGTCAACAAAACTTTCATAGCAGAAACTATGGCTGCCCTCATTTTTTAGTGTCGTCATACATTCATTTGTCATCTGAGAAAGTGTCTCACCCGCATTCTTATGTGAACAGGGAGTGATGTTAAATAATTCATCAAAATTACCGTGAGTTGCACCAATAATGCTTTGCCTGAGATTTGTTATTCATGGTCTGAGTAACAATGTTTTGTCCTTTTAAGCTTCTCAATTACAAGTAATCAGCCCTGAAGCCTGGGAAAGCTCGTTAGAGACGACATGTTCAGCCTTGTTGTCATATCATTCTCTAGAGGTGTTCAGACAACTTTGTTCATTACTGAAATTGGTGAGTTCAGTGCTGTCATTGATTTAGTAACACTCAAAGCCCTGGAGAGCTTGACATTGTGTAATAAATGCAAATGCAATCAACCAGACGCAATTAAAGGCAGCAGCAGTTCAGGTCCTTTTGTTATTTTATGCATGTTATGCAATTGGAATTTGCTTTGGCCATGTGACTCAAATGTTTCTTCTAATGTAGCTTAACTAAACAGAGACGAGTTGTTTACTCTGGAACAAAGAGCTGTTTCGAATAACAAAAGGACAAATATGTACACAAAAACAAACGAATCCCTTTGTTCGGGGTGGGACAGAGCGCTGTTGTTCTGAAGCCTGTCGTGCTGATGTCAACGCAAGCGTGACCATCCTGCCCTTTTGGTGGAAAATAATATTTTTTAGTGAGCATTTGAAGGCTGATTTGGCGTTCTCTTGCTTTGCTCGTCAATGTAGCCCTTCATGATCATTATGTAATGAGTGTAATGGATGCTGTGGCTGTTTTATGTGCCGTCTCTCCACAGATGAGGAACACAACAGTCCATTACCAGCAAACAACCTAACATCAGTGAAGAGCAGTGAGAGCAAGAGCGACTGAAGAGATCAGATACAATCCACTTAACAAAATAAAATGACTGCCATACAATTTAAAACTGATTTTTGTGATTTTATTGTTACAATAGTGTCTGTCGGTTGGTCGGTCAGTCTGTCATTCAGTTTGTCTGTTTGTCTGGTATGTCTGTCTTTCGTTCTTTTTTTTTTTTTCCTGTCGGTGGGTCAGTCTGTCAGTTGTTCGGTCTGTTTGTCATTCATTTTGTCTATCGTTCTGTCTGTTTTTAGTTTGTTCTGTCTTTCGTTCTGTCTGTCGTTTGTTTTTTGTCTGTTCTGTCTGTCATTCGCTCTGTCTTTCATTCTGTTTGTCTTTCCTTTGGTCGTTCATTCTGTCTGTCATTTGGTCAGTCGGTCTGTCTGTCGTTTGGTCTGCTGTTCAGTCTGTCGGCCTGTCTGTCTTTCAGTCCATCTGTCTGTCTTGTTCGTTTCTACTGTTGTTTGTTTTGCCTATTGTTCTGTCTGTGCTTCTGTCTGTGTGTCTTTCATATGTTCTGTCTGTCATGTGGTTTGTCTGTCATTCTGTCTGTCTGGCGTCCGGGCTGTCTGTCTTTCTTTTGTTCCTTCTATCTGATGGTCTGTCATTCTGTCTGTCGTTTGTACTGTCTGTTGTTCGTTCGTTCTGTCTGTCAGTCTTTTGTTTGTTCTATCTGTCATTTGGTCTGTCTGTCATTCGGTTGGTCTGTCTTTCGTTCTGTATTGTTCATTCTTACATTCGTTCTCTCTGTTCAGTCGTTCTCTCTGTTGTTCAGCCTGTCCGTTCTGTCTGTCAGTTGATCGGACGGTTGGTCTGTCTTTCATTTGTTCTGTCTTTTGTTTGGTTAGGCTGTTGTTTTGTCTTTCATTTGGTCTGTCTGTTGTTCTGTTTGTCTGTCATTTGGTCGGTCGGTCTGTCATTGTGTCTGGTGTTTGGGCTGTCATTTGTTCGTTCTTTGTCTGTCGGTCTGTCGTTCTGTCTGTCATTCTGTCTGTCACTCGTTTGTTCTGTCTGTCGTTCTGTCTGTTGTTCATTCATTTGTTCTGTCTGTCTTTCATTTGTTCTATCTGTCGTTCAGTCTATCTGTCTGTCATTCGGATGGTCTGTCTTTCGTTCTGTCTTTCGGTCAGTTGGTCTGTCTGTTCTGTCCGTCAGTTGGTCGGTCAGTCTTTCATACGTTCTGTTTTTTGTTTGATCTGTCTGTCGTTCTGTCTTTCGGTCAGTTGGTCTGTCTGTAGTTCATTTGTTCTGTCTATCTAACATTCGGTCTATTTTTTTTTTTTTGGTCAGTTGATTGGTCAGTCGCTCTGTCTGTCTATCATTCTATCTGTCTTTCAGTCGGTCAATCTATCTGTCGTTCTGACTGTCGGTCGGTCTGTCGTTCATTTGCTCTGTTTGTCTGCCTGTCTGTCTTTCATTCTGTCTTTCAGTCGGTCTGTCTGTTCATCTTTCATTGTATCTCTTGGTCTATCTATTAAAATTAAAATGTTAAACTTTTTCAAAACTTTATAAAAAGGTTCAAAAACTTTTCATTCCATTTCTAGAACTTGAATTTAGGGCATTCTCAATTTAAAAATATGTAGGCCTGTTTTTTTTCCTGTATTTCTCTATTGGATACATGCATTCAGCAATGCATTTTATTTCATCTGACGTCACCAGTTCTTATTATTTTTCATACAGAGTCATGTGTCACCATCCAAATGTCACCCTCCATTGATTATTCTGTTTCACTTTGATTTAAACCTGGTTGTGAGTGCCATTTATGCTGATTTTAAGATTAAAATAGAGTGTGAGCACCACAACCACCTCCAGAATGACACAAATAGATGCTTCGGAATACCGTTGCGGGTCTCAGTGGGGGCATTTCATGTGGGCCGCAGTTTGTCAGGAGGAGATTGTGGAGGTGTAACGCGGTTAAGACTGAAGATTACCCAAAATACACCACAGCGAGTAGCAGAGTAGGTGAGGTTATTTCCTGAAAGCGTTGCTTTTAGCTACTATAAGCAAGTTGCATTGTAAATTCTGTTGTTGCATGAGTGTATTACTGGCCTTACAGCAGGTAGCTCGACTTGTCTTTACCTCAGCGGAGCTCTTTGGGTCTGTGAGATGTGATGTATTGCTGACAGCAGCTTCAAAGGAAACAACAAACGCTGTGTTGCTTTGAAACGGAGGTGTCGCCTACCAGAAATAGCGCAGAGCTCCACTTCAGTGTGTTTTAGCAACCCGGCTTTGTGTCAGGCGAGCTCGCTGTGTTTTAGCAACCTTATTGTGTTATTTGTAATGCGCTGGTTGCTCAGAGACCTTTATTCTCTCGTGTGGCGCTGCTTGAGACACACATGCAATGCAAACCATCCCTGTGTCATGAGAACCAATAAAAAATATTCATCCCAGTCAGATTCGTAGTGAAGCCTGATACTGTAATGCGACATGAGCACACAGATGACAGCTGGGATTTCAGCCAAGTGAAGTCAGAGTTGTGTCATGACAGATCCAGTGACTCACTTTCTGTTGCAGCTGGTTTGTCTTAATGGGCTCATGTTATGAGCAATCACATTTTATGCGTCCTTTGAGATCAGTCT